>OZ020242.1:0-409048 GCA_963971235.1 Cryptus armator | reverse complement strand
AACTTGTGCAACTTGTATGCGTATTCCCGTGTAACACACGTGCGCTTGATATATGTATGGGTATTTGCGAACGCGTCTGCACGGGAAGTCATGCGTCGATAATATACGAATTGGATATACATAGACCCCCCGACTATGCATTATCTTCTGCGTTTTATTTAGATTTTTTTTATCAGCCACCCTCGCGAGATCTATCGATCGAGGGAGAGTCTCGATCTTTCATGATAAATATATGGGTATCCGGGTTTATATATTCTCGCGTCGATTATACAGTTATGGGCTTTGCTCGGCACATGAGTTATGGATGATATATAATCTCGTGCACGAGATCACCACAGGCTTCGGATCACTTTTATACGCGTTCGAGTAAAATTAATAGACGCGAAGTGTTAGGTATTCAGTTCGCAGTTATCTCGAAGTACCGTGAAACGTCAAAATTATTTTTCATGGCACTTAAAAATTCCGAGTTACTTCGAAGTAATCTGTCGATTCACAGTTACTTCAAAGTAACTTTGTTATGCAGAGTTACTTCAAAGTAACTTTGCTATGCAGATTTACTTCAAAGTAACTTTGCTATGCAGATTTACTTCAAAGTAACTTTGCTATGCAGATTTACTTCAAAGTAACTTTGCTATGCAGATTTACTTCAAAGTAATTTTGTTATGTAGAGTTACTACAAAGTAACTTTGCTATGCAGATTTACTTCAAAGTAACTTTGCTATGCAGATTTACTTCAAAGTAACTTTGCTATGCAGATTTACTTCAAAGTAACTTTGCTATGCAGATTTACTTCAAAGTAACTTTGCTATGCAGATTTACTTCAAAGTAACTTTGCTATATAGAATTACTTCGAAGTAACTTTAAAATCTGAGATTACTTCATCGTAACTTTAATGTTCATAGTTACTTCACAGTAACTTGTAAGATCAATTTTACGTTAATGTGTCCCAATAGTTCGAAGTTTACTTCGAAGTAACTTCAGGATCAGTGCAGATGCGATTCTACTTTCAACATATCCTGCGCTCACATTTTCCGGTAAGAAACATAGACAAAAAATAGTTCGAAGCGAAATAACAAACAGGAATAAGAGTGCCGTACAAAACCGATTATAGAATCCGATCGGAGAGGTAATTCATACGTCAGGATAGTCTAATTTGTACCGTTGATTTTTTTTTTCTTCTTCTTTCTGTTATATTAATTATCGATCGTTATTGATCGACGCCGAGACTGCACACGATTCGCAAGGCCGTTGCTGCATCGCATGCTGCTGATTTCGCGCGCCGATACCGACACATACTATCAGCCGTATGTGTGTTCCCTGTGGTGCCCTCGCATGCGTGGAAACTCTCAAGAGACATCGGCATGCCAGCGGCAGGACGCGATATAATTCCGCACACGCGTGAGCGTGAACTGGATCCGCGTGTCTACGGCTGCTGCTGCTGCACTGAGCTCTCTGTACGCGTGTCTGTGTAACAGTACGATATACGGCATACGTGCAAATGCAACTGCAACTCGCGAGACTCCACTGTATTAGCCGATACAGATACATTCGCGTGTGCGTGCAACTCGAGGAAAGGTATATGTGAGCTGCTCTCGTCTCGGAGAAAAGGAAATATGCCTATAACCCAACCCAAGCCATCTATCTCGTCGTGCAACTCGGCGGTACACGAGGGAGACGCTAGCTGAGAGGTCCATGAACGGCTCAGCCACCGCACCGAGAGATATCCGAGCGGTAGAGCTTCGCTGTGTATATATTTCACAGTATATAAACATTGTATACAGGGTGTACGTGAATTCGTTCTCCAACCCTTTTTATTTCAACACATTTTTATTATTTTTTTCTTTAAGTGAAAAATTAGACGAAAAATCGGAAGATGAAAAAAAAAAAAAAAAATTCGTAGTTTTATAAATCTTTGGAAATTTTTTTTAAAAATTCGGAACATTTTTTTTAGTCATTTTTGTAAATGGCTCCGAAAAAAATTGAAATCTCCTGGAAATTTAAGTGAAATTCATAAATTTTTTTTTTTCGTCGAATTTCGATCGACCGATTTCATGACACCCGATATCTTGCACCGGGAGACTGTGATAGCGTCGCGGGTGCGAGGAAAGAGAATACGCACATCGACGATTCTCGTGGTGGTATTCTCCGCAAGATGAAGCGAGGAAGGGGAATAGAGCGGAGACAGGGCGTGGTCCAGCCTTGCAGTTACTTATAATTATATTTATTCGCGTTCGTTTCTACTACGTACCCAACTATATATGTATATAAACATATATATATGTATGTATATACATATTTATATATGTAACGCTACATATATGTCGTTTTTCATGCTTTGTATGTATATATATATATATATTCTACGACTATACAGTTATATAAAGTTCGTTGCGCGAAGTTATACGGATGCTGCGCGTATATCTGTGTTCGCGTTGATATATGATCGCTCCAAGACCTCGGCATACCGACAAGCAATGAGTATAAAGAGAACCCATGCGGCATTAAATACGCTTATTTCGGAGTACACGCGGTAGTACAGGGTGCTCCCGTTTTATTTACTTTTTATTTATTCTTATTTTTTCGCAACTCTCATCTTAGTACTTTTTTTTTCTTTTTTTTTTTCTCCCATGCCGCGGTGTGTGCTTACAATTTTTTTTTCTTTTTTTTTTTTTTTCTTCGTTTTGTTACCATCTCGAGGGATATCTTTTTCTCCTCTCTTCTCAGTCCCGATGGCCGATTGGCGAGCGAAACTCCGAGAGACGGTTCCCGGGACCATTATATTCCCGACTACCGCGGACGGGAGAAATTCGGTTGCTACATCGCGAACTCGCGACGAGATACGCGTCATAAATAAATCATAAATTTTCTCCTCTACCGCGCGGATTGGACGTCGATCTGGAATCGTATACGCGGGATGAAAGCTGAGATGATCGGAATCTGTATGGCTGTTTCGGGACATGGAGAATCCGTTTTTTTTTTTCTTTTTCTTCTTATCGTTTATTCTTCAGAATTTTTATTTCGACCGATTCATTGCTCTATCGACTAAATCTTCGTGAGAATCGCGTCTCGAATTCTCAATCGAATGAAGCATTTTGTTAAGTGTATGAAATTTATTGCTAACGCATGAAGATTAGCAGTTAGTTGGCAGACCTTTTCGGTAAATCGCCATTTTATTGGTAATTAATTTTTTTTTTTTTTTTTCAACTCTATCGTAAAATCGTGACGTCGAAGTGTCAGCGAGCGGTGTGTTCAGTCGTAATACCGATTTATTACGAAGTGTGACAATTACTATACTTTAGAAGTTAACACCGTAAAATCATTTATATTTTTCGGATCGCTAACATCATTTTTATCGGAAATAATCAGGAAAATATCAATTTTGAGATTAACATTTTTTTAAAAGTTAAATCGGCATCGACATCGGAAAATCGGAAAATTTTTCTTCACTCATTCATTAATAAATCGAAACGTCATAGTAGCCGCAACGTGGGTGTCGAGAGGTTTCACACAAATCTCTCAAGTGGTATACTAAATATAGCGCTTTAAAACGCCAACTCGTCAATCCTCTCTTCCAATATCGACTCACCACCCCCTCCCCCACCCCTCGTCTACCGCAAATCTGTTTTCAATATATTCACAACCTATTAAAATAAAAATACGTAATTCAATTAACAAAATCAGTGTCCCGTAACCACACGTCTGCGTATCGGCACAATACCAGAAATAAATAAACAAAACTTGTCTTCCCTGCGCGGTAAAGCAAAATTACATAGCCGCTGAAACTCCACCGGACGACTCGCGGTCGCTTGCCGTTTGCCTCTCTAACGCACATGCGTTTTCACTTTGCACACGAACTTCGCTTTGGCGCGATGTCTCGAAAGGTAAAAAAAAAAAAAAAAAAAAAAAAAAAAAACATCGAACGAAAGACTTTGGCTTCTTCGGTTATATACATGAGAAAAGAAGTGAAAAAAAAAAGAGAAAAGATCGAAAAAAAAAAAAAAAATGTATATAATGTTGCAGGAAAGAAAGGCAAAGAGAGTCGAGAAAATTCCACGCGAGTGAACGATTTTATGTAAGATCGTCCAGAGTTGCAACGAGAGGTTGGAACATTCTTAAAAGTAACGCGTGAAAGAGTGCTCTCTCGACGGTGCGTAATCCGCGGGCTCTCGGCGGGCGCGAGAAATCTCGCGTAGGCATTCGTGATATTACTCAACGAGGCGGCAAGGGGAGGGAAGGGGGTGAACGACGGGACACGACGGTCGGGACTCTCGAGAGAGTATATCTAACGAGATTACGCCTTCGAGATCCCGGAACGATCGGGACCTCCCCTCCCTTCACCCCTCTCGCGTGAAGCCAAATCGCCCAACCGTTGAGCTTCGAGTCGACGATTATTAGCGTATCAATCCATAATTTATATTCGCCAACCTTATCTCTCGCATTATATGCAGCGAAATCGTATGCATATTAAAAAAAAAAAAAAAGTGTTCTTAATGCGAACGTCGATAAATATGTTTGAATATGTGTAACGGAGATACGAGTATTGATGTTTATATGTGTATTGATATTAATAGCTGTTGATATGGAAAACTATATATTCTGTTAACTTTGTTGTTTTATTTTCCTATTTTTTTCGAGGATAATGAAATGCTTTAGCGCTGACGGATACATTGGGTTCATTCGCGTCGTTAAAGTTTCATTTTTTTTTTCGACGTAATAGACGAATTTTTTAAATGTAATGTTTGACCATTAATTTTGAATGAAAATGGTATTAAATCAACTAGTAAACACTTCGAGGTATACCTAGGAATTTTCCGATTTTTTTTTTTTTTTAATTACGAAATAATATTAAATTAAATGCGTTGCTTTAAATTTTTTCCATACGTTTATCAATGATTTCGTAAGAAACATTGTATTTTTTTTTAATACTTTCAATTAACCCAAATCGTTTTTTTTTATCTCGGCATATATATAATTAGCATATAGAGTGAGATCTCTATATGTAGTACTCAATCTCTTACGACATCGTAAATTCGATGTTTTGTAAACGTGAATTTTTTTTTTTTTTTTTTTAAGTGCGCAAATCGAAAGAAAAGTAACGGCGAAAAATTCGGTCCAAAATTTTGAAAAAAAAATTCAATTTTTTTTATTTTTTATTTATGAAAGTAAAAAGAAAAGGAAATTGAAATCGAATCGCTAACAAACATGAGATCGAATCCTTCGCAATCCTTTCTTCGTCTTTCTCTCTGGAGGTCATTTTCATTGTACCCTTCGCAATTTTTTTTTCTCGAATTTTTTTTTTTGCTCGATTTCCATTCCGTACTAAAAGCGCGAGGGTCCAGAGACGCGTCTCCGAATATCCTTTCGGTAATAACAAAGTCACGTTCGACTTAGCGTGAAGGGACAATGAGAGAAAAAAAGATCGAAAAATGAAGAGAAAAAAAGTAAAAATAAAGAAAGAAAGACTATAGTGACCCAAGTGCATCTCAGGAGGGGTCGAAGGATCCCTCGATGGAAGGGTCATCGCCTCGCAACACTGTCCGAGGCATCGAAGCGCTCATCGATCCTTTTGCCTGCGGCTCTACTTCCGTCCCGCCGCAGCTTCTATTTTCTTCTTCTTCTTCTTCTTCGTCTATCTCTCGATCCCCCTGAACTTTCGTTTATTATTATTATTATTATTATCCTGAATCTCTTTTTATCCTCCCGTCTCGGTTACCGTCAGTAATCGAATGGGCGAGAAAGCGCGACGCACCCCGCTGTTGTTGTCGACATTTTACTATAGTAGTTTTACTGTGAGACTTGCCGCGGCGCGAAGGTAGTTAAGGGTAGAAATAGCGCGCCACTGGGGCGCTGTATGTGTTTATATATTTTATACATTGAAATTCACCCTTAGAAAAAGGGGTCGAGCGTTGACCATAGACCTCGGCGCTCCAGGTGGGACGCACTGATATACGCATACGGCATGAAATCGTCGGATCGATTTACCACTCTTCTGTTCTTTGGTTTTAACCCTTTAACTCTCAGTGATTTTCATTTGGCAAAAAAAATGTATAGAACGGAATGGATATGTTTATTTTTCAATTAACTATCGAGTGATTGTGGGATTTAATTCCCGGGATGCGAAAAGATTGGGTAATTATCGAAAAAAGTGGTACATTAGTCGTTATCTACAAAATAAATATGTTTTATCGTTTAACTCGTTAAAGACTCGTCGGAGAGGTTTTTTGCAAGATACCTTTTTCGTAGATATTGTGCTTCTCTACAAAAAAGGTTATTTGCATATTTTTCATAAGTGCGATGATTCGCGATTAAATCAATAAATATCATTCTAACGAACGATTACCTTCGAACAACGCATTCATGATGCGATTATATCGCAAATAACGGCCTAATGCTTCGGTTTATGACATAAATGCATTCGACCTTTTTTCTCCGCATCAGAATAATCTATCAAAAAGGTTATTAGCATATTTGCGATATCTGTAGTCAATTTCAAAGAAATCGATGATTTTCTCCGAAAATTACACCCTGTCGACTTGAATGCACAAAACCTTTGCGTAAATAAAATTCTCATCATTTTTCTAACGAACTGTTGTCATATTTCGTGCCTCAGAGCCTTTGCTTCGTGTTGTCCCGAGTCACGAACAAATATCTCTTTTCCCTCCTATCTTCCGACCTCATCTACGATTCTCTTCGACAAAGTCGCATCGTATTCTTTTATTCTTTTTTTTTTTTTGTATTTTACCGCGCGCTTATTTTGCTCTCGTTATAATTTAGAATGTTTCTTTTTTTTTTTTCGTCTCTTCTTCCCCGAATCTTCGTAGTTTCTACGCGGCGCGCGCGCACATCGCCTTTGATATTTTAATCGGTGCTCTCACGGTGAAACGTGACGCGCGTGCTATCGCCGAACAGCTCGACGAGGACGACGTTACACATTCACGTACATTTCACTTACTCGCTCAACCGCTATTTGTATACCTCTCTCTTCTTCTATTTCTCTTTCGAGTGTCTGCTGTCTAATGCAAAAGGTTTCTGACATATAGTCGTTCGAGTCTCGATTTTCTACGGCACGTGCGCGAGCCGTTGCCGATACACATACATATGTATATACGTATGTACACAACGCGGCACGTATCTATGTCAATGTTCGTTTTATATTAGAGAACTACTGTCATAAAGCGTACGTCGAATATTATTTGAAAAAAAAAAAAAAAAAAAAAAAAAATTACCAAGAAATATTTCGTCTCGTGCCTCGCATACTAGATAAGTATTCAACTTCCGGCTGTATTTACTGCAAATACATTTCGAAAAAAAAAAAAAAAAAAAAATAGTCAATTCTGAAAAATGGTATAAATGTTTCGCATAAATTTCGAAGGCTCCGCCTTCCGTGAGTCTGCATTGTCGTATAATGCAGGTAATTGCATCAGTTATTTTATGTTCAGATGTAAGTCGATGTATCAGAATTCAGTTAACCCGATTGTTTGTGATTGAATATCGAAGGAGTGCCAAAAAATTGCGCAAAGGCCTTAAAAAGCTCCAAAACTATAGGTGACGACATAGAGACCGAAGCTATTATAAAAAAAATTTAAAAAAATTCGGCTGATTGCATCAACACAATTCAAAAAAAAAAAAAAAAATTCACTCCACGGAATTCATTTAAAAAATTTTTTTCACGTCATCTGTACCGATTTTATTCTCGTCGCACCTCACGCCGGTCTCCTCCACAAAACGTTTCTTTCGATCGTAACAGCTCTCGTTATCGATGCCGTTGGGAAAAGGAATTCGGTATAATAATACGTTGAAGAGACTTACCCCGTGTTGCGACTAACGCAGTTCTCCTCCAAAAAACGTTCCTTTTAATATCTACAGTTCTCGTTATCGATGTCCTCGGGACAGAAGACTCGGAGTAGTATGCAGGAGCATTTTATTCGATGAAACGTCCCATAGAAGCTAATGAGGCAAATTAAAAAAATTAACTAAAATCTCGTAGTTGAATTAATGAATTAAAGAGATGCTAAGTGTCGCGCGGGGTTAACATCACATATATATAGAAATAGACGCGGGATAATGAAGAGTTTGAATGAAAAATATCATCGTATTACCAAACGACGCTGCTGGCGTCTCGGGGACTTGTCTTCTCCTTAATACTTCCCTTGTATTCACCACCATCGAGAAACATATAGTCGGAGAGCGCGAACGGCCGCGGCGATGATATTTTTCATTCCATTTTGTATCATATACGTTGCACGATCATTTATTACGTATGCTTACTGCATCGCTCATGGGAGTCTCATTAGCCTCGGCGTGTATCTCTGTCCGAAGGTTACGCGAGGCATTTAAATAAATTTTCTATCTCTCCTTCTCTCATCAACACGCGTATCTATGTGTGTCTGCGTGTCTTTTCGTTTATCTTATTCTTTCTCATTCCCGTGAGCATTTTTGCGCTTCGATCGTCGATCAGCGAACACCGCGAGACACAAATTCTTCTCGCTGTGGGGCGGCTGTCTCGACGTTATTATATAATTACTAATTAACCGATCTCTCGACGATCGCGCATCGAGTTAAAACAATTTTCGAGGCAATGAACGATGAAAAAAAAAAAAAAAAAAAAAAAAAAAACGATAAAAAGTATTCAGCCGTCCGGTGATCTTTCAACGTATCGAGTTTATTGACGAATTAGAGAAATTAAAAAAAAATCGATATTAATCTCCGCGTAATGGTTGGGACTCGTGATAAAAATTTAAAAATATGTTAAAATTTTTTTTTTTTTAATATTCGGAGATTTGAAAATAAGTTTTTGTGATATCGAATGCTGAAAATGTATATTATTAATTTTCGTTTTTCATACATCTCGTAAAAACGCGATAATCGACCTTTTTTTTCTCTCTCGTAACGTAAAACCCATTTAAATGATACAATCGACTCCGCGGTTGAAGACGCCTCCGTACGAACTCTCGTTAACCCTTTGCGTTATCTACTTTCCGAGATCTGTCAGCTCGTGGAAGTCCGACTTTTTATTTTTCCACGACGGGGACAGTGATGAACGTAACGACGTATCGTCGACCTACGTACGTGTCTGTGGCACCGGTACTTAACGACCGCAAACCTCTTCACCCCCCCAATCCTTCTGTCTTCCCATTTTGACCCTTTTATTCGAAGTAATAACGACGTACCGAGGTCCTCGAAAATTTCTCCGAATTCCAATGAATCGTAACGATAAAAACTGAATAACGACCCAATTGTTACCCTCACGTAGATTTTCACTGCTCTTCGGACTATCGAATGAACAACGGGACATCGGACGAGCATTTTTTTTTTTTTTTTTTGAAAATTCGAAAAATCTGCACCGCGAGTTCCATCGACTATCGGCAAATTTGTTTCAAATTTTTTTTTTTAAATCGACAAAAAAAAAAAATTTGAGAGAACTATCGATTAGTTGTGAAATCTAATAATTAGTTGGTATACAACGTATTTTTTTCTTATTAATATTACAAATTATTATTATTATTATTATATTACGAAAAATATTTGTAAAATTTTTAAGAAAAACATCGCGAACCCGTGTAACCAAGAAATGTGTTTACCGTGTTTAGTATATTAACGATTTTTTTTCATCGTGTAAAAAGTATTGTCGACAACGCGCGTGTTTCTCGAATGTTCCTCATTAACGATCGCAAACGCGGGGTGAAACTATGAAACGGTATAAAAATCTCATAAACAAGAACCTCTAAGGATTGCCTTCTCCTTCTCCCTCTCTCTCTCTCTCTCTCTCTCCCCGAAGATCTAGACGATATAAAGAAACTCTCTCGATCGTCGTCCTCATCTAATGCGAAGGGAGAGTTGGCAGATGGGTGTATCGACCCGGAGCTCTCGATCGCCGTATACGCTGGCAATCGGATGCCCTCTTCTCGTATCATCGAACGTATCGAATTCGAGTTCGTCTCGCGGGCGATCGGTCTCTCGCCGGCGATGAGCACGAAAGAGGCTCCTCGGGCGTGGAAAACGGGTGGACTCTCTCGCTTCGCTACTGCTCTCGCGTACCCTCTCCTCCATTCCATTAATCCAGATCTCGTTTTCCCATGAAACTCGTCCCCGTTGGAATCGGTAGGAGAGTTTCACTCAGCGCCGCGTTTGCGCTTCGAGCGAAGGTTGTCGCGGTGATCGCCTTAACGAAGTCGTTCGATAGCGCGGGCGCGCGCGCCGGGAGCTGCGCCGATGCGCCTTCAGGGGGACTCCCCTGCGTACCCGCGCCACGCCCGTGAGACTCGTCCATCGGGCTTCAAACTCCGTGGAATTTTCTTACAACGACCGGATACGCACACGCGTGTGCGTCTCCGTTGATATTTCTCAAGGGGGCGCGAGATACGAGCGGCAAACACAGCGTTATAACAAATACTCGAATGAGATCGGGTAAAAGGATCGGAGAGGCCGATGAATTGAGATCAAAGTTTTCCTACTTTGTTAATCTGCGCACGTAGAAAACAACCGATGGGAGATCGAGACGACGAGAGAAGTTTCTAAAAGTGTCGATAGGGACGCGCGAACTCTCGCGGAAAAGTTGGTAGAGTCGAGACAGCGAACAACGCGTGTTGATCGATGGTATGGGAAGAGAAATAAAAGAATGAATGAAAAAAAAAAACGTGAAAAAAAGATACTCGAGTTTAACGAGCGCAGTACTGGGTGTAACCGAGAGAGAGCAGCGGCACTTAATTATCCGTACGGCAGCTCATGCTCTTTTTTTTTTTTTTTTTTTACTTCCCGAGAATTAATTATCGAGTGACTTATTTCTGAAGAGAAATAATCGTAATGATGGGTTCGATTTGGGTAACCAAATCGTAAAGATTTTGTTAACTCGAACGTTTTTGGCTCGAAGAATGGGAAAAACAACGAAAATATGTGGGAAATTTATAAAAGACTCTAAGTGTTGTTCTCCAGTTTTGAGAGACAATGAAAAACTTCGTTGGATTAGCGAGTTTAATTATCGATTTGATCGATTCTGCAAAAAAATAACCTCAATTATGAATACGCGATTGCCAATTGTGACGAAGCTAATGTCATTTCGATCGTTTCCGCATTTATCGAAGTTTCGGTGTAACCTAACAAAATGGCTTCCACCGCTCGCGTCATTATTGATTCTATTTTTTTTGTATCTCCTCGGCGTTCGGCTGTACCGAAGTTTTTCATAGTTTTCTCAACAACCAGTCCGATGCAGAATCAATAATCGAGTGCAAACATTTCCTAAACTTTATTAAACCCATTGTGGCGAGAAGCCGCGTAAATTTGTTTCGATAACCTTAAAAAAATGTTTCTCTTTTCCCTGCGATAAAAATGTCTCAGCTTCGAAAACCCTCGCATACGTACGAACTAATTTTTCCGTTGACCTGTCTCATCGTTCATTCGAACGGTCCGTGTGAACGCCGATTCGGCAGATGAACCAAGATTTTGTTTTTTCTCGGTGGCACTCACGAGCTTCGATCTTGTCGGCTCGCTTGCTGCGTCGTTCCTCTAGCGCGCGATTGCGACTAACCAGTCGGCTATACCAGCGCGAAGTGTCGAGCGGCAGTCTACGAACGCCACGGGGACTCGTGCGCGCGGGCCTATCGATAGCTCGTATGGCCGCCGTCGGCGTTGGAGTCGCGCGAGAGAGCCCCCCCGAGTAGTGGGGGACCGACTACTGTCGCGGCACCGTGGTCGCGGCACAGTCGAGGGGCGGGACTGCGCGCTTTGCCCCCCCGTACGGTTCCCGAAGCGACTCACGCACTCACGCACGATAAGTTTCGTCAAGACGCACAAACTATACTGCGGCGTACGTGTTAGCCGTGTCGAGTAGCGCGTAGCACACACGCACACACACTGCGAAAACGATGAACGAACCCCTCGTCGACTAAACCAGCGCGAGGAGAGGATCGGTCGGCAATGCGCGTGGCGCGGGGCACACCGGTGGCGGCGCGGCAACACGACTCTACGAAGCTTCGGGAAACACTTACCTGACAAGATTGTAAGTTCAGAAACTGGAAGGTGCCACTTCTGCACAGTCCAATACAAGACACCGAACCGGAAAGTTCGTAACGTAAAATTTTATTACAATATTAGTTTTTGTATATCACGAACCCCGAGCTATCGTGCACTCTGCGCGTTATTGGTTAACCAGTGAGCGCCCGCGCGCCGAACGCGAGTGGCTCCTACGCGCGCGAATAACACTCAGCCGGCTTTTGACAGTTTTTGTTTGTTTATTTTTTAACGAAGTTCGTTCGACTATACAAGGACGACGAATTGAAAAATAACGAGCATCGAACATTTTTCGGCTTGTAACATCGTCGAAACTTTTTTGGTTGTGTTAATTCTGACGACGGTAGGAAGTGTCACGAAAATTTACGAGACAATTATGACATCTCGGGATTACGGAACACCGTGAGACGAAACATCGAAGAATACAACGAAACATTTTTTGTTTCACGAGACGCGAACGAAAGCCCGCAACAAGTGCCGGTAATTGAGAAAAAATTAAAAAACATCGAAGTTACGCATATGTGAGTCGTTGAAATAGCTTTTTTTTCGGGAAATCGTGAAGGATCTTCGAAAATAACACGACGACGAAAAGTGTCGAGGTAACGACAAGGAGATAAACCGCGACTAAGTTTTTCGGGATTGAAAAAAAAAGACAAAAATAAAAATTGAAAAAAGGCAAAACAAGTGGAGGGGGTAAAAAGTGCGCGAAAGAACGAAGAGGAAGGAGGCGACTGCGAATAAGAAGGAGGCGGGGGGAATAAGGACGAGGAAGAGGTGAAACGTGAGTGAACAGCCGCTTCACAGCGGCGGCAGGATTCGCCAAGTGTTTATCTCCGTCGACATAATTCGTGTCTAAAAAACCGACAATTCTACGATACACAATTATCGTCGATGATTCGCACAGAGCATCGTGAAAATTTGAAAAATTTGCACGAAAAAAAATTCGACTTCCGGTGGATAATTTGTGATCTCTGAAGAAAAAAACATCAAGAAAACTGTGGCTTCGAAGTTTGCGACGAATAAAAGCAAAAAAATTAAATTGCCAAGTGTTGCGAATTTGTAAAGTGTACCTGAAAACATCATTTTCCGCGAGTGAAAATCTTGTAAACGAAAAATTAAAAAAAAAAAAACGTTAAAATTTTCATCGATTTTTTGGTTCGAAGTTAAAAACAAATTTTTACCATCGCTTTTTTGTTTTATTCGAGCAAATTTAAGATTTTCGTTAATAACCAGTGAAAAAGAAAAAGGAAGTCGCGACACTGGATACAATCTTCGTTCGCAGCGAGAAGCGCGCGCGCGCGCGCACCCCCCGGACGTTAGATTTACGATGGTGTTTTGCCGGTGAGACTCTCGACGAAATCGGCTTCGGATAGAGGAGGAGTGGTATACGTATTGGATAATTATCATATTAATGAGTGCGAAGTAACGCGAGAACGAAATTACTTCGTGTGTCCGTCCGCCAAGTTACGTACGGAAGATTCGCGAGTGTTGTCGATCGCAAACTTCGAACTACCGAAAGCCCTCGTGTGTGTTGTATTAGAGAACGTCGAAATAATTTTTTTTTCCAATTCTATTCGCGCATCGATCGACTAAAAAAAAAAAAAACATCGAAACGAAAAAAAAGTTTTAAAGACGAACGGCGAAAAAAACTAATTTATAATTAGGAAAGTGAAAAAAGTACATAGACGCGAAGAGTGGAAAAAAATGTTTTTTTTTTTCCCTTCGCGAAGTTGAATTGTTGAGTAAATAACTGATCCCGAGAGAAAAGCTCGAAAAGCACCATCGAGAAATGATCCGGCGAGAAGATCGCATCGACAAAGTTGTGATCGTCGTGCGGAAAAAATTTTGTGGGAAAGAAAAGTCTATCGGTGTTTCGATGGTCGAACTAACGAGGGAAGAAGAAGAGGAAAAGCACAATTGAAGAATTAAGAGAAATTCGTGAGTTGATTTCGTTGGTTCTTTTTTTTATCATTGGAAAATAACATTTTTCGAAAAATCGAATGACCTTCAAAAAATTTTTTACATTACGATTTCACGGTAGTCGAACCACAAATTCAAATTAAAGCGTCGAATATGACTCAATAAAATTATTTTCAAAACCAATTTTCAAGACATTGAGAATTTTTTATTTTGCTTACGAAACTCCAAAATAATATCCACTAAGTTTGACTATCGAATTTACGATAACTGATAACATTCTCGAGTCCAAAATTAAAATAAACTATGAAAATTTCATTAAACCGCCAAATGATCGAATGATTTTTTTTTATCTTTCAAAAAATATAAAAAATATTTCCATTACCCATAAAACATCGAAATAATTGCCGCAAACTTCAAATATTAAATTTACATAAATTTAAAACGCTAACGTCTCCAGGGTTTCGGAAAAACGTAGAAATTTCATAAATTATCGGAGCGTACTCCGTGATGTATTTTTTTTTTTTACTTTTGTTCCTCCGAATAATTTTTTTTTTACGAATTTTACGTAATATAATTCACGAGATCGAATTCGTCGAATGACGTTAAATCGCGATAATTAACGTCCGTAAGATGAAATTTGAGTTCTGTAAGACATGAGTTTGAATTCCCCAGTAGTTTTTAAGCGATTTAGAGAACAGAACGGCAGTAGAACCGGCGGTCCGCTCGCATAGTCCGGCCGGTTGCTATTTGAATACGTAGAGAGGGGTTTCGTAAAATTTCCCATGGATAGCCGAACCACATATATACCTAATTATGACTATGGGACAGAGACTTCGTCCGCATAATAGCCACTGCTTTTCCATTGAGCATTTCTCTTAGTTACCCCTTTTATGCTAAGTGAGAGAATAACGGGGTGAAAAAAAAAAAAAAAAAAAAAATACGGAGGATGACCCTTCGAGGATCGCTGCTCGGTGACCGCGCGAACGCTCACTGGCGGTCGAAGCGGCCTGCAGCGGCCGGACATTTCCCGTGACCATCCCTTGCTGTATGTTCCGCGTGCGGAAGACCCACGTCGGGTCGCGTATAGTCGACTATACAGGGTGACTTAAGATTACACTTTAGGAATCTCCGATCCTTCGAAACTTTCGTCGCTCCTTACTGACCTTTCGCGTGTTAAATCGTATATGCAATTCGATAATGAAACTTCTTTATTCAATATTCCCGATGATTTATTATCGATAAAATACTGCAATAAATGATGCAAGTGTCGTAAAGATTACTTCAGCATAATTTTATATGTAGATATATATATATATATTGGTTATATTATCGCACGTATCGTAAGTTACGAGAGGACACCGTGTATAACGGTTTTGCGATGCGAATCGGGGATATAAAAGTACGTTGACGGATCGCGAGTTGACGAGATATTTTTTTATTTTTATTTATTTTTTTCATTCAGGAATAACTTTTCGATCGATAATCTTTCGGAATTATATATTAAGGGGATACGGTGGTCAGCGTAACTTTGACGATATCTTTTATGCAAAATATTATCGTCGGGAAAGTTGTACACAATTTTTTTTAATTTAGTAATTGTAACGGTCATTTTTTAGAGCTGAAAAAAGGTGTCTAAAAAAATTTGGGCAGTTTATTTGGGACCACTTATATTGGGAGATATATATAACATTAAATTTACATGGAGAATATATCTATAGGTTCGATATAATTAGAGGCTAAATATTAAATTATTAGTTCTCGGTGAATAACTGCGGAGAAATAATTCCCATTGGTGTGAAACAGTTTTTTTTTTTTTTTTTCGTCACCGCGGGAGAGAATTCCATACGAAACAAAATCTCTGACGTGATTCACGAGTGCATTTCGGGGCGTTTAGTTTATGGGAAATTGGGCGTTCGTAGTCAACGCGATGCCATTGAAGTCAATAGCAGGATCGGTGTTGTCGGGGAGTATTGCCGCCAGTGAATCGAATAAAAGGGAAGCAGACATTGAATAGATGGTTGAAATTTTCAACCCTTTAAATTATACACCGTACAATTGGGATACAATCGGACTGACTGCGGCGCACACGTCGCAATGGGGTCGCAACGAGTCACAATACGATAATTACTACTTACCGGAACCATTCCAACGATAGTCATTATCGCGTTTAGGAATGCGCCCCGCGGTGTCGCGGAGTCGTGTGACAAAATTGCCAATTTAGCTTCGGATCGAAAAAAAAAAAAAAAAAAAAATTTACGCGCATCGTATAGATAAACTCTCATCCCGCATCCGCCTGACGGCTTTACTTTTATAACCTATAATTCTCGTATTTTTTATCGAATTTACACTGTATCTCGATAAACATGTTGTCTACAATCCGGAGAATCGATATAATTTCCGAGACTCCGAAAAAAAAAAAAAAATCACTGACTACGAGAAAATTATCTTTGAAAAATCGAAAATAAAGCAAAAAAAATACATCGCTAGTTTAACAGGGAAAAAAATTCACGTATATATGTATATATATATATTGTTGGGAGATTCATTTATAAGACAAAAATTTTTGTAGTTCGCGTCAGTCGATGACGTAACGCTCGTGGCATTTTCTGTTGCCGGTATCCCGGTGCTGATCTCTCGTTGGAATGGTTCTCCTTGCGATGAGACCACAGCCCGTTCACGTGGTCCGGAGTCTCTTAGAGACTCCTTCGCGATCCTCCAACGCGCTCCATTCTCACCTCTCGTTATTCTACAATAGAAATATAATGCGCGCGACGCTTGTTGCAAAGTTGAATGGGCGACATGAGGGGTTTGCACTGCAAAGGGCCGAATAACCACTGTATGGAAGAGTAAAATAAAGGATTCTCTCCCGTCGCGACATTGTTGAAAAGTTCTCTCGTTACTGTTAGTCACAGCAGCCGTACAGCTCCGCATCTTGTCGTACGAGACGAATCGGTACGTTAAAAAATAACTGCGTTTCCGTCAAAAGCGATCGCGATTTGTCCTGAAGTATGAAAAAAAAAAAAATCTTTTCTCCTAATCGTCGCGGAATTTATTGCTTTAGAAAATATGTATAATATAAAAGGGAAAAAAATTCTCAAAAATTCGTAAATTCGACGCTTCAAAAATGTCATCAAAATTTTTTTTATTATTTGAAACTGTTGTAAGAAACTATAAACGCAAGAAATATCGATAAAAAATTATGAACAGCTAAAATCACGATATTTTTTTTTTCAAGGTGATTTAGGAAAAAAAAAAAAAAATTCTCAAATAATCGCATCCAAGTTTCGCATAAATTATTCGATCGTTCGGAATATACATCACTTCAATTAAAAAAAAAAAATACGTAAAGTTAAAAATCACTTTTTTTTTTTTTTCTTGTCAGAAAAAAAATTAGAAAAAAAAAAGAAAATAAAAAATGCTACATCTCCGGTATAAAATCGTCAAAATACGTAATCGAAATGTCGTAATAACTCATTCCGCCGGTTTGCGAGTTGAGGCCAAAGAAATTCAAAACTATCGTCGTTATCTCTCGAAAATCTTGCGTAATATAAATCACAAGTCCGATGCCTCGAAATCATCGAGAATTCGTTTCTCATTAATCGTATCGAAGTATCGTGTTCTACGATTATTGGTCCCCATTAGCCTTATCAAAAAGTACATCTATGAAATTTCCTCCGTTCGTTATCATCGGTGTCGTCTCGTCGCCCCCTTTGCATTAATGGTCCCGTAACGCGGATAGAGAAGAGAATTCACCGCGGTATCAACGATAAATGAAAATCAACCAGTCGCGCACCACATGTAAATCGAATAAATAAATCTATCAGTTAACCAGATTATCGGGACTTCTCCCGCGTTGAGAAGATCGAGTTCCGAGTCGGATGAGTCCATTGACATCGACAAATCGTTCGAATCGTCGCGAGCGGCAGTTAAAACGCTTATTCGAGTTTCTCGCATTAAAGATTCTCCGAGCGACAAACGAGGGGATGGCAAACGAAGGATGCGTATCGAGTCTCGTGTCTCTTGAACTTGAACTGCTCGAGAGGGACAGAGAACACTCTCGCGATCTCGTTCGTCTCGTTTCAATGGGCAAATACTTCGCGCGGCTTATCAGGAGCGCCGGGCAAAACGTCTCGTCGCTCTAGTCGCGCTATCTATATCGATTATGTCCTCGGAATTATAGCTGCGCATTTCCGCGTTGAGAATATAGACGCGCGCATATATGATCCGGCGACGTATTTACGAAGTTGAAAAAAAAAAAAAAAAAATGTATACAGAGTCGAGACTTTGAACAATTTACATTTATCGAACGCACGGTTACGCACATCCTGGTATGAGATCAAATAACAAGAGTATACCGAGTCGTGAAATACATTTTATGCCGCGGTGTAGGCGTCGTAGAAATGTACTTGTGTTTGGCGAGTTGTATACCTTACAAGATATATAGGGGAGAGATGCCTCGGAGTATGAAAGACCGAGAAACTATGTTCGCAAGAAAGAGAGAGAGAGAGAGAGAGAGTAGAGCAGGACGTACTACAAGGAATATCATTGTGATTGCAACGAGAGTACATACACGCGTGGCGTGTATTATGCTAATTTAGTCGGGGGTCGAACTGGAAGAAACGCGGATGGCTCGCGATTCTAATAGGTTTCATTAAGGGTACTTAAGAATTCAATTTTTTTTTTTTTTTTTTTTTTTTTTTTTTAGCGTACGAAGTATGTGAGGAAAGAAAGTACTGTAATCGCAAAAAAAATTACACTCGGTTTCTTGTTTGCAAATATGTTTTACATTTCTTAGACTACGAAAAAAACTATTTTTCATTTATGTCTGTCTGTCGGTTCGCGACGAAACTTGCTGAGAGTCTTCTACGAAATGTTGTTTTGGTGATGAATTTCAAATTTTTTTTTCACATCGTTGTATACTTTAACGAAAATGTAAAAATTTTAAAAATTGATTAAAATCGGAAAAAAAAATTATCGCAAAAAAATGTGATAAAAGGTTTTGCGATGACGAAGATACTTTTTTTTATACAAAGTGACATTGCGGAAAATTATTTATAAAAATTTCTTTTATTTAATTAAAAAAAATTGAGTTATACCGTTTGCTTTAGAACATTTTTTCGCGTAATAAAGATTTTTAAAAATTGAACAGAAATTGCAATTTTTGCATTGACAAAATTCTCAGAAATCATTAATAAAATTTCGAAATTGTCATATAAATTTCGCAATAGTTCGCGAAACCGTTTTGAAAATGCGAAAATGCCGAGAATCGAAGGGTTAAACGCGGCGCGTTCAACGGCTCTCGCGGAAGGACGTTGGGAAAATTTTTTCGCGCGTTCGATATCTGTGGATTAACAGAACGACGCTTGCTAATGTCGCGATACCGTTATTTCTTGGTACGCGAAGAGATATAACCAGAAACCTCGGATAGAAATTGATATTTCATGCAATTGGCAAAAATCCTCTCGCAAAGCGTCTCGACGTCGTCGTCTTGTTCGCGTCTCTTTTTCTTGGCGCATCGCGCATAGGCTATGGTAGGGACTTAACGAGGAATGATTTGTTGCCGGAGGTTGGATGGAGGTACAAATGAAAAATAAAAAAATCTCTACGCACCTCACGCGCAGCTATCGGGATAAAGTGTTACAGGGAAGAAGTGCCTTTGCTGTTTTTCCTCGTGTCACGTTTATCAAATACGCAAGTTTTGCTTTTTAATTTGCCGAGTTGGAGACAGCCATTAGTTATAGCGTATAACTGTCGACAAAAAATCCTGTCGAAGATTAATGGCGCTGAATGCACAAACGGATATTACACCCACTTAATATATATATATTTTTTTTTTTTCAATTTTTTACGCTATTCGAAAAATTATAGGAGCCAATAATTAATCGTGAATTGGAACAAATGGAAATAGAATATCTGCTGAAATTACAAAAAAAAAATCGAACTATTTATGATACTACTACTATTTATTTTTATTTTATTTTTTTTCGAAGTTATTATTCATTAACCCATTTCTTTTATTTTTCGACCGCAATTTTCATGATTTAATTTTCAAGTGCACAGAAATATAAATTTTTCGTATGAATCGATAGTTTATTTTTTTAATCGCGATCTCCACGAAAGATACAAATTATTTGATTGAAAATGATTTCTCGACGAAATCATCGAAGCGTATCGTGACAACGAGACGCGGGAGCGGGATGTCGAAGGCCGAAGGCAAAGACATCGGGCAAACGGAGACCTCGGGAGCTCTCGATCTCTCGGATATCAGTCGGGAAAAGTGAACGGAGTTTGGTATCGTTGTACATAATAATAAAGCAGCAGCATCCCGAGGTTGGGATCCACGTTCGAGAGCTGCGGTTTTAGAGCAGTTCGATCCGTAGAGTTTGGTGCGCTCGCGGGGACCCGGGCGCCGAAACCAGTTTAAACCCACCGAACCATTATGAACTTCGATCCAAATCGCTTCTTAACTAATCTGTGTATAGCACGTCCTTCCATTAGTCCGATTCCACGCATAATTCATCGTCTCGCTTCGTCCAATCGCCTAGTTAAGTTAACGCGAAACTCGGATGCATTTTAACAAACACTTTTCTATATCTCGACATCGAAATTAGACTCCACCGTCGATTATTCGAAATCGAAACTGCAAATGACTTCGAAGTATAAAATTTTTTTTTTTTTTTTTCATCAAACAGTTTTTTTCCGACGCGAAGTGTGAATCCAAAATTTAAACGTGTGGAACTCCAAAATTTAAACGTGTGGAACTCCAAAATTTGATTGATGAAAAAAAAAAAAAAAATTTAATCTGTTTGTTTGTTTTATTCTCAAGAGAATTTCCATTTTTTCACAACGCTCTCTATTTTTCAAGGAAAAAAAAAAAAAGAGTTAATAAGCATATATGCGTGTGGTTCGTGGCTCGTTTACCGAACATCGCGGCACCCCGGAGTTCCGAAGATTGAAGGTACGAGAAAGAATTTTCTCTCATAGGCATTATCGGAGAGAGAGAATGAGAGAGAAACCCTCCGGTGTCGGCGAAGCGGCGTCGGCGACTCTCTGTATATAGCATTATACATAAAGAGCCCCGCCGTCTACGTTCCCGATGCGGAAGCGTAGGGAGAACCTTCTATCATTATTTTTCTTCGATATATAGTTGGTATAGGCGTCCACCACACGCCTCGACAAATCATTCCTCGTTAAGCTTCCTGAGATACTGCGCCGAGACATTTTGCCTCGGGGCCGTTGAATATCAATTTCTTCATATCTCTGGTAATACACAGAATCCGAGGGTAAGAGGCCTCGCGAAGGCCTCCCGTTTCGCAAAACATCTCCGACATATCTTTGGCTCCATTGCGATGGTCTATAATTTTCGATTTTGATAAATTGCCAATTTGAACTATTGAAACGGAGTGAAACATTTTTGGCGATCGCTTAAAGTGTCGTAGCGGAGTTCGATCGATCAGTCTGCTGAAGTCGTATGGCATTTCTATAGAATCGGTCTGTGCGAAGACTTGAAAAATCGTTATCATTGAAGCATTTTTTCACGGATAATTATTAAATTTTTGTGAAATTTCGAGAGAGTCGTTCTGCACTACCGAGAATTTTTTCAATATTTTTCCAAATTTTTTTTAAAATCAACACGTCATTTTTCACCTTAAAGTGCAATAATAACGTCGTTACTGCAGACTAAAAAAAAAAAATCCCTTATTTCGAAACGAAAAATTTCCAAATTTTTATCATTTCTAAAGATACTGAATCTGACAGATTAAGAATTTTTTCAAAATTTTTCTAATACTTTTTCGATCTTTAAACGGCATTTTTCACTTTAAAGTGCAGTTATCTTTAATTTCCTCGTAAAATCGTTTTGCAGTTAATAATTGCCGAATTATTACAAATATATTTTCGTAAAGTCGATACATCTCGAGTTTTTAGTAAATTAGCAACAAGCCGCGAAGGCTCTTTGATTGTTTCTCAGCTCTGCATATATGCGTTCGTTAACGTTAACATCGCGATCAGTAGCGCACCGGAGCGGTTAATTACTATCGCTTGTCGTGTGCGTATCGCAGAGTGGCGCTCTCCCTCGGCAAGTGTTTCTTCTCATGCGGCTAATAAGAAACGGACCCCGAGATATATTCTTTTCTGAGTTTTTTCGCGATCTTTTCTTTGCGATTTCTGGCGACGACACTAGAGACGACGATCGACGCACTGCCGCACACAGGTTAGGGATCGCGCGGGCGTAAGGCACTGTGTACCATCGTATAAACACGCGCCACAGATTTGCCCGATGGCTTTACTACCTACGCGATTGACAACGTTAATTTCTCAATCGCCGATTAAAATGAGACGACGATGTGACTTCGAATGGCATCAGAGGAAACCTTTTGCCGCGTCGTATATCTCTGTTGCTCGCTGAATCCATTCAGTTTAATTTCCGTAATGAGAATTCAAACGAACGAAAGGTACGCTAGAGTCTGTAATACGAACGGTGTACAAGCAGAGCGAAGATAACGCTCCGAGGATTAGCGTTTATATTGATACAAATTAGGTGATCTAAATCGCGGTTTGCGTTCGAAAGATGCCTCGAGCGACGGGCACCAAATCCCTTTGGCCTATTAGATCACTTCCACTCCTATATCTATCGTGTTATTATAATAATAATAATAAAGAACTTATTTTTATAGTCTATTTTTATTTTTTCTTGTCTCTGAGATTAGATGGAGTTTTGACGAGTGAATGATTGACATACATTAGAGGATTGAGAAACGAAAAAAAAAAAAAAAAAAGAAAGGTGACACGTGTAACGTAGGTGGATAAACGCGATGATGATATACAAAAACCAATGTATCCTTACGACTCGAGCCGACAAATTTCGTATTAATTCGTTCAGTCAATTACAAAATTCGGTTCTTTAAGTGACGCAATTCGAAGCGATAGAATTTTTTTTTAAATGATAAAAGTTATTGAATAATTATCATTATTATTAAATGACTTTAATAATAATAATTAAAAAATTCCCGGAAATCGCATCACTTAAATAACCAAATTTTGTAATTAGTAATATTGTTTCGTAACAATACTTACAATCAAAAATAAAATAAAAAAAAGTTGTGAAATAATAATAATAAATATTTTTATTGTTTATTAAATTATTTCATTTCATCTCATTCTATTAAATAAAATTAAATATTGCATTTTAAAGAGACGAAATTTATTTAGCCGTTTAAACGATACATCGCGTTAACGAATCGAAACCTCTGTGGCATTGCGAACATTTATCTTTCGCTATATCGTCGATGTTCGCCTTCTTCCCTTTGCAAACTCGTTAGATCCTCATTTCCTTAACTCAGCAGATTAACGATCAAAGATTTCTCAACTAAACATTATAACCGACGCGAATAAACGACTAACAATAGACGGCAACTCTGTTATTCACCGTTACATTTCTCTCCGAACTAATTTCTTACGCTGGTTAAGCAACTTTCTTGTTGTTCGCATATCTCAGTTGGCAAACTCTCGAAATTATTCCCACCGCATTACCCTATCAATAATTCCTAATTGGATATTATAATTGGAATTGTTCAAACGCAGATAAACGTACGTTAATTTATCGGCTAAACGGGTATATCTATTATTGTAATTTAATTCGCGAGAGATATTCCGAACTCCAGACTACTCCACAGACGAGACTCTCCCCCCTCCCCATCCCTCCCTCATCCCCCTTGTGCCCCCCTTCGCTGCGTCTCACCGAACGAGAAAGGGAAAGAGACCGCGAGAGTGAATAAAATAAAATTGAAATAAAACCTCTCAAGGATATCTCCGAAAGGCTCTCCGGACCGAAGCTGCAGATTGGAACGACCGTGATATTTCGTCATTGCACCACCACAGCTTGCGATATACCGAAAAAAAAAAAAAAAAAAAAAAAAAAAAAAAAAAAAAAAAAAGATGAGTCTACACTTATTGCGAACTTGTATCGTATCGTCTCGCGATGTAGAGATTTTATTTCGTATCTACATCTTCGCTCTTTCAACAGTATAATTTTATAGTATTTAAAAAAAAAAAAAGAAAAAAAAAAAGGTGTAAATCACCTCGGAGTCTCGAGTTCCTTATTCAAATGTAGCCGCGAGAGAAGACCGCGTGAAATTCATCGGCCTGTCGCGCTGTGAGATTCCGATATATCGCGCGCGTATCCGCAGTAATCGTGTTTCACGAGGAAAAAAAAAAAAAAATACACAAGACGCGAAGTATTTTGCGGAATCTTCGTATTTTCGGGCTCTTAGAAGACCGATGATGAACATGAAAAAAAAAAAAAAAAAACTCATCGTACAGATAAATCGAAAAAAAATTTATCGCTAAATCGCAAGAATCACAACAAAAAAAATTTAATAAATTAATTTTCGCGTTGCATGCCAAAATTTAATGCGCTGCTTTATCTTGAACTCCGGCTGAAGATTGCATAATCGTAAAAAAAAAAAAAAAAAAAAAATACATATTCTATAAGAATTTTTGTGTTTTATTTTTTCTGAACATCGCATAGATAGGCATCTAGAAAAATGCGTTGCATGTACTCGCCGTTCATTAAAATCCTTTCCTGAGCTCATCGTGTTCTCTGTCAGCATATAAAAATTGTCCGTTACATATATGTATAAATATATATACATAAAATTAAAAAAAATAACAAATACATGAAATGGATTACTGAATGAAACAACACAGTGGGCAACTCGTCTTCGTCGTTGTTGCGTTGCGTACATAATACGACTTTTGGTGAATGGAGAAGCAGAAAGTACGCGGAGGTATACACGGTGTGCACGCGTGCGGCCAACGTGCCGCCCTCAGCTCGATTCACTTCGCATTTTAATCAGGTAGAGCGCAGGTATTCGCAACCGAGGAAAGCAATGCAACAGGGGATAAAGTCATATCCCTCGCCGAGGTCACGCACCGTGACGCAGGTGTTTACGCGGCTCGTTGACTTTTCATGTCAATCTCCCCCTTCAATCTACAATGTTACGCGACTGCGTTGTCTATCGGCTTATCGTGATTTCATAATTGTCCGGCATTCGTGACCCGCAAATTAAATTTTTTTCCTGCAAATAAAGTTTTCGTAATTTTCACATTTACATCGATTTCATAGCTTCTTTCACTCGCATGCATGCGAATACTCCAAAAAATCGGAGTTCCTCCCGCGAGTTCTTTTCATGGAAACTCCGCGATGTATCGCAAATACCAAAGACACTGTCCGATTTCCATACATATATACATATGCCTGTATATATGCTTCGCGTATGCGTATAACTCGTCCGCGATGCGTAGTGTGCACCGTCCGCGCGCGATGTATCGGTGTACATAAATACATAACCACAGACGATCGCTGTTATACGGTTGGGTTCCTATAATGGGTATGCAAGCGGCGAAGCAGGTTCCATTCATTCATGTTCGGCGCTCCGACGGTGGCCTATAACCACTTACAATTTTCCATTTACCATTTATATACCGTCGCTATCCTTGTTTTTTTCTTACTCGCACGTGGTTTCTTCTTCATCGGAGCGCCGGTTCTTTGGCCTCCGATACTTACCGACGGTACTCTCTGTGCTTTGCCGGGGCCCCTGATGCCACCGCGACGATCATCCTTATGTCGTTGACGAGCGTTCTTATTCGCGGCAAAAGACTCAGACTTCGCAGACGCGCCGCGATACTCGGGAAGATCTTACCGCGATTTTCTGCAATCTTGATTATCGTACCGACGTACATTGTAGATTCTGCCTCTGGCAATATCATCAATATTCTGCATCGAATTACATACAAAGTACTCTATTATAGACGATGCGATCCATCGAGAGAACGTATATGCGGGTGATACGAGTCAACGTTTAATTAATTTTGAAAAAATGTTTAAAAAATTTCACGATCGAAAAAAAAAAAAAAAAAAAAAAAAATTGATTGAGACGTTAAGTACAATTTGTGTCGCAACCGGAAAAATTATGACGGAGGACTGTATATGTATATATAGAACACCATAAATAGATTCTATATATTTGTATCGTATACATAATATACATCGATACATTTTTAAGTATGCTGTGTATATATGAAAAAAAAATTTCAACGCGGTTAAAATTTTTTTAAAAAATTACAAATTTTGTCTAAAAAATCAATTTTCGGCGATTTACACGAAAAAAAAAAAATTTAAGTAAAATTCCATTAATTTATCGCAACGACACGTTAAAGTTATCTTAAAGGGGTATACCGTTGAAATGTGAATCACAAGAGAACCTAAGATTATGGAACGATTAAAATGTCTCGTTGTATATTAATAAAAGCAACAACAAAAAACAATGTAAAAATCGTAAACTCGATACTATTAGGTATCTCGGTAATGCAAACGCAGTGCCACTATCAACGAAAGGCAGTTAAGAGAATAATTCAAGCGTCACGCGAGGGGGCGAATGTACAGGAACCGGCGAGCACTCGAGCACTCGTCGAGTCTCGTCGTTCCGATAACGTTCAACGACCAGCTGCAAATACACGTTACAACCGACCCATTAGATCGATCCGGACTAACGTCTCAATTTTCTCATCCAAATACCTCGACGATACCTACTTTGCTTGCCAATAATATACTCCGCCTTTACCTGCCCTTTATGCTACGATTTCTTATCTCTCTAACCGACTCGAGGTGAGGCGAACAGAGTTGTTCCGTCGAGATAGATCGATCCTCTAAATTTCAATACGAAATCTCAACGATCCTTGTCGTTCGCACGGAGTTCTTCGGATCTTATTGCTCGACAATTTTTTTTTTTTTTTTTTTTTCGTCACTCACCCTCTTTAGAGTTTTTTTTTTTGCTTCCGAACGAAATCGCATCTCCTAACCGAATACGTCTACTTGTTCTCGTGGAAAAGAAAAAAAAATTTAATCTCGTTAAATTATAATATGAGTACATTTCGACGTCAGCGAAAGGCGCAATACGGCACAATCTTAACGCGACGACTATACTCCCTGAGACCGGTATTAAATCGCCTTATCATCGTCCCCCGAGACCTCGAATTGTCGTCGATTCTTTCGAAACTTTGAAGACACTTCGGTAATTCATCGGTTTTTCTTTTTTTTTCGATCGTATTTCGTACGATTAAGTCACGAGACTACAGGGTACTTGAGCTCTGAAACGATTCGAGATTCGATCTATTGGATAGTTTGGACGGTCACTTTGGGATGTAATCCAGTCGATGCTCGTAGGTGCCGAGAGAATTAATTTCATTTAACATTTTATATATTTAAAATTGGATTTGATATTTCAGAAAATTACATGTAATAAAAAATACGTAATAAGTGGAAAAATATGAAATTTAACATAATTTAATTAATTTATATACATTTTTATAAATATTTTATTTTATATTATATTTTTGCACTTATTACTGATAGAGACGATGAAAAAACAAATTTCACGATAGTTGGATTTCGCTAATAAATACTTACGATAAAAATGTAGAAAAAAATAAAATTTTATAAAAAAATTAACCTAAAAATACATCGTGTCGATAAGAATAATAAGTTACTATAAGAGTCACGAAAAAAATACGAGATCATTATAAGGAAGAAATTATTATAAACAAAATGAAATAAATGCGATCTCCTGCTGTTTTATTCATATATATACAAAAATAGAGAAATATTTGGTGCTTATTACTTATTTACCGAACTCGACTACATTTCGAAGAATTGTAAAATGTCTCTCGAGATATTGCTGCGAGAGAATCTCGAGAAATGTCCGAAAGATATAAAATGTATCGAAGTAGCACCATCGACTCTTAAACGCGCAATGTCACGCTTCGGATCACCGCCGAGCGTGCGTAACCGTTGTTCAAGTTTTTTATTGTAACTCGTGGATTTACTTAGCCGACTCGGCGCGTCGACTCACTCGCTTGCTGTCCGTATCTGCTTCGACTCTCTCGGCAGCCAACAGCATGGGAACGTAACGAGGCGGTTCATTGAATTATCTAATGCGATCGCGCGCGCGGCGCTGTTCACGAAGCGCAAAACCATAAAGCGACGGGAGATAAATCTCAACGGATATAAAGAAAAGTCTCGAGTTCTATCTATCTATCCGTGAATTTTTTTTTTATTTTTCATTTATTTGCGGTGAAGTTACGCTTCAACGCGCTGAATTCAACGTGACGTCGCGATGAAATGTTTCATGGGGTTTTCTTTTATTTTATTTTGTCACTACGGCATTCACCTTAAAACAAAAAACAAAAAAAAATTCTCTAATCGATTATCTTGTCGACTCCGATCCAATTTCAAATTAACACTCGAAAAAAAAAAAAAAAAAAAAAATTCCGGAAGAAAAAATCTCAAACCCGCGCCGTTACCTCGCGGTTGATCCAACCCCTCCCCCTGCATAACCCCTTTAATTACTTCAAACCCCAATGGCGCTAATTTAATCTGATTATAATAACAATAATAATAATCATCCCTCGAGTCAATTTCAATGATTCTTTTGTTTATTTGCAACCCTTTCCGCTCTAAAAAATATTTTTTTGCGTCTCCAACAGACGATGTATACTTTCGGAGTATTGGTGTGACTCACAGTGATTCACGGAGGTGTGAAAAAGGATAATAATATAGAGTCGAATGCGGGGTTCACTTGGGTTCGGGAGGACACGCGTAGAATTATTTTGCATCGGGGATTTCGGTCATTATGTTTGCCGGTTATTGTTGTTTGTTGTAGCAGTTTATTGTGGAAAAAAAGGTATCGAATGGGTTACACACTCGAGAGCGGCAGCGGCGGCACAGCCTCCGGCAAACCTTTTTCTCGCCTCGCGTTGCTTGTTACCTTTTCTTTCATCTCTGTTCTTCTTCTTCTCTTATCCATTCGGTCGTTCGAACTCATTGCGCCCGACTATTCCATCGCACGGTCCACCGCCTGCGGATCTCTCCGACGGTGGAGAGTTTCATCTCGCGCCACAGGGGGTTTTTCTCAGTGGCCGGTCTCTCCACCCCGTTGAATATTATACTTGTATAGCTTCCCCTGTGCTTATGCTATTCTTTCAATTCACCGAGGAGTCGATTCTCTCGGCACTTCCACAGCCAAAGGGAAAATTCAACTCATTATTACTCACCGCGTGTGCACCGCATTGCCGCGTGTGTGGGTCGTGCGAAAAGTCATTTGCCTGTATATATAGTTAGACGATAGATTCGTACCTATAGAACCGGAAGGTACGAGAGGCTTAGGAGTCACACAGCTCCCCGTGAAAAGCAATGTAACACGAGAATTATATCGCGTCGAGGCGCGTGCTTTAGCGTTTCTGTATTAAGAATAATATAGACACGCGTGAAATTCAATATTTTACGGATTCGCAGTCCATAAGAGGGGAATTAACAGCACGCGAATGCCGAATAAAAATTTAAAATATCGATGGGATACAAATAAAGATGTTTATAAACAATTTTTTTTTTTTTTTTTTCGAACAAGTCGATCGATGCGAAAAATAAAATTCGGATGAATTCTCGAAATATGATTCGTAAACCGAAATTGGATACATTTTTTTTTTTTTTTTACGAAGCAAACTCGACGCTTTGAGACGTGTAAATTTAAAAAAAGGTAAAAATTTATCGTAAAAAAAAACATCGAACGCTCATAGGTACATTCCCATCGCTGTAATACTTTGTCTATACCGTGTATCGGAAAAAAAAAAAAAAAAAAAAAAAAACTACCTTTCCGCCTCACGAATTTCTCGTCGTCCTTATCAATGCCCATTTCACCGTGACGCGGCTTGTCGCGAAATCGACTTAACTACGAGAGCCATTAACGCACTCACCGTTAATTGTCGACGTTTGCCGAACGCTCCGAAGTTTCTCACTCTTTCGCAAATTCGTACCTTTTGCATGTATCAAAACCTATGTGTGTAAGTCACCGCGATTTCGAAGCCCCGCGCGATGTAGGAAGTGCACATTAGTCGACACTACGTTTGCGGGGTGTGCGTCTGTACGTGTGTCCCGACGGCTTATCCTATCGCTGTCATGGTCGCCAGTCACGTCGTACGTTCGGTTCGTTTCGTTCATTCGTCCTGCCAGCGCGGATAAAGCGTGGAAACGCCGTTAACCGTAAGTACGACGGCGACGTTGAACGGCGGCGGCGGCGGCGTTTTACACGGGCGACTTGCGTCGGAAGCTTATAGATAAGCGCAACGATGTATACTCGAGGCCTATTCTCGCTCGATTTCCGGCAGTATCAGTCACTTCTCGTGCTATAAGCGCGAGACGAAAAAAAAAAAAAAAAAAAAAAAAATTAGAAGAACGTATATTCTGTTTATACGCATATTAAAATACGTCATTCTGGTTTTAGTCACGCGATATGCAGGACTAACGCGTTTGTTTTTTTATTTCGCATCGTAAAAAAAATGCGTGCGGCAAGTTTTGCACTTAGTATATTTTCAATATTTTATTATATATTGTATGATATATAATTCACATAAATATAATAATAATATTAATGATATAAATAATAATTTAATATATATGTATATTATATTATTATTATTATTATTTGATAAAACAATTATTGGAATAGAAAAATGTTTTTTTGGGAGTCAAGTTAAGAAAAGTTCGAAGTTGCGAAGGTGAAAATCGGAATTTTATTGAGACTTGAAAATTACGCGGTGGGAGACACGCTTGGCGCGCAAGACACGTTAAACATTGGCATTTAATGAACGGATAATCTTATACTGGTACTTATTAGTTATTAGCGACATAACTGGAAGAAAAAAAATTATAAACCGGAAATAAAGAAAGTGTTGATTAAGCATTATGCAAGAAGAGGTTTTCTTTCGAAGCGTGAAGTTGAAAATCCGGATTTAACGCAGACAGGTGGACGAATAGATAAATTGGTTGGCGAACAAACGGGTGGAGCTTAATATGCAAAAAAATGATAATCTAATACCGGTAGTACCGACTTACGAATCGGTTTTAATATTAGATGTTTTTAAAAAATTGATTACGACCCGGAAATCAGGTTTAATTGGTACTAATAAATTCTGAAAATTTGATAAGCAGATAGTGGATTTAAGTTCGAAGTTGAGAAGTGGAAGTGCGCGACGAAAGTCTTGAAAAATTGTCGATTAAATTATTCAAACTTTCAATGATTGGTGAAGGAAGCAATGGTTCGTCAAACGGTTGGATGAAAATTGATTTTTTTTCGGGTCTTAAATTACTATGATTTTTCCGGAAAATTGATTATACCGCCAGCGAACCTTTATTATTAAAAATAGATCTTAATTAATGTACTATAGGTTTTTTTTTAATTCCTGTCATCAATAATATTACGATAAAGAAAATAAAAAGAATTCCAATCGATCAACTAGTCTTTTAAATTGGTAAAATTCCGACACACAGCTAATGATTATCGCGTTGTAATTAATCAAACTTCGCTTCGTTGAGTCCTTAGGGACAAATTGTAACAACATTTTTTCAAAACATCGGTCATATCCGTGGCATCGGGCATTGCTTTGGTATTCGAGGTTAGAAGGGACATTATAAGGATACGAAGATTAAACAGATTCGATAAGTTTGATCTCAGTGTTTGTTCGTCCGTAAGGGTCGACGTCTTCTTCGCATCGGGTAGCCCACCACCATCGAGCGTGAGAGAGTAACCTGTCGGATACGGAATTACCTGTGGAAAAATAAAACAAATATAATACGGTAACGGAGTGAGGTGAAGCGAGCAGAGCGACGGGGCCCCCATGGAAAAGGGACGGAGGGGTTGACGGGCTCTTCGATCCATCAAAGTCATCGGATTGCCCCCACCCCCCCTCTTTCTTTACCTTTTTTTTCTTCTTTTTTTCGTTTCACCATCCCTTCCAGCCGGTGGGTCGATTATATTTTTACAAGCGTGTCCAATGTCCTCGAGGAATATATTAGGACTGCCAACCGGTGAAGTTTCGAGTTCACTTACGGTTATGCATATTGTGCTCTGTACACTCGGTGCCCCGCGGGGATGTGCATCGAAAAATCTATCGAGAGCTTTCGGCGCATTGAGCGATTACCTTCGCGCGAAAAACCATCATCACACAACTCGTAAATTCTTAAAAAACATCGAAAACAAAAAAATTTATACCAAATAAAAATTTTTTTTTAAAAATCAAAATAAATTATGGATTCAGCTAAATCGAGAATCTCGAATTTTTCACAATTCGCAATTTTGAAAAAAAAAAAAAAAAAATTTTAATCGAAACAGTAATTAAATATGAATAAAAATAAAGTTGCAAAAAAATTCATCCGCGTACATAAAATTTAACGCGCAATTAATAAAATTAAAAAAAAAAACCAATTTATATTAAAGATCCCGATCGCTGTTGCATGAAAATGAAGCAATACCCGAAGAAATTTTCTTCAGGCTGCATCCGCCTCACGGAAGCCATTGGTCGTTCTAAAAAAAAAAAAAAAAAAAAAAAAAAGAAGTAAAATAAAGGAGTATAGAGCGAAGAGATAAGAGGATAGCGCGTAAGGCAACCGGGTAGGTATACGTAGGTTGATTTTCCGTCGGGTACGAGGCAGTCGGAGTCTCCGTAGGAACCCACGTACAACGCCCTTCTAGACGACTACCTCGTCCGTTACTACATTTTTTTTTTTTTCGCCTAGCGACGCGCGCGTATACGGCCTGTCGGCCGGAAGTGAAGGATTATTTATGCACACACCGTGGAGCAGCCGAAGTAACTCCGCGACGAGAGAAGCACGACGACGACGACGACGACGACGACGACGACGTCGTCGCCGACGCGCTTCTTTCGCGGTTTTCTCCTCTCGCTATGACCGCGAAGATTAATTAGCCGCGTTATTACACACTCGCGAAGCCTCTGTGAGTTAAGGGATTAAATCGCGATCGAGCCTTCTGAATCTTTGACTGGTCTCGTTAACGATTTTTATCAGTCATATTTCATCTTTCGATTTTTTATTAATATTTTTTATGCTTCAACTAAATAATAATAACGCGGAACACGAAAAAAAAAAAAATTGTTTCGTGAAGTACGGATTAAAAAAAAACAAAAAAACACGTATGACGAGGGTAGGCGTGAGGTAAATAATTATCATTTTCTCGCGATCGAATTCCTTTCGAGAAGAAAAAAGTAAGGAAAACGATGCACGCAGAGGCGATTTTATTCAAATGCGTAGTCAACTCACGAAGGGAGAAAAAAACAATTTCTGAGCTGTTAGATAGCGGGGCGAAGGTATACTTTGGCGATCGCGTGAACGACAGTTTTACGGAATATTGAACGATGACTTCTGTAGGCACATTGACTTTGCGGATGTTGGATAGTGAAAAGCGCGGGAAGAAGCGGGTTTTACGGAGTGCGTAAGAGCGGAGAAGAAATTATCCACCTACCTGTGGCGTTAAGTTATTGCGGTAGGATGCCACATACTTGAGAAGTTGGCGAGAGCGTTGATGGGGAGAGACGAGAGACAGTTAAAGGTATACATACTACTCGCTGTCCGAGGAGATGACTCTTTGAATCAACACTCGCAGCCGCGAGACACGATGTCGCGACAAATTTACATTCGCTAATATATCGACGTATATCTATGTATCGCGAGCGATATATAAATATCATCACATCGAGAGGTCGACATGCAACGTCATTAGATCATTTTTTTATGCGTTTTTTTTCAAAAAAATTGACTATATAAAAATTTGAAATTTTTTTTTTTTATTATCAATCGTCGTCTCGGAATTATGATTTTTTTTTGCTGATCATAGGAATCACCTCCACTTATTTTACTCTTTAGTCAATAATAATTTTGCTACGGAGATTCGCGTCGGAGCAAACATTTGGCTGTTCATAATTAATTCATAACATTCATAAATGATTTTTGAATGTTTGTGTTACTATTATAATTTCTGCAATATATGATTTCTGTAGTTATAGAAACTGTAAAAAAAAAAATTTATTTGTAAATGAATATTAATGTATCGGTATTCGAAATTTACATGAGCAAACCGTGTGATAAACTTCAAACCAATGGGCGCTGCTTTCAACAACGTGTATCAAATTAATGATACAATTTTTGTGTTTTCAACACAATTTATTTAATTTTATTATTTTACGAAATTTTTTCACATTTATACCACAGAGCACTTGGATTACCAATTAATCTACGATATTAACAAAGGAAAAGTTTGGAGTTCTTTTTTAATAGTTTACTTGACATTTTTTGTTTATTCATATTTTTTCATTGGGCATCGAGTGGTTCAAATTTTTTTTTCTAACGACAATTTTGTTTAAAGAAAAATAAGAAATTGTATTCGAATCGAATAGCGAGGGTTGAAATTCGATCTCATGAGGATCGGTTGATACAATGTTCAGTTATCTCTCCCCGAGCGAAGATTGGGATACCTGGACGCTCCACCGGGGAGGTGCGTCGTGACGGATGATAGATCGACGGACCAAAAGCAAGAGCTGATCTCGCATACGATTATCGGATTATTCCGAAGAATTAATTTATAAAAAAAAAAAAAGAAATATCACGAATATAAGAAAATCGAAAAAAAAAAGGTCAGACAACGATCGACTGTCTCCAAGCGTAATATTCCGTTAGGTGTGGAACGGTCCCGAATAAATTTTGGCGAAAAAACACCGACGTGAATCGATTTTGGACTGGTGATTGAGATTCCCGCGTACAGTTACTCCTTAGGACGCGTTCATTAATTACGCTCGATCGTTCCTCGGCGCTTCTCTCGTCTCTCAATGGGGACTTTGTCAACCAAAAACCTCGACAAGTTTCGCGTAAAAAAATAAATTTTCGTGTAGCATATATTAATTGCCTAAAAGCGTAGAAAAATAAATGTGTTATTTTGGAGCGAAAAAAAAAGTCGAAAATTTATTATTCAAAAATAATTTTTAAATGAACACATAAGAAGTTCATAAAGTCATCTTATTTCTCTATTTCCTCTAAAAGCACTATGTCGCATTTTGAAAAATTAAAAAAAAAAAAAAGTTCGTCAATATTGCTCCGTGAGAAGTTCAATCCCGAGAACAATTTCTCACCGTTACTATATGCAAAAGCCATGTACCGTTCCAATCCCCGCGAAGCGTCGAGGGTATAGAGTTCACTTCATTGATACTTCATACTCGACGCGCCGCAGCAGCCTCCGGTATCCTGAATGCTTCAGCACCTCTCGAAATGAACGAAGAGATCTGTAGAGCACGAAAACCGGATGCGCAGGTGAAACTCTCTTATTTCTCGCACTCCCTGTACCACGTAGCTAGAAACCTTGGATGGAGGAAGGAGGGGGGGGGGGGGGTTGCCCCGTGTTAAAATTTACATATGTATCCGTCGCGTCTCGCGGGCTTTCTTGCGTGTTCTCTCATCTCTTCTGCGGACGAAATGCGAGAGCGTGCAACGGACCCGGGGATCTGTACACAGCCTCCAGCAGACATCGTACCTCCCGATACGAACATTACGAACTCGGCAACTAAAGGGCTCGAGATAGCAGTTGAGTCGAGAGTCGAGGACAGAAAAAAAAAACAGACGCACACGCAAAAAAATAGAAATAGAAAAAAAAAAAAGAAAAAAAAAACAAGAGTAAAAGTTTATACGTGTGCGTGTATTATGCGTGACTCGGTACACCAGTCACGTATGGAGCATCGCAGCCTCACGTAATGTATACGTGATCGCATTATTCCAAAATTCATACGCATCGACCGCGGCGGCGGCGGCAGTGGCAGCGGCCGTAATCGAATCTCGTTCGAGTTCTGCAACGATCATTCGCGGAGGCCTCTCCGAGAGACGCGAAGTTTTTTTGCGACCTAACCGCGCGCTCGGCTTCCATACACGCGGCTAACCGACTTTTTCCCCGCGCAATCTCGCGAGAGAACAGAGAAAGATACTTTGCCGGAGTCGGGCTTCTTCGCTACAATCGAAAATCTATGTGCAGAAGAGACACACGAGTCTTGACGATCAGCGAGGTTCTCTCGCGATGAGGGGAAGAAAGGAGAGGGAATGAGGATCTCGCTGTCATCGGCAAAAACGTCTCTCACATAATGTCCTGTGTACCGCGAGTTCGTAAATCGAGTCGAGCGAAATGAGAAGCGGAGGGAAGCCGCGTGCACTCGAGTTATTTCGTTGTATAAATATAAATGCGGGCAACGCGGATAATGGACAACGAGGAGCAAAAATTGATCGGATAAATACAGACGCTGTATCACAAAAGTATAATTAATGTATGAAAAAAATATGGCAATTTTGTGGATGAAGCACGTGGCTTCTAAATTGCTGTACATATACACGAAACTTGTATTAAAAATGTACAAAAAAAATATGGATAAAACACGAAAAAAAAAAAAAAAAAAAAAAAAAATTCTCTTAAAAAATCACAAATGCCGCAGGAAAACGATTACGAAAGCCATACTAAATGCAACGAGAATGAATATTTGCAAAGAGTCAACATAATCGTAGACTCTCCGTAGTCACGAATGGCTGATCACGAATGATCGTCCGCCAGTAGGGATGAATGAACGACGAGAAGCTGAGAAACCAGATTTGATGAACACGTTTGCAAGGCTGGTTTTCTCTATCTCTCCCATCTCTGGTGCTCTCACATTCAGATTCTACTGTGTACACCGCGACGATGGACCTCCAACGAATGATAATAACGCGAGAATCCGCGGGCTCCTCTCACTCTCACTCTTCTACTCCATCCGGGGGGTTGGGGGGGATACGAAACCTATGCAAACATCATAGGAGAAAAATATTTGCACAGGATAAACTCGAGCCCTCATTATCAGGGTGGATGTCTGCTGCCCCGCTATTGCCGCCGCTGCGTTTCGCTCTCCGCTCAGTCAACGGTTATCCAGGTGCAGATATTACGACCTTAGCTTCCAGCAAGCGAAACAGAGAGAGAGAGAGAGAGAGAGAGAGAGAGAGGCAAAAGGAACTGGAGGGAGATTGATTCGACATGCATAAATTAGAGAGGATAAGCCTTTATTCCACGTACGTGGCCAGGGATTGGAATTGGGATCCGTGTATATACACATAGAGGAGAGGAGAGTACCCAATGGGGAAGGTAGTAGCGGGATGGAGAGGGAGATATAAATTGATGACTGTACGCAAAAGGCAAGGGGGTCTATAATAATTAATCTCCGCTCGTGTAGATTCGAAGCTACAGCATTGCATACGTGCATCAGATACTGCCATACCTGACCCTCAACGCACGGTGTTCCGGCATCTGCTTCAAAAAAACTTTGTTTTTTTTCTCTTTACTTCGTTGCAAGTAGCATCGGATTCGCTTTTTTACGCAATGAATCTGCAGACGAGCTTCGGGGGGGTTTAGCAAAGTGTCATGAATGCCGTACGCATTGGTTCAAAAAATGGTGGTTCCCCAATACCCGCGGGACTGTAGGAACATTGACTTAGCGGTGGTTCGTTGAAACTCCTATTTAAATACGGAAGAAAATTCTCGGCGGCTTTGACCACACGGACAAAAAGTATATATCGTATATCTATTATCATAGATATATGCAATACCCCCCATCACCAGCCATTAAGCCATTTCCAGCAACTAGTAGATTACTCGATTTTTCGACCAAAATAGTTCGATGCGGAAATGCGAAACTAAATAGGGTTTTGAAATTTCGACTGTTTCTTCAAAGACTCAATGTACAAACGCAGAGTTATTATTTTCCATCGTAATAGTTGTCAAAATTTTGTTTCTAACAACTCCTTTTTTTTAAATATTTACAGAAGACGAAGTCGAGGCGAGGAGGAGCCGGCTGGCGTGGCCGAGGAGGGCCAACAGCAGGCGTACGGTGGAGTGGCTGGTGGACGGGAGTCCGTCGAGGAAGACGAGGATCTTGGGTCCGAGGAGACCCAACAACAGCAGCAGCAACAATCATTACAGAATTCAGGTAGCGTCGTTCAAGGTTCGGGAAACGACGGATCCGGAACGGGCGGCGAGGATTCCGAAGAAGTACACAAGAGGGTTGCTGCCGTGCAGGTGCAGGTACAGGGTATGGAGGGCGATTGGCGAGCTTACTGCGAGCATCCACTGTCGGTAGCTACCGCGGCGATGCTCAATCTTCAGCAACAACATCAGGTCTCGGCTGTTACGTCGCACGCCGATGATCCTGCGGCGTCCTACGTCTACGAGTACTACAAACTACCCGAGAAGACATCCGACGTCAAATTGCCACCTCCCCACGAACTTTGGTCCGCGTAAGTACCCTTAATCATTCGTTTTTCACAATTTCCGTCCTCCATCTTCGCAAGTTGGTCATCAAATGGCTATTACATCTATCCGACATCATACGAATCAGAATCTTGTGGGTTTCTGAGAGCAGAAAAATAGCTTAGGGGTTTGTCTCTTGGATTCTTTTAAAAATGAGTCTACTCAGTCAAATCGGTATCCCGAAGCCAAAAATTCTGATGACAACACTAAACACTTTTTTATTCACAACCGAAATCGCTAGAATCAAGATAACACCTGATTTCTGCAGGTACTGACCATCCATAGGAATATGTATTACGTTCTTAGGTCACATATTACACCATTTGTCCGGTTAGCAACGTCCGTGTCTCGTTGTGTTCCGGCTTCTAAATAAATGACGTACAAGATCACCCACGCAGGTGCCGAAGTGGCTGGTTCGCTCAGCCAGTTTCGAGACTCGCGGACTTGCATTACTCACGGCTATAGCCTACGTTCGCTGCGAATGACGCGGAGTATATAAGTAGAAACCTACAAGCAACACTCAGATTATAACTATATACTCGATTTAGAACCGGCAAAAGGAACGGGAGAAGCGCGGACACAATAACCGTGGGTGATCCTTGCTCCCGAGACGAGATGAGCGAAAAATGTAAGCTTCCGCGTGGCCGCCCGCACACGTGCGAATTGTTCGTTGCTCTCGGTGCCCAACGTTTGGATGTCTTCATGAAACAAAATGAGACTAAAAACATCAGACAGATTGAGCATTCTTCGGTAGGTTTCCAGTCTTGTCTTTCCAGTACAAGCTGCCGCTGTTCAAAGAATCATATAAACGTAATTTTAAGGCGGTCCAAGAAGCAAGTTGTCATTTACCATCTCGTTAGGGTTTCGACTTATGAGGTGCTAAATCGTTTACTGTGGAATATGGATGAATGAAACCAGAAAAAACGTATCATCAGACCATAATCCGCATCAGAATTTCAAAATGTACATTGGGGGACTTTATCTGCAATGAGGTCGAATCGTTGTTTGAGGGATTTGCAATTTCGCTGAAAAGACCTCAAATCAGTTCCTAAATGTAGGGTAGTTTTTTGTCATCCAGGAGTATACAAAAATCTCATTTCACGCTAAATTGCGAACAATTTAAAGCGGTCAGTCGCCAACCTGTAAGAAATGGTGAACCTTCTCATCATCTTCCGAATACCACAGTTAATGGTCCTAAATAGTGTTGAAATGAATTACTTCCCAAAATCTTAACAGTCCTACAATGAACACCGCGCGCCTTCTGATATGTGCTATAACTTTGGACCACGAAAAATTGTTCTTTCCGGGCCATTTGCTCGGTTTGCAAACTCCACGATCGTACCTATAGAACGGACAATCCAGACATCTTTCACAGCTCCAATATACACTTGTATATCCTAACCATTGTGAAACGTTTTCACCCCAATGGCGTAAGAGGGTTACTTCTATATATTTTGGGCCCGATGCGTGCCAAACCCCTTCCCACCGCCATTCATTTCAACTATCTCTTCCGCACCCCTTCCACCCTTCCAGTCCTATGTTCTCAGGGGTGGTGGCTGCGCCTTACCCTTCTCTATACAAGTAACATGCGCGCGCGGACTAACATTTCTCAGTCCCACTTTTGATTTATATCGGACGCTTAGCATATTTTGTAATTTACTGTTGAGAAATCCTCAACGTACCGAATCCAAAAGATCCGTTTCATTTTCCTTGCATTCTCGCGGCTTGTTGGTCTCTCACATTGCAATGTGAGCTCAGGAAGGGGGGATTATTACTATTGCGCTTTTTTTTTTACCACGCCTTCCTGCAGAGTTTTTCCATTTAGCCACGCAGTTGTGGGTTAAGGTGCCACGCGTGCGAATCCGACAAAATTTATCCGCAATCGTTTCTTCTTTTTATTTTTCTTTCTGATATCGCGATGGGATCGCAGCACAGGGGTTGTGCTGGGAAGCAGGGGGGCATGGAAAAAAGGAGAGAGATTCCTTCGTCTAATCTTCCCTCGCATCTCTTAACTCACGGCATCGCAAGGCGAGATAACATCTCGACAATTTGTACGCAACCGGATCGTTAAAAATCCTCTACGGGGATCCCTTTTGATGCATCCGGGCTGAGAAACGGGGAGAATGCATATAGCGTATGGGATGTTCAGTCGCGCGAGAACAAGGATTTTAATCCAATTTCATTGTTGCACCTTCGGATCGCACTACTTGTATAATGAGATGATTATTTTTTTATCTGATTTTTTTGGTCATCAAGGAGATCAATATCTAGCGGCTTTAACTGAACTCAACGATTCGATACAAATAAACATACAGGACAATTCGTCAGGTTTTCTTTTTTAATTATTCTTAACTTCGAAAATCACGGGAATTTGTCATAATAATTTAATTTTAAGAAAAAGATCGAAGATTATACCCCGCGGCGCGTCATCCAAGATTCTTCGTAATGCCGCTGAGTTTGTCGTTTAAATAAATAAAAAAATATATATATGGCGAACGTTGTCATGCGAGCCGGTGGTTAGAGGAAGAATTTCGTGATTTCGTTGTCGTTAACCTTCACGCTGCGTTGCGTTCGCGCGCTGTCCACGAAGAATCTCGGAGAATTCCATTCCTCGTTGACAAAAACTCGATACGTGGAGGTGACTTTCGACGGAAAAATTAATTAATTGCGAAAGGATTCATCGAATCTTTCGCCGGCGCGCTTGCAGCTCGTAGATTCTTGTGTTTTATCTTCACGGATTCTTGAAGTCTGCGTATGGTAATGAGCCAAAAAATAGTTCTTAATGTTCGATCATAGTTCGTTACGTTTGGCTACGAAAAGAATTTTCGTTATTCCGATTATCCGCAAAGACGCTTCGATCGTAGCAATAAGTTTTTTTCCATTGAGATATTTTTTTATTGGTGTCTGGAAGACTATCTATACCTCTGATTGGCTGTCGACAAAAGTGCGAAAAAACAGACGTATAGCATCTGTTATGAATCGGAAATACACGAGTTGTGAGCAGCTATGATGTCCGGAAATCGCCAAAACCCGTGATTATTGGTAACCGTGACCTCTAATGACCTTAGCTGATTCTCAGAGAAATACTAAACAGAATAAAGCTTGAAGCATGTGTTTTGAACCGGAAATGTATGAGTTGAGATGAACTGTAAGGTCGAAAAATGTCAACGCAGCTATCGACGAAGAATATACAGGAGACTCAAACGCGAGATATGGAAGACCGGCGGACAAGGCAAAGAATAAGTGTCGAGAATCGCGAGGATAGGCGTTTCGAACTTTGCGCGCCATGTAAGTCGTTCGGTTTTACAACGTCGACCACAGGACGAGATCTTCAACTATCACTCTGCGTAATGGCGATGTGACGACGATTGCCCGACGCTTGTTTTTACGCGCAAAGAAATAGATTTCTTCCACCCGTTTCGCGGTTCTCTAACGAAGCTTTTCTCTCAGTTCTGTCGTGAACTACGCGACCCTACGTGTGTAAGACTCGGTACAGACGAATAATAAACAGAAGAACTCGTAGATAGGGACGGGCGCGAGAAACTTAGCGGGTAAGCAACAATGTTTATCTTATTGCCCGTTGCGCGCGCGAATTATTCTGACGCTTTAGCGGCTCGCGCTCCAAGTTACTTCTTTGCTTATCGTTCTCGCGTGAGAGCCGCGGACGGCGCCGTTTTGTGTCTTTATTGCCGTTGAAATTGTTTGCTACAGGAAAATCTGACGCGCTCTCAAGATAGACACGTTTCGTTTCTCGCAACCGAATATTAGTTTTAACGACAGCAATGCAGAGTTTTTGTAGGAAATATTTTCGCGAACAAAGACCAACAAGGCTTTCAAGACACGACGTCAAAGTCTTTTATTAAATGTTATGTCGAATTTGTAAAAAAAAAAGTAAGCGATATCAATAGAAGAAAACAAAAAAAAAAACGATAAAAAATAAAATATGCAAAAATACAAAAAGATCGAAGAAATAACGAGAAATGTGTACAATTTTTAGTTTGTCATTAACAAGAGGCAAATGGATAATTTTTATGATAAAAAAAAAAGTTGATGTATCGTTAAAGTTGGAAAAAACGCAACACTTCAAAGTAACTATGGATGGGCATAAAAATTAAAAAAAAAAAAGATGCCAGTAGATACTGCTAATAGCTGTTGAATCCGACGGTTATGACTAACTTTGTTTATGCGCCGAGTTTGACGTTCAAAAAAACACGGTAGATCGAGGGGGCAATCGTAAATGTCTGCGACTCTTTCCCCGACGTCTTTCGGACGGTACTAAGCGCGGGAAGACGGCAAGCAGTATTTTTGCTGGTGCGCAATAATTTTTTTCGCCTTATACTTCGATCCTATAGAATCTTAAGCGCATTTTGAAAAAAAATTGGGAAAATTTATATGGCAAATTTTCAACGCGCAATAATCAGAAGTTATTCGCGTATGAAAGTTCTCCGGGAACTTATCTGAGTATCGCGATAATAAAAAAAAAAAGGTACCGAATACCGAGTGTGTGTCACTTTTGAAATAAACCTCCTCCCTCCGGCTCTGGTGTCTGCACGCGAACAGCGTCTCGATCTCGGAATCAGCAATAAATTCAAGTCTGCGGTGCTGAGAGTGAGAAATAAATCGGTTTCGCCTGCGCTCCTTCGTAGTTGACAGTTTCGCCGGTGAAGTGAAGAGGCTATACGTACACGCGTACCTCGATCTGCCTTTGGTCTTCCGAGGTCGGGTATTAGTATTAGTAAGTCGCGAGAGTAAAGGCAGAGAAAACACGTGTGGGTATTTAATCCCGGCGCTGCCCACTCAACCTGCACGGATCCCAACTGTTGATGCCGTATAACGCTCGAGCAATGCACCAACAAATGAGAAATCATAACACGCATCGGATTTTCCATTAGTTCCTCTTATTAAATTATGAAAAATAAACACCGAATTGAATGTTTAGTTTGGCAACGAAAAAAAAGATGCGTGACGATTTTGAACTCGAAATATATCGAAATGTATTTAATTATTATATCGAATTATATCGAAGTATATCGAATTATATTGAAATATATCAAAGTATATCAAAATATATCGAAATATTATAAACCGTCGCAAATCTCACACATTCAAATAATACGCGCTAAGTCTCACTTACTTTGAGAATACCAAGAATTCAGAGCCTCTGCTCTATATGTTCATTTCCGTGATAGCATACCGATCTTAACGGCGATTTTCGCCTTCGCGAACCGTATATCACATCCAAGTAGAAAAGAGAGCTCAACGCTCGTCCAAGCGAGTTAGTCCCTCCGAGTTCGTACGTTATACAGGTCTCGTTTCCTGGTTTATCGTTACGCGGAGATCTGCGCGAGCTTCGCTTCTTGGGTAGACGATCGCGAGCGGCGGCTCCTATAGCCTCTGACCTAACTATGACCACCGTCGCCACGTCGTAAAACCAAAAAACGTCCTTCTCTTCTTCGTATCATTATTATTATTTTTATTATTTGTTTTTTTATGAAAAAAGGCAATACGCTTCAAGCAATTATACTTTTGAAAAATAATTTTAAGAAAGGATATAAAAAATTGACTTTTTTTTTTAAATCGCTCCAGCGATTTACTTTGTCGACGTAATTTTTTTTTTTTTTTTTTTTTTCAAAATGGCGGCCCTTTTTTTTAGCAAATCTTTCTTGGGAAAAAATCGTTACAATGGTCCATTTTGCCCCGTAGGCTTCTAGAAACGAGAGAATAAGAAAGAGTCAACTACTATGTCGGTGGGGCGCACCAAGTTAGTCTGCTCGAGTTATGCTCGACACGTAGATGGGCATCTCGACGAGCCTCACGTTCTCGCTTATTCAAATTTACGATCATAATTTTATTACCGCTCGTACAAGAGCGTTGACAATGGCCCGTCCGTGTGGCTATATACCGTACACAGTGCCATTGCAACTTGTTGTACCGCCAGCGGAGGAAACCACAACGGGGTGAGGTTACACCCGGGGAAGCCTCACGCACACCGGGTCGTCCGTCCGCCGCTGGTTTGTTACGCACTCTCCGCGCGCAATTCAACCCGTAAGGTCGCGCGCGGCTCTTATTATCATGAATTTACGCGTACGTGCCGCTTGATTTTCTAAATTGCTCCAGTTGCAACATTATTACGCGCGCGCGCGAGCCTCTGGAAGTCGACGAGACAAAAGACGTCGAACAACGTTCACACGGCGAACAATGATCCTCGCGTCTTGAAATATTTTTCGACAATTCTCGTTTTTCTTTTTTTAAAGACCCTCAGAACACCTTTATGTGTACTTTTCAGTAAAAAAAAAAATGTATTACTTAATTTTATTTTCGAAAAAAAATTATATAAATATGACGAAAATTTATATGGTTTTTTTTTTTTTTTTTTTTTTTCGAAAATATATCGGCCTTACAGTTCTCTCGTACCTTCGCCAACGGTGAATTTCATTTGCATTTTTTTTAACTCAAATAAAACCGCGACAATGAGTCACACGACAAAAGAAACGTAACTCTAGCCTTCGGCTGAGAGTACTACGAAGCATCCTGAACTTTGAAACCCCACGCGAGTTCTCTCACCGGCCGCCACGGATTGACCCTTCCGGTCGCAAACGATCGTCGAGAGGAAAAAAAAATAAATAAAAAATCGCTACCGAGAAGTAGAAACTTCGTTAGTTATCAAAAACGCTCTGAACTCTTTGTAGTCTTCTCCGTATTATTATACATCGAGGTTGACGACAGCGAGAAGAAAAGAATAAACGAATGAGCGATCCCCCCCCTCCCTTTGAGTCATTAAAGTCTGACGAACCCTCAAGCGGTTATCGTACGCGATCGTTACCGCACGACGTGAGACGTTATATCGTCATAAAAACGCGTACCCACCTCCTCGGCGGTATCCACTGCCGACTTGTTGTTGCTGCAATAGTGACGATGATGGAAGGACAGAGACGCAGTTGAAAAAGCAACAAAAAAAAAATTAAAATAAAAAAAATAAAACATGACAAACGACGAAGAGTCGAGCGTCAGGTCTCGTTTCCGAGGGGAGCTCTCGAGGGAAGAGAGCAACTTCCTCGGAAACGTTTGCGTCGCGTGTAACGAGAGTGGAACCGGAGTGTCCAACGGGAGGTCACAAGCGAAGCGTGCCCTCCTCTCGCGGGAGGTCACGTTGCCTCGTTACGCACTCCACGCGCAATCCACACTCGTGGCAAACTCTATTCCGAGACGGCGAATCGGCTCGTTTTTCCCCCGTTTAGTTAGCTTCATAAATCTCATAGTACAAGCGGCAGAACTTCAGCTCAAAGCGGTTTAGATAATTTCAGTATTTTTTTCAAAATGTTTATCAAAATGTTTATATGATATGATCGATATAGATTTTTGAATAAAATTTCAGGATAATTTTTGAAATTTTTTTTTTTTATGTTTTCTTTCGTTAATAAAAAGAATCCTTCGAAACCAATATAAAAGATTGTATGAAGTTCGAATTTTTTTTTGTTTATAATTTTTTTTCGTATTTTTTATTAAAAAAAAATTGAACTCGGATAATTTTTTTTTATACTCGGATCTGAGATTTTTTTTTATAATTGGACCATTTTAGACCGAAAAAATCGATAGTCGCCATTTTATTTAAAAAAGAAACTCAATCAAAAAAGTTCGTTCGTAAAAAAATCGACATAATCGCAAAAAAAAAAAATAGTCACGACTATTCCAGAGCCGCAACTCTGCTTGAGGAAAAAAAACAACTAAAAAAAAAGACAAATCGCGGAACAGGAAAAAAATTAAGCGCGGAAGGAAGTAAGGAGAAAAAAACAATAAAGAAGTCATCAGTCGAAGTGACCCGAGCAAATAAGCGGTACTATACACCTCGTGGGCACAACAGGCCACTTCGGACCTGTATTTCGAGTTTCGTTATTGCCTTCCACCTCCGTCTATACGGTTAAACATCTGTAATGTATCTTTATATATTTGTATACGCATTCGAACGACCCATAGGTCTATACGAGAGACGTACACTCGCTTACCATCGCGGAATGCGCGTGTACAATGTACCATTCTACAAGCCAATTTTTTTTTTTTTTTTTTTTTTTTTTTTTTTTTTTTTTTCATTACGAACGATTTGTCCGCGTCGCGAGAGACGACTGGCGCACGCGCGCGCGGGCCAACGATTTCCGGTTTGCTAAACGGTGATTCCGGATTGCGAAGAACGAGTCCTGCGAGTAGTATCCTTGCTTTCTCGCTCTCTCGTTGGTTCCAGACGTTTTTTTGTTTTTTTCCTCGTATTCTTTTTTTAACCCTGTGGTAGATTCCCTTTAAGCGTCACGCCGAGTTTCGAACGAGCAACAGGTTGGAGGCGCGCGCGTACGGATGACCTTAGGCGACCCGTTGCCGGGCCATCGCTCTCCTCTCTTCGATTTGCTATAAGTTAACGGACTGTTGGCTCGTTTGCTACTCATCCCCGAGTTGGAGTCTCGACTCCCGGGGCCTGTATTACAACCCTCGAATGTATTGGGCTGTAAATAGCACCCAATACTCCATTACCGCGCCAGCGAGTCGATGTCCAATGAGCGTTTACATCGACAGTGGAAAAATCTTGAGAGAAGGTTCATCTTTCCTACGGATGGATCTTAAATCGTTTACTTCATGCAGGTGCAAGAGACGTTTTAACGAATATATATAGTCGTCGTCCAACGACCGATGACCTCGAGTAGTTTTTTTTTCCTGCTGCGAATTTTCCACGTAATTAGTTAGTCACGGAGTTTGATTACCGGTAATGAGGATATGGCAGATATTATTCAGGGTCTTTGGGTAGAGAATACCGGGCAGAATCTGCGCATTTCGTAGTCCGGACGAAACGGGAATTTTGGTGTGAAGTAATTGAATAAAATTTGAATAAAATTTATATAATTAAATTAAAATTCAGATCATTTTTTTCTTTAAATACTATATATTTTTCATAAAAGTACCATAAATTAAAAAAAAAAACAAAACGAAAAATGCATTTTTTTCAAAATTTTTCGGAGGTAATGAAAAGTTGTTATGAAAATCTTATAAAAATTAAAAAAAACGCACATAAATATTGTCGAGTCGAACTTTTATATTGAATTCTCGTCAAACTGTACAATTGAAAGTTTTACAATCATCGATCGCCGAATATTCGAAAATATTACAAAACCTTAAAAAAAAAAACCGGTAAATTATAAAAAAAATTATAGAACTATCTCACAATCTAATTTTTCGCGATCTCAAAGATAAAAATGCATCGGCTATACATGCAATAACGTTGTTTCACGCAATAACTAATTCGACGCGACTCTCGTGTCGTGCGCTACTAAAAACATTTAATTTAAATATCTTCGCTCACACGACCGGCGAAATAATAATTATTCACGAGTTCCCATTTTCAAATTCGATATTACATTTCATTCCCTTTTTACTGTGACAAGAGGAATGGGTGCATATAGAAAAAAAAGTGTTTCTATCTCAAGAGAGTTCCGTCGACGCCGATGCGGATTAGCATCGCATTACTCGATCGACCGTGCAACAGCATCGGCATCATCCCCCCCCCCCCCCTTGTCCTCTCATCGTCCTCCGCATATCCCCGCGGATCCATTTCATTTAAGCCGAATTCATAGGACAACCCCATAGCCCCGGGTTATGACGGTCTACTCGAACCGTTCGAAATATCATCCCTTTCTTTCCTCCCCTCCCCCTCCCTCTCTCAAACACTTTATGTACACTTACTTCGAGGTTCAAACTCCTTTCTTCCCCATCTAAATACGCTGGCAAAAGGGTACCGCGAGGGGTGAAGAAGCGACCGAGAGATTCGTCGGCGTCGAGGAGAAAAAGACAGAAACGCACAAGCATCAGGTATCGCGCTCGAGGGAATAAAAAGAAAAAAACTTTTATTGTCTCGATGCATCTGACCGTAGGCATGCAATGGTGCAGACGCCCGATTCTCGAGAACCTGAGAAAAGGAAGCGAAGTGAGAGAAAGGGAGAAGGAATAAAAAAAAACGAATAAAGATGGACCGAGAAAGGGTAAATTTTTATCCATCAAGTCGAGAGGGAGAGCGAGAAAGACGAAGAAATGAGATAGAAGATCGCGTATATATAGCGAGAAAGCGTTGGCAGTTTATAAGGGTAGACGTGCGACGTGTCTTTGTAGATACGGCATTATCATGCTAAATATAACATGTTAACTACTTCACATAATGCCGAGAGACGCGTAGCTTTTGATGCCTTCCACAGGATGTTTTCTTCTTCATTTTTTTTTTCGTTTTTTTTTTCATTTCTTCCTTCTCGACTCGGCGTTCGAGGCGAGCGAGGAAAGAGAGAAAATTTTATTGCCACCGGCGCGATATTGTGTCGCTTTTAAACTCTACTCGATGAGCATATAGCTGCCCGGTAACGCGAGTCGGGAGAAACGAAGGTTCGAAGTTGGAAGTGTTAGTTATGCGAATATGATAAACATTTTTTTTAAATACGCACGACGTTTGTGCGAAATTATCGGTGAGGAGACAGCGAAGAGAGATCATGCGTGCGGAGGACCGCTATGAGGAGATTTCCCTTCAGATTTGTAATTGAACCCGTGGGGATTATTCGTGAATTCAAAATTCATCCGCCAGAACGTGGCAAACTCTTGCGAGACTTCAATGGTTATTTTTTCAATCAATTGTGTTGACGAAAAATTGAAATGGTTGGATTGTTTTGAGGAAAGAAAAGCAAACCCGGTTATCGGAGATTGTAGTTAGTTTCGAAAATTTGAATTTTTTATGTAAAATAAAAAAAAATGTGATTAGACTAATCTTATTATTATTATTTTGTCATTTTGTCCCTCAAACGTGTCTAAGAACAAACGTAATCTCATCTCTTCGTGATCAGACAATTTTCGATTTTGTTCGTTTCCTTTTGTTACAAATTTCCTCCCTTCAACGAAGAAAGAAAATTCGCGAAACACTTGAAACATCCCGAAGGGGTGTGCAAGACCCCTTTTGAAGAACTATATGCCATGGCGCTGACGCAACGAATTCGTTGCGCCTCTTTAGTCTTTCCTCTCCACGTCACGAAATCCCGATCGATTTCTTTTATGCGGCCATTTTTTGCCCCCTTAGCTTCGATTGTAAAGTAAATTTTTGGCATTCTTTTATGTTCGCAGTGGTGTTATGGGCCAAAAATTGTTGGTGCAAGAGGCCGGTTCAGGCGGATCGAATCGCATGGAAAGCGGCGAGGGTACCGGAAGCGGTGAGCTTCATCATTTTCTTCATCAGTACAACCAGCAATCGCACAGTCCGGGACAGAGCCTTCAGGGCGGTATACCGCTTCCGTTGAGTCCACAATCGTTGCGACACGACGGCTCATCGGGAGGAGGAGGCGGTGGTGGTGGCATAACCGGGGTCAAGAGGGAGCCGGAAGACCTTAGCTCGTCCCGCGGAGGTCAGCAGTCCAGCAAACGGCACAAACAGGCACAACCGGATAGCCCAACGCCGCCAGGAATGTACCATCATCATCAGCACCAACTACAGGTAACGGACTCGTCCGCGCGCTTACATATCCCCTTTCCCCCCTTTATCCACCAATGGATTCGACGATCTCGTCTGGTGATAATGCATCTATCACGAGTTTCTGCATCTCTTCATTCGTGACTTTACATACATAGCTGTTACTCGTAGTTTCTCGGTGGGATATTCAATCTTGATAGGAACAATTTTTTGTATGGGATAAAACTCAAAGATTTCTTGCTATCGCGAATGCATAGAAATATTCACAGACACGTGCACAATGGTATATCCAGCATCCATGACGATACTTAAAAAATAGATAAATACATTGGTAAACATTTTAGAACGTTCTCTCGGGGTCTGATAAAGACCTGAAAACACCTTATTACTGCCTGATTGGGGATTTCCAGAACCTTATCGGGACTTAGTCAGATCATCTCGGACCTTATTGGGGTTCAGTTAGATCTTTCCAGGATCTTATGAAGGCCTGGTTATGTCTTCTCAGGACCTTATAAAGACCTGATCAGGCCTTTCCAAGACCTTTTCAGGACTTAGTTACTTCTTTGCCGGAACTTAGCATGGCTTGGTGAAGCCTTTCTAAGACCTTATAAAGACTTTGTGAAGCTTTTCCAGGACCTTATTAGACTCCAATCAGATCTTTCCAGGACCTTCTCAGGACTTAAACAGGCCTTTCTCGGACCTTATCTAAACCTGGAGAGATCTTCGTCTAATGCTTTAAAATGACCGCTCTATTCATCGGGTATCAATATTTCTTTATATTTTCACAGGTGCAACAGTACGGTAGTCCATACGACCCCTATTCATCCTGCAGTCCGAGATTACAGTCGACGGCGTACACATCAACGTCGGCAAATACCGGGGCGAATTCATCGAATCAGACGGGTCTCCATCAGGAAACAACAGCGGTATACGTAACCGGTGACGCGCTACCACCATTAGCATCGTCGAGCGGTACATCGCTACCGACAACAACCGCCTCGTACACGAGGTACGAAGTTGTACCGAGTTCTTATTCCACAACTCACGCGATACGCTCATCATCCAGCAACAGCAAAGTCCTCACTGTTGATTTACCGAGTCCCGACTCCGGTATCGGTGCCGACGCCGTAACCCCGAGACAGGATCATCATCCTCCAACTGCGCTTCATCAGGTCAGTCGCATAGCCTACAATACGCTCTTTGACCTTAACAACTCCGTAAGTTCATTTTTTTTTATCCCATTCAATTTTTTATCTTCAAATTGACACTATTATCATCGGAATTACAATAATAACGAAAAGCTTCAAGCGATTGTTTACGTTTGCGTAAAATTTTTCTTAAATTGTCGCAAACATTTGAATTTTATATATGACTGCTGGCAACGACTCTACCATATTGTAACCTTATCAAGACTACCGAAACATCGGCGTCTGAAAAAATACGTATCTTCGATACAGTTATTTTAATAGTAGTAGAATTTTAAGACGATTAAAATGTTTGGATTAACCTGTTTCTTTGATAAAGTTTTTGCTGGAAAAAAATGTAAATCTGAGAATAGTGTCTGAAATATTTTTGTTTTTTGTGATTTTTAATTTTTTTGACAATTAAGTTAACTAAGATTAAGTTTTAAACGCTCATAGATATGCCTTCGTAATTGAATGTTTCATTTGATAGAAGAATCGAAAAAGTTTTGTCGAAATTCCATCGAATTTTTTTCTTAACATACAAAAACCGTAGAAAGAGAGTTACGCGAAAGTTACGTTATGAAATGCGTGGTCAGTCGATTTTACGACGACACCTTTTGTAAAATTGGCAAAACTCAGTGAACAAAAGCTTCAACTTCGTTGTCCGCGCTAACCGTTGACGTTGATGAAGAACAATAAAGAAATTTACAGTCTATTGCACGCAACGGTGCGACGATCTCTCGCGCGGTTCTCCGGATGTATTTGTTTACACGAAAAATATTACATCGACAAAGAATCCGCATGAAGATGCAACGAAGTAGGAAGTACAGTATAACCGCAGTCCAGCAGCCAGACGCTTATTAACAACGGCGGTTTTGCGCGACTGTCTGGTCACGAGGCGAGGGACTACTTGGAACATATGCGGTCTTGAAAATTCGACCGCAAAGATCCTCATTGTCCATTCGTTTCGCTTCTTCGGTGCCTTCCGCAAAGTACATTCCGCAGTTAAATTTCTTTTTAATGTTCATCCAATCCATAAAGTATTTCTCCTCGTTGGCAATGATTTACTTTACGAACCCACAGTCATTTCTGTTCATTTTCAATCAATGGGAAACATCCGGAAATCAATGAATCACTTATTCCATTTGTCGTAATACGATGTTTATTGTTAAAAAAAATCGAATAATTGAAATTAAGAGTTTTTAACATTCTTATCCATTTCTTTCAGTCGTCCTTCGATTACACGGAACTGTGTCCCGGTGGAACAACGACAGGTACAGCGGTTGTCCTGGAGAGTGGCGCAGTTATTCATCAGCCGTTGCAACTGCAACTGCAACAGGGACACGCGCAGCCACAGGTCCAACGGGGTGGTCTCGTTTCCGGTGGTGCGACAAACGCGAGCGCGAGTCCCAACCCACCGAGATCTCGACCGTGGCACGATTTTGGCCGGCAAAACGACGCCGACAAGATACAGATACCAAAAATGTAAGTATACCATTTCGCCACTTTAGAAAAATTCTGAAAAATATTTGGAAAGCATTCTTCGGCACTTCATACACCAAAATACGCCGCATAAACGTAAGAAAAAAAAATGGGGCAAAATGGACCATTTCGAAATGCAGGAAGAAAGGGTTGAAACGGACTTTTTTTGTAACGTAATAAATTTCAAAACGCCAATTTTCAGTCCGTTTGCGATTGTTTACTCCTACAAACACCGATTGGCTAAAATGTTCGGAGAAATTATTTTTAAAAAATCTCTATTACGACGAATATAATAAATGGGGCAAAACGGACCTATCCGACAGATTTGATGATATTAAAACAATTGGAAGATTGGATTTCGGGGGTAAATTACCCGCTGTTCTCAGAGTTTAAAAAACACTGTTCGCTATTCGCTTTTATACCGCGAATTGCACTATGAAAATTCAAAAAAAAAATCGATAATTTTTCTTTTAACGTTGTATTGTCAAATTGATTTATGTTTATCTCATTTTACCGAATATTATTATTTTTCTTTAAGTTTTAATTTTTTTTTATCTAAAAAAATACACTATATAACTCGGAATTTGCGCAGCATAAAAATGTCTCAATGTTTCCTGCCACCACAGCTGAGTCCATGTTGCCCCATATTTTTCAAATTTCCTCCAAACATTCCAAATGAGTCTAAATGACGAATTTTCCGTGTTAAAAATAGTTTAATCGCATTACGTAAATCGATAAACTTTCCTGAATCGTTTGACTGTTTCATATTTCCCCACTATATCCCCATCCATAATGAAATTACCTACAAACGTGTGTTTCCCGAACTCTCACGGTCACTCGTACGGTTACTCGTGGAGGCAGCGATAAGGATATTAGCACCGACGTTAGTACAACGCACGTACGCACGTTGCTTCACGTGTCGAAAGCGAAGATAACTTTCGGCATCGTATAATCTTGACGAATGATACCTTTGAAATAAAAATTGTCGTCCACCGGGGGGAGGGGTACGCGAATATAACAAATCCATCGACGAAGGCCATCGAAAAAATATATCGGGGATTAAAGTCCCTCGAGTATTCGAAATCGAAGTATCCGAGATAAATATACTCGCGAAAGATTGGGACTACTTGCATATTACGCGTACGCATATAAATATATATATAGCATCGACATACGTACGCCGTTGTAAGTTATTATTAAAAAAAAAAGAATAATAATAATAATAATAATAATAATAAACGGCAAGGTAGGCGTCGGGCAATGGACAGGGCGTTAACCCGTTCCTCGAGTCCGCAAACGCCTCTCCAACTCGTGTTCGCGTACCCGAGCGGCCGTTATCACACGTCGGGTTTCTCAGTGGCGACCCCATTAAAATTTTAAAATACGAAATGCTCGCACCCGCGACTAAAGCCGATATATGTAACCCGCCCGACGAAGATATTGTTAAAAGTTTGCAAAAGCGATTGGCGATAGGCTAACTAGGAAGGTAAAACCTTCTTCGTGGCATTCGCAAACGCACCCTCCCCACTGCCCCGACGCAAGTGGATAAGGTACGTGTGCGTTCGGACACGAGAGGTTGTATTATGCCGCGCGGTAGAACCGCGTGCAACTCGCGATAGATACGCGACTTCCTTCGGATAGCGTGCCGCCATCGACGTTCGTTGCAAACGCTTTTTGTAATGCACCTTTTAACTCGTTGTATATATCGCCGCGTATACAACGCTGCGTGCGTATGCATGTGTCGCCGAGAAGATAGGAACGATCTATCCACAGACACAGACGTATACATACATATGCACACGCGCGACTTTTACGTCTTTCGCAATTTGCACGTACCGATAGACTAATTACGAGAAAAAACAATATTACATCGAACGATAGGTTCGGTTACGTATCGCTAATTTTTTTTTATCACCGGACTTGCATTTCGATTTACTTCTATATGAATATAAATACGAATTTTGTCCATTCTGTTTTGCGAAATTATTTAGTTTTTCCGAGTTTGTGCATTAAATTTGGTGCTGTGAATGATTTTTTCGTTTTTTTTTCCTACATATTAAGCATATTTACCGGTGCTGTAGACATTGAGGGACTGTAGATCCATTTTTTATGCACATTCCGGGACTCTACAGTCATCGATTATTTGCACATTCCGGGACTCTAAACGCATTTCAACGGTCTACCCATTCCGGGACACTAGAATCGTCAATTATTTGCACATTCCGGGAGTCTGGAGCCATTTCTATAGTCTACACATTCCGGGACTTTAGACTCATTGATTATTTGCACATTCCGGGACTCTAAACGCATTTCAATGATCTACACATTCCGGGACTTTAGACTCATCGATTATCTGCACATTCCGGGATCCCAATCACATTGATACTCCGATGCAAATTCCGGCGCTTTATCCCCTTCGTTTCTTCACATTACCGAACTCCAGACTCATTGATACTCTCATCATCACATTTCTCATCCACGTACCCCCCACACACTCTCTCGTTACATAAAAAGGTATATTAAATTGTAACTGTAATATGTAATAATTATTTGTCCAGCTATTCGGCATACGGTTTTAAGTACCATTTGGAATCGCCGATCAGCACGTCACAGCGACGGGAAGACGACAGAATAACGTACATAAATAAGGGCCAATTTTACGGGATAACGTTGGACTATGTCCCGGACCCGGACAAGCCGCTGCTCAAGGCCGGTCAGACTGTCAAGGTAAATAATTCAACAACTTCTATCGCCAGCGCAGCATCGCTTATCTGGTGATCATCCGGAAATGAGATACAGCGAAAAGACGGAGAGAACCGGGTCATGTTTTTTTTTTTTATTGTACACCTCTCATTTTAACGATAAGTACCGTTGTAGTATCGCCACGCGGCCACATTTACCGCATCCACTCTGATAAAGTACACTGGATTTTTTTTTTCACCGAGAATTAACTCGCGACTTCCTTGGTAATTACTAATCGAAGCTACGATCCTCCTGATTCGAATTAACGCGCGCGAATACACGTTCGGACAACTTGATTTATTCTTCGATGTTATCGAAGTTCGAAACGGGGGCCGAGTCTTCAATATCCGGGCTTCTAACACCAATTTTGTACACATTCAAAAAAAAAAATCTTTAATGAATTTTTTTTTTTTTTTCGTCAAAAAAAATCTGAAAAAATTTGAAAACCTTCGAAATGGGGGCCGAGTCTTCAATATCCGGACTTCTAACACCAATTTTGATACACATTAAAAAAAAAATCTTTAATGAAACTTTTTTTTTTGTAAAAAAAAATCTGAAAAAATTTGAAAAACATCGTACGCGCTAAAAAAAAAAAATTCACAGTAAGAGTTTCGAGACAATATGTTTTTAATTAATGATCCGACGCAATGCTGCAACACAACTATCTCGATGTTCGACACCCGCGTGCAACAATTCCCCGCCGACATAGCACGCGCAACTTCTATATCTAAGTCGCGCCGTCCATTCACCCGAATCACGAAAAATTCATTTCTCTATTGCGTTCCCCGCTCTACTATTACAGTGTATTTCACCCCGTACGCGATACTGTTACGGAGCGAATACTATAACGCTTCGTACATCATGTATATGCAGCAAACTTGTATTCGATTGCACGCGGGTGTCGGAGTTACAACGAGACGAAATATTACTCACGCCAGCGCCCCGACAGTACGAACACCCGTTATAAATGTTATAATTGGCGCACTCCGGTTCGCCAATCATTTTTTTTTCTTTTCTTTTTCTTTATTTCTCTTATCTCACTTTCGAAAGTGTTACGACGAACGACGTTCGACGCGATATTTTATATCAAATAAATTGATCTCCGGAGTTAAAATGTATGCATCCGGCGTTGCTGCTCCTGCTACGGCTGCAGTTTGAAAGTATACGGTGAAAGTTTCGATCCTCTTGCGCGAGTTCGATACTTTGATTAATCGCAACGATGCACCAATACCATTTTTTTTACGATTTTTCGAAAAGACTCGGAAAATTTTTATTTTTATTTTTTTTTACTTTTAGTCGTTAAATTTTTTTTTTTTTTTTTTTTTTCACAGAGTGTCGTTATGCTGATGTTCCGAGAAGAGAAAAGTCCTGAGGACGAAATCAAAGCGTGGCAATTTTGGCACGGAAGGCAACATTCGGTGAAGCAACGAATCCTCGACGCAGGTGAGTCAAGCGCCGCGGCGTTTATATCTACGGCGAGCAGCGCTAATGAGATTCTTAGAAACTTTCGCGACTCACAGTAGACTTTGTTGGTTTCATGCGAAAACACGTGTCGGCAACGTAGACTTTGCATACTGTATATGCGTGGAGAGTGACTCAGAACTCTCGCAATTGTTCTATTAACAGGATTTCTCGGGGAAACCCCGTTATTTTTTTTTTTTTTTTTATTTAACCGCATAACGAGTGTTCGAGATATCGACCAATCGAATGTTGCAACGATAGATATTATATCGTGAAAATTGTGGGATCGTAGAGGCAATTAAATAATAAGAAGATTTTCCCTTTAGAATTTTTATCTGAAATATGCGCGGTACTCGAGTTTAGAGCGATTCGAATGATATTCACGGGGGAATCCCAGAGAACTTGTTTTTGCGGTTCGACGAATCTTCGATGTATTCGGAAATCAAATTTCACGTGGAAAAAAACAACATCCATAGAGATAAGTTGACTGTAAAACGAAACGAACTTCGCCTCTTGAAATTTATGCTTCGAAAGTTAATTTTTCGATTGAAGAACACTAAAAACTGTTGCGAGATGACTGATAAGCGCTAATAAACAAAACGAGAGATATATTAATTACAAAAAAATCCTAAAGGCAAAGTTTCTCTCGATCGTTACCCCGGAATTATTTTGTCCACTTTTACATGTAATTTTTTTACACACGCTTTCGAAATCGGAAATCGGTAAGATCCCATTTTACTGTAAAAAAAAAAAGAAGTTTTCTACTGCGATAGTATTAAAAAAAAAAAAGAATCAAACATCGTTGTGATTAAAAAAAATACAGCAATTGATTTTCTCCGATCGCAGATACGAAAAACAGCGTCGGTTTGGTTGGCTGCATCGAGGAAGTTGCGCACAACGCTATTGCGGTTTACTGGAATCCGCTCGAGTCCTCGGCGAAGGTAAAAAAAATGACTATTCGTTAATTTATCGAGACTTTCGTTGATTTTTTTTATTCATTTTTTTTATTAATTGAATCTAATTGCTCTCCGATGTTTATAGATCAACGTGGCAGTGCAATGTCTAAGTACAGACTTCTCGAGCCAAAAGGGCGTAAAAGGTTTACCTCTACACATTCAGGTCGACACTTACGAGGAGCCGCCGCCGCACACTCATTCATACACACCGCCGTCGCACCGCGGTTACTGTCAGATTAAAGTTTTCTGCGATAAGGTAAATCCAATTTTTTAATCGATTTAATTTCACAGTAACTTTATTCAACGAAAACACATATCAAAATGGTTTCATTGTCGTTTCAGGGCGCCGAGAGAAAAACTCGAGACGAAGAGAGACGAGCGGCAAAGAGAAAAATGACGGCAACCGGAAGGAAAAAGCTCGACGAACTTTATCACTCGGTAACGGAGAGAAGCGAATTTTATTCGATGGCGGATCTTCACAAACCGCCGGTACTGTTCTCACCACCCGCCGAACATGCTATCGATAAAGTGAGTGAATTTTTTTCAAGAAAAAAGTTCCATAAGAAAAAAAATTATTTTGAAGATTTATCCAATTATCGCGCGACTTTGGATCGAAATTTCCGTCGGATTCTTATTCAGTGAACATAAATACATTAAATTAAATTTTTCAACAGAAATTACGTTTCTCGTGAAATTTCTTTCATTCATTTTTGCCGAAAAATTGCAGTACTCTTTTCTATTCTTTTTTTTTTTTTCGACACTATCAGATTATACAGACAATCGTCCAAAAATGTAGAAAAATTTCGAAAAATTAATAACAATTTTTAATTAATGTTCTAAAAAATCGAAATTTCAGTTCTCAACGATGGAATTATCGGGTTTCTACGGCGGTGGAGGAGGCGGTGGTGGCGGTGATACCGACACTTCATCCCTCAGCAACGGCGAAGGCGGCGGTATAAAAACCGGTGCCAGCAGTCCGTATCCGTCCTGCGGGAGACCCAGTCTTCCGGCCCTCAAGTTTCACAATCATTTTCCACCGGACAATCTTTCCTCTCTTCACGACAAGAAGGACTCGTTACTGATGCAGGTGCAGGAACTTCAAGGAACGGTACTTCAGAACGTTCAGCAAAACAATTTGTCGACCGGAAGCGTTGTTACCGGCGTCGGTAATCGTCTTCATCTGCAACAGCAGCAACACCTTCGCGGTACCGACACCGAGGATCGTGTAATGCTTTACGTCAGACAAGAGTCCGAAGACGTTTATACGCCTCTTCACGTCACACCACCGACCGTCCAAGGATTACTCAATGCCGTAAGTCCAAAAAACACAAATACACTGTAACGAATCAATGACTCAATTAGCTGATAATTAAATAATCTGGAAAAGGATCGATATCTCGATGGTGTCGCGGAGCGTCGGAGTAAAGTGGATTTTGAATTTTTTCTGTGAAAACATTCTTTTCGGTGATATTTTAATATCTTCGTTCGAGAAAAGCCTATGATATCGTTTTTTATTCGATCGAAAGGTTTTTAAAAAAAATCGATCGATAAGAAACTCTGCAATACATTTTTTTTCTTTTTTTTCCCCTGTGTTTCGATTATAATGGATACAATGAGAATGTTTAGCGTTTTTATTTGAGTAAAGTTTGTGGAGATCGTAAAAGAAAAAATTACAATTTCAGTTACCGACGGAATTTTCATATACAAAGCATCGAATGCGATTAAACTTTTAATAAACATTTTATGCGATTCTATTTGATATCAGAGTCACGTTTCGATTAAAGTTGGAAACGATTATGAAGATTGTTTCTTCGAAGAAGCGGAAAAACGAAAGAAAATAATTCTATATTAATGCGGAATAATTTCAATGTCGATATATCGAAGAGGAACTTCGATCGAATAACTACAATACGCAGAAATTATTTTTAAAAACCAAAGTTTCATTGCGTAAATTGTGATTTTCATTTTTTATATGGAAAAAATTATAATGCGATGTTTTTAATTATTTTGACAAATTTTTTAATTTTTCAATTGAGAGAAAAATCAAAGACATCAATTTTTCAGAGCTGTAAATTATATTTCGATCTGTTATTTACGGGTATTAAAAAAAAAACGGTGGAATTTTTTTTTAAAAATCGTATGAAACAAACGCTGATAACTCTACCGAAATATAGACATCGAAGGAAATCTCGAAATCTCTCTACGAGAGTAAAATGAAATTCGATCGAAATTTAAACAAAAATTACAAATTATCTGCAGAAATGATTTATTACAATTAATTCTAATGTCGGATTTTGTTCCGACAGAAATCTAAACGCCTGAATTCCGGAAATAAAAGAAACCGCTACCTCAATTATTTATTTTAATAAATTTGAATTTCGGTAAAGTTTCATGTTATTAGATTTATTAGCGACCGGTTTCTCCTGATGTCGTTGTGAAATTTTCGGTGGCGTTATTACCGCCGTCTCACCAGTAGAGTCGTTACGGGCAGAAATACAAATTGTAATCTGCAAAAAGTTGCGTAACGTAAAGACAATTTAACAATTCATATTCCGTACTTCGCGATAAAACTTCGTCACAATATCATAAATTTAAACAATTTTTTTCATTTTTTTTTCGCTAATTTAAAAAAAATAAAAATACTTCTAACTTCGACTGCCATCAGCGACTCGAGTTCTACACACGGTATGGTATCTCTATGTATACTCCGCGAACTTTCGCGGCTGAATTTCATTTAGGTATCTCTCGGCACTTCAAACTCCACTTTCCTCTGTACGACACGGTAAGTCGTCGAGATTAACAGCAGAAAACTAATGTTTCCAATTAAAATAAAGAAAAAAAAGAAAGTTCAGTACAAAAAAAAAGAGCGCTGAGATAAAAGAATTATCGTCGTCGTTACGAATTAATGAAAGTTTCATTATTGTATATTCATTGGGGGTGTGCGGCACATTTCACACGTTGCAGAAAATGGAATAAAATTTTATATGCATATATATGTGTGTATATTATACATATCCATGCATGCAATTGGCATAACGTTGTTACCATAATTAATTAATATACGTGCACTATAATTTCATTGGCTAATTAATATTTAATGCGCATGTCGTCTCACAATCTAAAACTCCCCACAATCGACCCTTCGACGGTATTAATAAATATATTTATGTATTAATATACATAGATATATTTTATCACATGGACTGGCAATGCGATCGATTAATCAATGTCGCATTACGAACGATAAAACAGTGTGCTACGAGTGCACGGAATTTTTTTTTTTTTTTTTTTTTTCATCTATATATCTACACTTTTGCTACTCGAGTTATTTTTCACGTCAATGAGTGATTTTATTGCAAGATAAACACCTTTTTTTTTCTTTTTCTAAGCAACAAGTGTTGTTTTCGAATTTGCAAAAATAAAGAAAAAAAATAACAGACCGCAATGTAGGTGACGAATTTGCAGAAAATTGAAAAAACGTTTTATTATTATCGGCCCGCGATATCGTTTCAACGCGAAGTATTTTATTTTTTATTTTTTTTAATAGACCGGTTAGAGTTCCTTCATTGACGCGAATTAATTAGAAAAAGGGGAGAAAAGCTTTAAAAAAACTGTTCAAAATTCTAATGGTCAATTTTTTTTCTTATTTTACAGATTGAGTCAAAGTACAAAATTGCATCCTCGAGTATTAATAACCTCTATCGCAAAAACACAAAGGGGTAAGTTTAGTAGAGTGTCATCATTACTCGCATGCACACCCGTGTTTAGTGCATGAAAAATAACGGTGACAATTGGCCGGACTATCTTTTTTTTTTTTTTTGTTACTTGGATGGTACATTTACTACATTTGCCTCTTAGCCGCGATATTGTTTTTTTTTTTCTACATACGAACTTACGAACGAACGTTATTTGTTTGTAGTGCTTGAAAAAAAATTGTTAGGGATACAACACTGACGTTTACCGAATTGAATCATTAATCGTATTTTTTTTTTTTTTTTTTTTTTTTCGTCTCTAATCGTAACATTTCTGCTATGTAATCCTTCATTCATACTGCACGCTTTCCCGCTTAATTGTAATTATCTTTTTTATATTTCGCTATTACTAATAACCGCTTTATATACAATGTCATTCGATCTCTGCTTTCCGATAATTCATAAGCCGTTCTTTTTTTTTCACCGCATGAATTTTTTTTTTTTCTCTTTAAAAAAAATTGATGTTTCGATATATATATTGAAATTTTCGAGATTTATATTTTTAACGATTTGTTGGCAATGTAATTCGTTGACTTTGGTCGGATCTCGAATTTGCTGGAAAATTTAGGTAAACGACGCGCGTCAAGCAAATTGTGTTTATAAAAAAACAGTTAATTAAAATTCTAACAGAAAATAATTTCTATGGTTTTAATTGAAATTCTTTAACTACAAAACACATGAAAACTCTGCGAGAGTAAAATTAATTCCCTAACAACACCGTCGCGGAGAGAACGTTAAGAACGTTAAGAACATTATTAGCGCTTTTTTTTTAATGAATAGAATTTCATTTCGCATCTAATAGACTTTTCTTTTCACTCCGACAAAATTATTACACGATAAAGTAATTAATAACAAATTTACGCTGATGCATTACACTATTCTGTACAGATTTTCGGTAGAGTTACAAAGCGCTAAATATATTTACAAAGATTCGCTTTCCGGTAAAATTTCGTTGGAACAAATAACAAATGTAATTTTTCTTCGACTCATTTTCACGAAAAATCACAAAAATTTCTCCGCTCTGTAAATCGACGAAAAAAAAAAGACATCACTAATATTTTGCAAATTAAAAATCTCTATGTAACGTTCGTTTGATTTCTTGTAAAAAAAAAAAGAAATTATCATTTTTTTTTTTTTAATTTTTTTTTCTAAAATATTTCTTAATCATTGTTTCAGAATTACAGCGAAAATTGACGACGACATGATACGTTATTACGTTGACGAGGATCTGTTTCTTCTGGAGGTCAGCCATTCGAGAACTAATCCCGAACAGCAGAGTATCGATCGAAATTCCAGTAATCCCGGTTCGCCCGGTGAAAACGACGATCCGCACGACACCGGGACGTTGGGTTACGACGTTACGCTCATCGAATTGCCGTCGGCGCCTCAACAATTGCCACCGTCACCCATCGCGGTAACACATTCGCATTCGCATAACCATTCGCATGTTCACGGACACTCGCAACACGGTCACGAGGTTGCGAACACGTGAGTTCACCGAGAAATCAGCGCGACCTCCGCTCCGTCGTCGTCGTCGTCGTCGTCGCGTCGCCCGAACGTCATCGTTGTACATAGCGTAAGCCGAGGCGACGAACGAACGCGAAGATCTCTTTTCCCGCATTGCGACAAACGGCTTCCGTGACTAATTTTTTATTTCTCTCGATCTCCAGCAGTTTTCTTCATCGTAGAAAAAAAAAAAACGCGAATTTTTTTTTTTTTTTTTTTTTCAGAGTTCGAAAAAAATTTGAGAGAACTTTCAATTTTTATTTATCGAGCGCTAAGCTGACGAAAGAAAAATAGTGATCGATTGATCAAATATCTCGAGAAGTCTGCAAGGAAAAATAAATAAATAAATTAGAAATTCATCGGAGAAAAATGCAGTGACGCAAAGTTCGGAACTACTGGATGAGATTTTGTGAGAATCGGATACATCCGCTTTTAAAAATGTCTTCTTGAATTTTAAAGAATTTCTCTTCAAAAGAGATATATTAATTCTATCGAAGATTTTATCAAAAGTTGTATCTTTTTTTTTCACGTTAAACAGCAGTTGCGTAATTTATATAGCATTCGCTGAAAAATTGATTCTGTTTGTCAAAATGGTTCGATGAATTGTTGAAAAAATTGCGTCCCATATTTTCGATGTTACGATGTATCGGAATTATTGCAAATTCATTTTTGATGTTTAGAAAAAAATTAATTCAGCGAAGAAAGAGTATTTGTAGATAAAAATTAAATTGTAGACAATTTCTAGAGAAAAGCTTTTCGAATGTTTGGAAGCGAAAACAAATTAATTGAATTTTTGGAAATCGAATTTTTGCATCGTTTGCATGTTTTTGATCGCAAATCGGAGCGAAAAAAATGTATCGAAGATATGATAATGCGTTCGTTCGTTGCCTTACGTTAGTCTTTAGATTGTTTAGTAATTAGATAGAAACTACACGCAGGAGGTTTGCGCAGGAAGTAAGAAAAGGAATCAATGAAAAGAGAAAAAACGCCGCGAATAATTAAGAAGGCGAGGAAAATGACAATCAGCAGCGTTTTTAAAATACGAGAGTATAAAGAACCTCTGGATTCGCCGATCCAAGGAGAACTGGTACTGTAATTATTATTCCATATATATTAGAGTTAAAAAGAAAAGCTGCGATATCTCTCGCGCGCTCAGCGTCCGATCGTTTAGAACGATCAAAAGATCACATTTTTTTCTTTTTTTATATAGGTAAATCAATCAAAATTGATTTAAGCTCATCGTTATATGTTAAAGAATTAATAATAAACAAAAAAAAACAGCAACAACACACAGACATAAGTTACGTTTATACATAGAGATGAATATACGACTATCTTTTACTCCCTTTTTATCTTAGAGTTTAAATTTGTTCAAACGGAGGGAGAGATGAGAGAAGATATTATTTAAGGAGTGATAGGAAGAGAAAAAAGAAGAAAAAAAAAAACGTGTCAAGTTGGTACGCGATATCGCATAGAATATTTTATAAAAAAAACAATTCATTATTTGCCGCGAAGGAGAAACGAAAGCCTCGACGCGAAAAAAAGAAAAATATCGCGTTTCGAGTTGAAGAAAAGAAAAACATCGTTAAGAAGCATTTAAGATTTTTTGTTTTCTTTCTCAGCGATTGCCATAACTAAATGTATTCAATTTGTAATATTCGTCGCGCGCAACGTGCTTTTTGTCTATAAGATAGAAAATGAAAATTGAATTTTTGTTTGTTTCTTTTTTTTTTTAACGGATTGTAATCATTGGCATATGCACCGTTCTTGCCGTGTCTAAGAAAACAACATAAAAAAAAATTTACGTAACATACGTATTTAGATACCGTTAGTCGTTAATTTTTAGCTTTTAGAGAAGAAGAAAGAAGAAACGAAACAAAAGATGAAATGAATGGCGACAAAAAATCGACAAACTCTCATCGAGAGGATTCTTTTTTTTTTTTTTTATATATATATAAATATATATATATATAAGTAACGTCGTACCGATATCAAAGCAACGATCAAAATACGCTTGTAAAATGCATATTAATTATTGATTTATAACTATATTTTGTTACATTTATTGCAGAAAACACAGCATATAGATATTATTATAATTATTATTTGATTCTATTGACTAGAGAGCTCCCCCACCCCCACCCATTTCTTACGTAATACGTAATATTGTTATTTTTATACATGCGGAGATTGAAAGATTGACGAGTGCGAAAAAATTGATTTAAAAAAAAAAGAAAAAACACGCAAAACCGAGAAATTTGTAAACGAATTAGCGAAAGTTTTTTATTCCACGGGTCGAATTTATAATCGTGAGTACCGATGTTACGAGATCTCGAAGTCGTTTCGATTTTAACGAAATTCCCGATGATTTTCATTAAATTTTCATTCAAAAAGTGACTTTTTGATTAATAAAATTTTGACAAAGTTTACGATGAAGTTAATTGAAATTTTTTTTCAAAATCAATTCAACATTAATTCGATTGAAAGTTTGAACTCTCGAAATTAATTGAAGAAAAATTAAACAATCGATTTATCGTAAGTAACCGAATTCGATCGAAGATCATACGGAACACTGAAAGATCACACGCGGGTCTTGCGGACCCCGAGAATTTGGCTTCTGATCCCTATTATTATTATAGAATTTTAGTGTAAAAAAAAGAGCGATAAATCATTTTAATTTTAAAACAAATAAATACGATCTTCCAGAGTGAAGTGTTGATGCTATAAAGTGAATCTGTGAATATTAAACGCTGACGATTACAAATTCGATCCTAAACTCGACTTGCACACGACATTGAGAATCGATTAAGCTATTGTTATACACCCAGCATAGCGAGGAAGTAATGAAAGAGCTCTTCGAATCCGACAACAAAATTTATTTCAATTTTTTTTTTTTTTTTTTTTTTTTACTTATAAAATTCGCTCACGGATTCGTCGTTCGAACGACACGGCATCCAAATCGTTCTCGTTAGGTATTTCTTACCCTGCGAGATATACATAAATATATATTTTTTTTTTAATTCATCGATCGTGAAAAATTCGAGGAAATTTCATTTGGCGATTAATTCAACTGTGTCGTTTTCGAAGCGGCGATTTCGCGACGCGTTTTTTTCTACCGTTAATTCCAAGCGCCGTCCAAGAACGGTAATGTTACGGATCGAACGCTGACCCACACGTAGACTTAGAACATTCTTTTTAGATCGTACCTTCCACCCCCCGACCCCCCCACCCTCCCCTCTTCCACATTGCAAAACAATATACACCAATTATTATTTTTTTTTTTTATTATTGTTTTTTCCCTTCGTTCGCGATTTTTTTTTTTTTTTTGAGGTTAGAGAGCGAATGGACGAAAAGAAAGTGAAAAGTACGGTGAGCGTATATTTGAGTGACGATGTGAAACGATAAGAAAAAGAAAAGTGTTTCGAATGTTTTTTTTTTTATTTTTTTTTTTTTTCGCGACGTCTTGCCATCGTGAGATTGTGCCAGAGGTGATATTATATTATTACGATGTTTATTACTACAATAAATATTATATTAGTACGTTTTATAAATTATTTTTCATTTAATTTTCATTTTTTTCAGACATCGATTACCTCGTGAGAATTCAACTCTATGTTTTTTTTTTTTTGTTTTTTTGGGCACTAACACAATTTTTGAGATCGACGATTAATTTAAAAAAAAAAATATTGTAGGCGATTTTTTTTTATATTTAAATTACGACGAGATTTTCTTAAATAAAACGAAATTTCGCGAAATAAAAATACTATCGCGGAAATTCAATTAATCGATTATGAAAGCTTTTTTTTTCATGATTTTGAGACGCATTTTGAAAATTACCAGATCATTCGCAGATCAATGATTACAGCGAATTTTTTTTTATTTTTTTTTTTATTATCGACATTCGTGTAACTTGAAGGAAGTTTGTCACTTTGTTTGAACGAAACGTGACCCGAGAACTTCAGGAAAAATTCCTAGAGTAGCTATGGAGAATAAATTACAGATGAACAACGTATTGCGTGGCAATTTTATGCAGCTATTGCCCCCGGCGTACGCGCGTAAACTGCGAATAGACGCGCGTCCTCCCTGAACTCCCGGTAGTGTTATTCGCGCTTGTAATTCAAACGCGTGAAGAAAAAGAATACGAAAATAGCCATTGACCGATAAAATACAATGCAGTGAAAAAAAATGCAGGTTTTACGCTGCGTGAAAGCGAGATGAAGAAAAGTACGGTGATAGATTTTTGTTTTTGTTTTTTTTTTAAATAAAAATTATTGGAAATATTTGTTTTATTATAAATGCGCAAAAGTAGGTGAGATTTCTATATTAGTTACGTGATATACGGAAAAAAAAATTAAGTATATCGATACCCCTTATCTCTACCATTGACACGCACATCCCTATTATTAACCTCCTTATCCCCTCTATTAACCCTCGTCGTTGTTTATGCAAAGCAACGGCAACGCCATCTTTTCATAATATCGAGAAAAATATACAATAGAAAAGCATTTAAATCGTAACCTTTTAATTAATGATTGTCGATCTCTATTCAAAAGACGATAATCGAGGCTATACGCGAAAACCTCATTTGCCGAGTTGTGTTACATGTCGGATTAGGATTATATCAACAGCCGATGAAAAAAGTGCTTTAACCCGTTCAACTGCGTTCTATTCGTATACATCTCAACGCCCGAATGACGGAACTCACGAGTAAATTCAGCGAGATAAAGAAAGACGGATAAACGGGTAGATGTCGCGATTGCCTTCAGGATTACGGCTGTTGATGAGGCCGTTGGCCCCCGAAGAGATAAATTAACCCTATAGCACCACCAAATGTATTTTTGCACCTCTATAAACCCACACATTGGTACGACGGACCTAACAATTTCAGCGCCGAGCTATTCAACCAAATTTTTTTTTTTTAAACATCGATAAATTGTTTACAATAAAAAAAGAAGAAAAATTCCGCGCTTCGGTGCTAATAAAAATATCGAGGTAATAATTTGAAGTTTTTTTATTTTTATTATTTTACGAAGACATTTACGAAGTTAGCTGTTCGAATGAAAATATTGCAATGATCTCGTATTCGATACTTCGGCGTTACGAAAGAAGAAAAGAAGAAATGGGTTCTCATCGCTAAAGAACATCGTCCTCATCGCCGTCGTTTGGAATGAAAACAAAAATATGAGATTCGAGTACATGGCGATGCGTTTCGATCCCCGGGCCACGGATTTCTTTCGCAAGTCAATGACTCCGAACTGAACTCGAAAACTCTCACTCTCATTCGCGAGGTTCAACGAACCGTTTGGGTTCAAAGAGGACATTCTTATTCGCGTAGCACTTTTCAACACAAGCAAACTGGATGCGCGAGCGTTGCACCGAAGTAAACTTGCGGATACTTTTCAAGGTATCCAAGTGTTTCAAGCGTAAGAACGAAGTCGTCGATAACTTCCATTTTTTTTTTTTTTTCGTTAAAACGAAATGTTTGCCCAATCCGATTTCGTTTGAACTTTTCGCATTTCACACATAAAAAGAATTGTCAAGTTTCAAAATAAAAGATCAAAATCACTGCAAAAAACGGCATTCTTTTTTTCAATTTGAATTAACGAATATTAGTCCCATTTATTGAACCTTCAATTTTTTTACTATATCGGAACCTTTTACCAAATACTATTTAAAGTTTTTACCGAAACAAGTAGGTAAATAAAAAAAAAAAAAAGTCCACTGTTGTAGATAACTGTGTCTTTGAGAAACGTTAAGCGTTCGTAAAAAAATTCTTCGAAGTAGAAAAAAACTGGTCTCGATTGCGTGACGGATTAATTCCATAATCCGAATACAGCTCGAACCACAGAGCCCATAAGGGAAGTATTGTCAAGTCATGCATTCGAATAACTTCACTCATGTTTTAAAGATTGAGATACACGACACCGAGTCGACATAACTCGATGATCGGACCGCTATTTTTTGACACCATAACATTAACAGTAATATTGAGTATTAAAAATAATAATAATAAAATATTAAATATTTAATATTTAAATTAAAAAAAAAAAAGATAACGACGTAACAATTATTATTATTATTATTGTATTTTATATTTAATAATTATTAAATATTAAATATTTATTAAAATTATTAAATATTTAATATGTTTCGCAAAATCTAAACGCCGTAAATGCGCATCTACGAAGGAATTTGCTCTTTGTTCTTTAAGTGTCGACCGATTAGTACTCTACGCACGAGAAGAACGAGAAAAGTGAAGAAAGGAAGAAAAGAAGATGAGTGCGCAGTGAGAGCTCTGAGTACTTATGCGCGAACATGCCGCGTTCGAGTGTATCTTCGGTGAAACAGTTGCCGCAGCTACTTATCCACGTTGCCACTGGTGTTCGAACACGTGTATATAATTAAGGTAGAAAATTCTTCTATTATTATTATATAGTTGGCGGACCAGTTTCGATCGCGTGATGGAGAGATCCCGTCGTCGACGTCATTGATCGCAATCTTCTTGTCCGCACTCCGGCGCAAAAGGGTAAGGAACTCGTGATGATTCGAAGGCACTCGAAGGACGATCAACATCCCTACGGGGCTTATACGCTATATACCATTATCAGGGAGCGCAGCATTCGAGGCCAGAAAAACGAAAAGAAGAAATCTTTCGGGTATTTTCGGTACTGATTCATTCCGGTTTGACCGGTAACCTTGTATTCAGCAGCTTTTCTTCGCCAATTAAACGACTAACTAAATAACGAAAAGGGGCGAATCTTTCGTGAATTTACAGATTGAATTATTGCGAACTTTTGCACACTTTGATATTTCGAAAACAATGTGTATTGGAATATGTGATATGCGATGTTTTAAGACGATAAAAAAAACAAAAATTTCTTCGATTTATTTAAAAGAAGATATGTACCATAACCTCTTTTTTTTTTTAGAGGAGGATGTGTGTTGCGATTGGGCGATATCTTTTATATTTGTATAATAAAAAAACGGGAATTAAGAGAACATAAAACGTTTTTTTTTTTTTTTTTTTGCGAAACTGCATCACTGATCCCATCAACAGACTGGAAGACCATTAAAGATAACGAGTACAGTCCGTGAAGACAACGAAACAGGAATCAATTATATTTAGGCGACTAGCTGGCGAACGAGACAAATATGTTTTGTATCAAACATTATCGTCACTGGTGACGATAATGTACTTGTACTTTCTTTTTTAACTGAGTTTACCGATTCGTCGTGTTGTTTACTAAACACGAATGACGATATGGGATAAACCGAAGTTGATACGCAAATAAATATATAAGACGTGAGATTTATAGTTTGATTCTGATAGTCGATAATCAGTTGATGAACAAACGCCGTTTATGACTTTTTCGTAAAGCAGGAAATTAAAAATAATTTTTTTTTTTTCATGTTCAAAGTTAACACATTTCTTCACGAACAAATTCCGGCTTCAGCCTTACATATCAGACAATTTCCGAATAATAAAAACCGATACACAACCCTTTCATTTTTTTCGATATTTCTTTTGAAAAAGATAACTATTTGCGTCGACGATTACAGACTTACTGTAACCATATTTTCGTTTTACTTTACTAAAAAGTTTAGTTATTCAAGACACAAGTATCATCTTTCAAATGTTATGCTATATTTTTATTTTTTACGCTAAATGAGGCCCATAGGTATTTTCATTGGAATTTGGTTCCCTTAATTTCAATAAATTAGATTTCTGGGCGATCTATTTATCGATTTATTTATTTCGTCCTCACAGCCTAATTCTGATTAGTTATTGGCGAACCGCGACTCACAATGACGTAATTTCGAGGTTAATTTTTCTGCCGTTTCTTATTTGACTTGTAGTTTCGAAACTGTAGTTAAAATATCGATATTTTGATGTACCGCGGAGCCGCGATGTTTTGCAGGAATTCGAGACAAACAGTATACGACGAGTCGGTCGTAGAGCCAGTAACCGGCTTCCCCGGGGCGGTCACAACGCCATGCGGAGCAAGTTCACGGCCGTCCTTACGTGTTCGCAACCTCCCCGGGGTTCTTTCCAAGGCTAACGACGGTAGAAGCCGCAATCTGTAAGCAAGAACAGTGCCACGGTGGTGCGACGACCGATCCCTCCACAATTCTATGCTAATGTCGCCGACGCCAGTCCATTAACTTCGACCCGGTGAACTGATCGGATTAATCGCCGATTTCTCAAGTTGACATATCTAACGGTTAACGGTTCCCGAAATTACGTGCATAATACATAATAAATTACGTAAGTCCGATATATCGAATCGACATAACCTTTATTATCTTCGCAGTACAAATTTATCGCGAAATCAAAAACAAATGCGATCTTTATTTCGTTTTTCGTAATGCAAATGTTCATAATTTTTTCGTAAGAAATCTTCAGAAATTCTGATCTTCGCAGTGATAGTTTTCGCGAAATATATCGTCAATCCTGACTATCATAGAGCAAATCTTCATTACGTATAATTTTCACTTTGTTTTGCCCTGCAAATCGTCGGGAAGATCTCTTCACAAAATCTCGTATTTACAGTGTTAACTTCGACGAAGTATATGATCTTCACATAGAATATCCTTATGAAAGCCAATTGTCACGTAAAAAAGCGTTATTAACTATAAATCTGTTGGAATGTGAATGAAAATGAATCGAATATGAATTATCTTCATTTACAGTGCAAATTTTCGAAAAGTTTCGCTATCCACGAAATACGATCTTTGTAACGTAAATCGTCATAAAGTATTTTTCATTTTCTAAAACAAGCAATTCTTTCAAATGGTTGCAAAATCCGGACAATCATAAAATATTATGTTTATAAACTAAATTGTCACGAAGTACGGTTGATCTTCGCAAACACTGATGTTTATGGTTTAAATCCCGAAGAAGTGAAATTTAAGAATATCAAATTTTCGCGAAGGAAGAACGATTAACAGTGCTGTAAAGAGGTGGGCGAACCCTCCGCAATTCTATGCTAATGTCCGCGACGCCAGTCCATTAACTTCGATTCGCTGAACTGATCAGATTAATCGCTGTTCTTTCCCGTGTCACACATCTCGTACCATATATTACGTTCCATCTACTACTTCGAATAAATCTACTGAATTAATCGATTTGCATATTGAACGATAAACGACAACTTCTCCAATGGTATTTATTTTCGAGTGTTTGTCCTCTTTGAATCCAATTTAACTGTGAGGAATTATAAACCCAGTTGAAGAGATAAGAAAGATTTTTTTTCATTCGCTTCGCGATATTATCACTTGAAAAAAAAAAAAAAAAAAAAATTAAGATATATGGCGTATAGTCCTTTGCGAAAAAGATTACGAAAATGGAACTTTCAAATTCCCGTGAAGAAAAAGAAAATTTAATAAAATAAATAAATACATTAAAATAAGTGCGAACTTCGGCGTGAAATCGAGTTGAAAATTTCAACAACTGGGGTTTCGAGTTTACGAGGCAATTCGTTCAACATCGTGAATTGCTCAGAGTCATCATAGAGTACTGTTATAGTTGACCCTGTAATGGCCTCAAAAAATGGCTCATTTTTTTCTTTTTTTTCTTTTTGTCGGTCAAATAGAAAACTGTACGTGATATCAACAGTTTCAGCTTTTTAATAATATCCGGAAAAAAAATTGTTGCCGGACAGAGAAATAGCGAAAACAGCATTTTCTTGATAGATAGAGATGAAGAAAGACGTACAAAGAAGAAGAAGAAGACGAAGAAGCGTCCCCAAAGAACCTGCTGGGGGCAGGTGCAAGGAGAAGGGCGCGCGTTATAAAATCGGGCCCCGGCAGTTCGACGGCTTAGTCTTAGCCTCCTTCAGAGACCACCGGGACATTGCCGAAAGCAGAGTTAGCTTTGTTAATACCTTTCGCGAGCGTTTCGTCGACGCTTCTTTCTTCTGCGCAGTGTTGGTGAACACACGCGTACGCGATCATGGAAGTGCCGATTTATAAACGGTTGACACTCGTGGTGACTTTCGCGACTTTTCTTATTATTCTTGGCTTCGTTGTAAAACCGATCGCCGCTGATATCGAAGAAGACGACGATACTGTTGTGATCGAAGGTGAGTTTCGACGAAAAAAAAAAATTCGTCACGAAATTTTACCGATTTTTTTTTCTTTTTTTTTTTTTAACGAATTCGTAGTAAAAAAAATGGGTTTATCGTGAAAAAATTAAATTATTATGATCGAAGGTGAGTTTCGAGTTAACGAAAATCGGTCAATGAACTCGAAGCAAAACACGGTAATAGATTTTTCACCGATTGTGGCTCCGATATCAATGTCATTAAATGTCTATATATATAAATTAGTATATTTTTTTGTGTTACGAAGTTCGAAGGAATGTTCGATCGTGAATTAGCGCAAATTTCAACCGGATAAGAGAGACCATTGTCGGGAAGACATTAAGTACAATGGCGAGGTCGTCGAAATAATGTGAACGTAAATTTTAGCATTCGCAGCACGAATCTCTGACGCGTACTGATTCGACACCGGTAAAACACATCGGGCGTGTAGATCATTCAAACTCTCGACGTTTGTAGAAAGCTTCCGTGAAATAACGATATCGCGTAACTATTACTCGGTTAAGGGGTTACATAATTCGCATAAAAAACCAAAAAAAAAGGATCGATGTTCGATTTTTTTTCACACATCGATGGGTTAAAAAGAAAAGAACTTTTTTTTTACTCAACATGCTTAAGATAAATAAATAGTTAATGAAAGAAAAAAATGAAAAAAACAAGCGGCACAAGAAATTACGAAGACCCGCGACACAAATACGCGCGAAGTAAGTCGCGCGTCATTAAAATAGAAGCTGTAGAACGAGTTTACTTCAGTTTAAAACTAAACGAATAGCCCAAAACAAAACGGTTTCGATGTTCCGTTACATTTTTTTTTTGTAACCGTAATAATACAATGTCATGACGAGTTCATCAGGGTATTTATTATCTTCTTTAAATTCCATAAAAGAAAATTAACAAAACATCGAAATTCTTATCGAAAATAAAAGAAAAATAATACGAAACATCCCTGCGTCTCCAAAACGCTCATAGAAATTTTTAAACTCTGTTTCATACTTCATGTTATTCTTCAGAAATTAATTTTTCAACTATCATTTTGCGAAAGATATTTCGCGTCTCTAAAGTCCAAAGGTGTTACGCGCTGTGTATAAGCATACGACGTTCGTCCTTTAGCCTCTAAGAACGCGATTTTTCACCCTCATAATTCATCGAATAATAATAAAGTTTACGTTCACCACGGGGCATACAGGTTTATTATTACAGAAATCCCGATTAAGATAAAAATTTTAATGGATTTCGCAATTTTATTCGAAGCCGCGGAGGGTGTGAATTTGGGTCTCCAACCGAGAGAAGCACGAGGCATGTTGTGGAACGAAAAAGGCAAATCGGGTCCGTGTCTTACATCGAAAGGCGAAGTCGGACATTGCACGACCTTTAAAGAGTGTTATCCTTACTTCAAAATCCCCGATCTTGGCGCGCTGGACGGATGGGTTCTCGGTGTCTACGACACATGCAGTTTTATACGCGACGACGGACGGATGGGTTTCGGTATTTGTTGTCCCGGAATAACTCTTCCGACTCTCCCACCGTCTTCCGTAGACATGCCGATCGTCGAGGATTCTCAGGTAAAGTGTATTTAAAAAATATGAGTAATTTAGACCGACAAATTTTCTCGGTAAGCAAAATATCACGACCCCATTAGTTTTTTTATTGTTTTCATAAAAGTTTTCACAGATAACTGGCGAAATATTATTTTCACGAAGTTTAATTCAAGATGCTGTTTTGTCTTCGCGCCGTTCGATCTTTGCGTATAAAATACGTACGTGAAATCCCCCATAGAAATAAAGTATATCACAGAGTATATAACCGATATATCTTGAAAGATATATCGCAGGTATATAGAATATATGTGTCAATAAAATTATAAATCTCGCGGTAAAAATGTATATTTTCCATATATATATTTACATATATTGCAGTATGTACTTTCTTTCCATTAAAAATAATCTCCCGACAACCGCAGCAACTATTGCCAAAGTGTTCGAAACAAACAGACGATAATTCATCAAAGAGAACTCTTTCGGAAGAAATATTGAAGCTATTAGGCAACAATCAATATTAGCAATCGCAGTAAAAGGAAATAAATATCTAAAATGCGTCGAGTGCCGATTCGAGGTTAAGTTTCTTAAGTTTCATGCTTCGCGGTCTTTCGAGATTTTTCTGATTACGGCAAATGGGTCTCTTAATTGAGACTAATGGACTTTGCGGTGACCCTTGTCGTCAACGTACCCCATCGCGTAATGATAAGACGAAACCACTTACAGTTAATCTTACGTCCTGCTAATTAGCTCCGTTCGTATACGAAAAATTTCACATCGAAGATTTATAAGCCGAACATTTCGTTTCGTTGACGCAGATGGACGATGAAGGCAACGCGAAGGACGAATTCCCGAACGTTCCGAGTTTAAAGCCGGAATCGTCGTGGCCGCCTCCGTTGCCCACTCATCCACCTTATCACACGATTCCTCCCTTACCGACTCATCCCCCAGCGACCGCTTTGCCGCCTATCGTGACCTCCAAACCACCGTACGCTTCCACCACGAAAAGACCAATTGCTACCACTTGGCCGACGAAAAAACCCGGCTGGTGGCCCGGACCAACGACCGCTAAACCCATCGCGACAACGACACCAAGTCACACGATAAACAACGGCGACTGCGGCGCAAAGAACGGTATACAAGAGGACAAACGTATCGTTGGGGGTCAAAGCGCTGCCCTTGGCGAATGGCCGTGGATCGCGGCGCTTTTTAATACCGGAAGACACGTCTGCGGAGGTTCGCTCATCGACAACAAACACATATTGACCGCAGCGCACTGCGTCGCAAAGTTAGTAAAATTTTTAATCGATCTCAAGGTCAGAGGGTTGTTAACCTTTCGTAAGGTAAATAATAGTTCATTGAATGAACAGTCGCCGATGAAAGAACAAAATTGTATTTAATAGAAAAAAAAAACTCATTTGGCAATCTAATTTATCAGTTTTTTTTATATCAAAACTAATCGAAATTTTATATCGAACATTTTAAAGGGATTTATCTCAATAGATTTTTAGCCAACGGTGAGATTCGGAGAAAAATTCGGAAACTTCTCGATGGAATAACGATTTGGATAATTTTGATAATATAGAAAAGGATAAAAACATTGATTTTTATAATAATCATTTAAAAAAGTTATTGACAAATTAGTTTTGAAAAATGGTTTATCGAATCATCCGGAATCGTATTTCTTCGTGAAAAGTGGCGGAAACTAACGTTCATCGGCTCTCGAACGATACTATTGTCACGTGATCGGAAAAAATGATAATTCGACAACTGATTATTGTTTTTTGTTTCTTCAGCATGAATTCGTGGGATGTTGCGAGACTTACTGTGCGTCTCGGTGATTACGATATAAAAACGAATAATGAGGTTCAGCACGTCGAGAGGCGAGTTAAACGGGTTGTGAGACATCGTGGATTCGATCGAAGAACACTTTACAACGACGTCGCGATACTCACGATGAACGAACCCGTCGAATTCACGGACGCTATAAGACCGATATGTTTGCCGAGCGGATCGAAATTGTACGCCGGAAATTATGCGACTGTAATCGGTTGGGGATCGTTGAGGGAAAGTATGTACCATACGTTTTAGAGATCAAACTTTCATTAACAAATTGAATAAAAAGTTTCGATTTGTGTAATTCATGCGAAATTTGATAAATTTGTTTACCTTTAAACGGAAATATAATACCTGCGACTCTTCCAGGCGGACCTCAGCCTCCCATTCTTCAAGAAGTTTCCATTCCCGTCTGGTCGAACGGAGAATGCAAATTTAAATACGGCGCCGCGGCACCCGGTGGCATCATCGATAGCTTCTTGTGCGCGGGACTCGCGGAGAAAGATTCGTGTTCGGTAAGAATATACCATTTGGGTGGCAATTTTGTAGTTATGAAAACACGAACTACGCGAACTATGTAGTTATCTTCATGCTATCTTCATACATCTTAATATTCATATATTTTCATATCTTCGTCTTTATATTTTTTTCATATATTTTCATATCTTCGTCTTCATATTTCTTCACATTTTTTTTTATCTTCGGCTTTATATTTCTTCATACATTTTCATGTCTTCGTCTTCATATTTCTTCACATTTTTTTTATCTTCGGCTTTAGATTTCTTCATATATTTTCATATCTTCGTCTTCATATTTCATATTTCTTCATATATTTTCATATTTTCATTTCTTTATGTCTTAATATATCTTTTATATCTCCATATATCTCCGACGATTGAATTAAGGCGAAAATTCTCTATCGATAAGACAGGCAACTATCTCCGACTACCTTTCCTGCTTCTCAAAAAATCGAAAAATCTCTTTTTTAACGAAAATTCTCTGATTTTTTTTTTTACCTAAAAACCACAAACACGTAGTTTTAACAATCTATTTTATCGACCTATGGTCATTGAATATCTTCGTTTTTCCAATTTTCCCTATTCTCACGACAACCATATGGTCTTCTAATTGATTATTTTGTTTATATTTTATGTTCTTAAACTTCTATGAAAAAAATAGAAAATACTCGTCTCTACGCAAATGAGAAATAAAAACGATAATAATAACATTTAAATCCTAAAAACCTCAAGAAAATAATAGGTTACGAATTTTTTTACCGACTGAAATTTCTCACATTGCCTTAATATGAAATGTTTACGAATAAAAATCTAATAAATTATTTGATTTACAGGGCGACAGCGGTGGTCCATTAATGGTAAACGACGGTCGATGGACTCAAGTCGGCATCGTCAGTTGGGGAATAGGCTGCGGAAAGGGACAGTATCCGGGTGTTTACACAAGAGTTACGCATTTCCTTCCGTGGATAAATAAAAATCTCAAGTAAAGAAGATATTTCCGCGAGCCGATGCAACTCGCGGATTTCCATCACGTATCCCATTAATCGCTTCCGCATCCGGGAACTTCGTATTTTTTTTTTGTTTTTTTTTTTTTTCATCTCTCGTTGCGAGAAAACATTTTCGCAACGACATCAGAGCTTCAAAAGTGCACCGAAATTTCGAGGCGCACGATTAACGGCGACACGAATTTTCGAATTTGAAGCTTATAACGTGATTTTTAAATTTAAGCTCGCGATTCAAATAAATCGCTCGCAATAATCGCAAATTGTTGTTAATAGGAAATGAAGTGAAATTTTGCTTTTACGAAACGTAAGAAATTATATTACTATTATTCTATACATACGGACGTATATAAAAGACGTTTATACATCGTAAATAATTCGGTTTTTTTCTGAAAAAATTCATTTGCTTATATATGTTAGGCGTTTCGGCGCTTACGGATCGCGTTTGACGCGATTCGACGAATTTCTTTCTTTGCTTCCTCCTTCCTCCTTCCAACAGAAATCCATAAGAGACTATGTGTCGCAGCTGCTGACATTGAGATGCTGCAGAATATTTCTCGCTGAAACAGAAATTATCAGTAATTATTAATTACGAAACTCACCTTCGATGTTTTTTTTTTTAATTACTCGATCGTCGCAAAATGCAATCTTTTGATCATCGAAAATTTAAAAAATTTCAAAAATTGTAAAATTTTCTTTCTAACGCTCACCTTGAAAATAACAAGTATCGTAATTATCATCCGGTTGTGGAATGAAAGGCGGCGTAGCATTCTGCGGCTCGTCCCACGGAAACTTATCGAAAAAATTCATTTTCCTAACTTCCTTCGCCGTCGGCCTGAGACTCTGATCCAACGTGAGAAGCGAATCGATAGCGTGAGTCGCTGCGGCAGAAATGGATTCTTCGGATTCCGGCCACGGAACGTCGCGCGCGAGAATATTCGCGAAGACTGCTTGGGGAGTGTCGTCATTGAACGGCGGTACGCCGGTGCAAAATTCGAAAAGACAAACCCCGAGAGCCCACCAATCGACCGCCGGTCCGTGTCCCTGTCGAAGCAACAATTCCGGTGCGAGATAATCGGGAGTTCCTAAAATTCTATCATCCGAACGATTGTGAATCGCTTGAGCGCCGCGTCTCACAGATTTCGGTGTTCTGTAAGGCGTATAGCTATTAGCGGACGGTGCTGGTGTTTTGATCGGTGATATTCCCTGTGGCGATCGATGTTGTTCGCCGTTAACGCTATCGTGATGAATATCGGGAGCGGATTGTGTCGCGATGGACGGTGGCGGTAGATGAAATCTCGTCGATTTAACAACAGCGGTTTTTTCTTCCTTCGGTTTCTTCTTATCGTCGCGACATCGTTGTTTTATCGACGAAACCGGAGTGCTGAAAGCAACGCGACCACCGGATCCCGAATCATCGACGCCGTTCGTCGCTTCATCGGCGTTTCTCCCTTTTCTCATCGTCGGCGCTTTGTATACCGCTGGACTACGAGAAGCGAATATAGCGCCGCGATTCTTTCTCTTCGGCGTCACATCGCCTTCGAGTTCCATGAGACAAATTTCTCGCGTGAGTCCCGTTGCGCCGGACATCGCGGCGCGTTTGCGTTTAGTTCCGCGTGCGAAAGAATTCGCACACGTGCTGAGAGGACTCGTGTGAGTTAATTGGGGCTGAGAATTGTCGGCTTCGAGTGTCGACTCGTCTTCCTCCTCAGTTTTCTCGACGCCGCTTATTTGTTTGATAGACGCGGTTTCGCACGTGTGAAAACTTTCGGTATCGCTGGACATTTCGTCGTCGCGAGTTTTTCCGGAGTTCTCGTCGTCGGAGAATACCGCGAGGCGAATATCTTCGGCTGATTGAAAAGGCGTTACGCCCGATAGTCTTGAGTAATCGGCGGAGGCGGCACCCGACGAACCCAACGAATTCGATGATAAATGGCAGCGACGATTCTGTTGCAGTGCGGGGAGCAAATTTATCGCCGGATCGCTCTGCTCGCTGATATCGAGGAGATTCGAGTCGCTCGACGATTTTTGTCCGGAACCGAACGAGAGATGCGAGGTAAGCGATAATAATTGACCGGGTGTACGAGCGCAGAGACTCGGTGTGCAATTAACGAGATCCGAAATCTCGAGATCCCGATGAAGAGTCGAAATTTTACTCAAACCGAAATCCGTTAGTTTAACGTGACCCTCGAGCGATAATAACATGTTGTCGGGTTTGAGATCCCGATGAACTATTCCGTGGGAGTGAAGGTACTCGAGAGCGAGAGAAACCTCCGCGGTGTAAAACGCTGCCATTGGCTCCTCCATGTAACCGTAGACACCGAGGAGACTCTTCAGATCCCCACCGACCATGTATTCCATAACCAGGTATACGCAACTCACCGATTGGAGAGAATAAAACAATTGTACGCAATACGGACTTCTCGTTATTGCCAATGCGTTACGCTCTATTACTACCTGAGACGCCATGTTTTTGTTTATCATTTCGTTTTTCTTCATCACCTTTATTGCGTACAACTGTTCGGGATTTGTTTTCTTGTAACCGAGAAACACCTTTCCAAAGGCGCCGCGACTTATTGGTTTGACTATTTTGAAATCTTGGATTTCCGGTACCTGAAATGTGATAAAAATTTTTATTATTTTTTGTAATTTTATTAATTAATTTCGAGATCGAGTTTTCTCGAGGAATTGGGAATATACGGAGAAAGTGATGATTTTTTAATCCGCGATACATTTGCGAAAATCGGCAAATGCTACGGGAATACAGAAAAGGCACGTAGTTGAGATCCATAACGTTTAAATAAATTAATAGGTTTTTAATAAAAGAATGTGAAATTTCTATGAAAATTTGTGTGTTTTATGTAATCACTTTAAATTCTACAGATTTCGTTTTAATAACTTTCAGAGTTTTAGTGTTTAAGGCTTTTTATTTAAAGATTTAAAAAAATTCGCTTGTAGGTTTTGCATTAAACTTTTGAGATTTTTAGTATTTTTATGAGACTTTCAATTATTTTTTATTAAACTTTACATCATAAGAAATTATCATAAATGCTTCGACTTACGTTAAATTTGCATGAATACCGATTCGTAACTTTCAATTTTATATAAATTTGAAATGATTATTTTTAGAAACAAAACATCGTAATCAGAATTTTTAAATATGTGAAGTTTCTTGGGCCGACAATTAAACAACTGCCGATTTTAATATTGAGTTTTATTTTAATTCGTAATCTTGTTGAATTCTGTTAATCTGAATTAATAAAAAATTCTATCGCTAAATTCGCAGTGTTTATAGTAGAAATAAAATTGAATCGAAAGCGACGCAGTAGCCATGTGGAAGGGGAATGCAAATTCGAAACAACAAAGTTCTTCGTTAAACTTGTGCGTCGGAATCAATTTTTTTTTTTTTTTAATGCTGAAATTATGGATCCAACTGTGCGTCAACCTTTATAGCAGAATCAACAACTATGGAAACTATAGCTATGTAATTAGTCGGAGTCCCAAAAAAACAGTTATCTCTACGTACCTTAGTTGCTGGATTAACGATTTTCGAGATGGTATTGAAAATAGAGTTGTCGATGTGTCTGTTTTCGGACGAGTGTTGCGGAGTGCACTCGCCATTGGGAATTCTCGGTTCTTCGCTGTTATCGAGAGCGCCGATTGTGCGCAAAATCGATGCATCCTCGTGTACACCATCCTCCGTTTGTGAATTCCCGTTTTCCACCGATAATTCTTCCATTTAATCGAGCTAACCTCAAATTTTCTTGGTATTTGTTTTCGAAAATTCGCAGCGTTTCGTAATGAAAACAATTTCTTTCACGACCGTCTTTCATAACTCCGATAACTCGCCATAACTCGCGAAAGAAATAAAAACTCGAAATAAACAACAATGAATACCGGGCACCGAATAATTGTTAACTCGAAAAATCTTCAATCAAAAAACGGTATTCAATACTAATCGGTGATTTCGTCGAAATTAAAACTTTCACATTCGGCAAATAAACAGATAATCATTGTCAAAACATTTTCTTTTTTGTAGATCGGGAGAGGTTATGTGATCTTCGTGTTTACCACTGTGCCGAAAGATGAATCATCACTTTCCCGTCAAGTGACGGTCACTTATAATTAATTATATTTTGCCGACAACGATCGAACATTCTTTTATAGAGTTTTCAGATTCATTTTACACTGTACATTCAAATTCTTTGCGCGAATAAAGTAATCGTCGATGAACTATGACGGAACTATGACAAAAAAATTAGTTCGAAAGTTAATTTTCACAATTATCGTGAAGGGAGGGGATGGTACCGAGTTTTTCATTGGTACTCATGTTGGTAAATTTATAACTAGGATTTGGTGATTCATACATATCGGGAATTCTTTACGAAATATTTGTCATAGTGCGGTAAACCGGCTTTCTCGTCGCCCGGGGCAAAAGTCAACGGCTCTGTCGCCGGTGTTTTCGTTAACCCTAAAAATGGTAATGTTCTGTTTTGCTTTTTAAATATATTTTTCATGACGCAGTTACCTACGTTGAGTAGAAAAATATACAACAAGAACAATAGAAAAATCCTAAAACATAAAATTGGATAAACAAACGAAAGAACAAATGAACAAACAGAAGAAATCTGTTGGTATTTTTTTTATGTCGCCTAATCGCGAATTTTCGACGCTCTCGTGGGACGCGGCAATTCGCAATTTATTCGATTCTCCAACAAACAAACTTACGCCGTTTTCTCTCGGTACGTTAATATTCTACAGTTTTTCAATAAAATTTACTGTAAAATTTAATTCTCCTGCAAAAAAATTAGCATTCAGTGGTTTTTGATGTTTAGAAAAGTCGGAATAATGATTCCCTTCGCTCATTCGTATTTGTTGTAAACCTTTGTCTGCTCCACGAAACACGCGAATGGGGATGTCGAATTATCGATACCCAATTGATTGGAAATATTAAAGATAAGCGGAGTAAACATCTCGGCGAATTATTATTTGCGACTATTGAGATACTGTGGTTGCGACATCGCGGACTCGACTATCCGCGGTGACTTACGGGCAATGATAACGTCGATTCATACATCGATGATAAACGAAAAACTTCTGGTTTTCATTGAGTATTTTTCACGGAGAGTATTTTTTACAGAAAATTAAAATTTTTTGTCGGAAATTTTAACTTTTCGAAAAAAAAACGCTGTAAAAGATTCGAAAGCGTTTTGTACCAACGTATTAGATGGTCTGCGAATCCGATTCGTGGTAATCATATCGAATAATATCTTGCGATTTCATTATGAAACAAATTGATGGGACATCCAACTTTTGTTGATTATTAATTTGTAATAAAGTTTAAATAAAAATCCTTTTTCATTGAAACGACGTTAACGTTATCCTTGAGGACTCTGTGGCATGTAACACAATTGATTTTTTCTATCGAGAAAAACTACTGGCGACGAGCGTGCAGTGTGTGTATGCAGGTCGCCGTCAACCCATCGACACAGCTTCGCAAAGCCGTAACACATCCGATCGTAGTAACGGAGTAAAAAATGTAAACATTTTTTTCTTTTGTTTTTTTTCGACAAAGTTTCGATTTAAAGAAATATATATATGACAGTACCGAAAATATTTTTTTCGAAAAAAATACGAAAATTGAATAAAAAATTCAATAATCGTTACTAAAATTAAATTGATATTTTATATCGTGAAATCGTTCGTGAGTTCATTTTATTTGGATTTAGTTATTTTTTTATTTCTCTTTTTTTTTATTTCACTTGCGCTGTTACCCGCCAACTAATTCAAACGAAACGTAAAATATTTCGCGATAAATTAATATGGTTATTATTATTTTTTCTGAAAAATAAAAATAAAATTTTCAATACGTGTGAATCGACTACAGCAATATCGATAAATTTGAAATCATTACTTTTCCGTTATAAAATTTTCTTCGTATCGATTGATGAGAAACAGAACGCGCGTGTGATACATTATTTAACATGTTGACCGGTGTGAGAATACACTCGTCTGGTTCTTAACAATCGACATTACATCTCGCATCGTTTCTGTTTATAATTCATGCACCTTACCCGTGCCGCCGCTGCACCAAGCGAGCGACTACTCTGTGAAACATCGAATTTTTTTTTTTTTTTCTCTCGAACGTACAGAATTCAATTAAATTACAGTAGTCTTACATTGGGCATCTTTTTTTTTCGTTTTGCAATTGCCTTTATTGGTTTTCATACGATAAAAAAAAATGCTGAGCGGAAAAATTTCATTTGGTTTTCAGTTCGGACTTCGCGTACTTAATAAATGGAAAATAATGCAAAGATAGATTTTCTTTTATAACGCAAATAAAAGAACTGAATAATTTGATGTAAAAAAAAATTCTATTACTACATTATTTATTGTACATTTTTATTGCGCGAATGTAAAGCCAAATATGCCGAATTTTTCTATAGGTGCAAAATAGTAATATCGCTGATGAATTCCATTTGCCCGAATACAATTACTTCATCTTTCCGTAAACCTTGGAATTTCCCCGTTTGGACACAACGGTGAATCAGACGGTATTCGTCTGTAAGCTGCCAGGTATATGCTGATTTTAGCTAAATTTTATTTGTAATGCAGCTGCACCACCGAGTCGTTCCCCTTTGCCCGGCCGTTTTACACCCCCGTGATCACGGGATACCCCTCGACGAACCTTTTTCAATTTCTTTCAGCAATCTTTCTCTCGACCGTTGAAAAAAAAAATCATAAAATAAAATATCGACGATTGATTTCGATGAAAAGAACATTATAAAATATGAAGTGTCTTTCAACTCCATTTTTTTTTTTTTAATTTTCTTCAAAGACGATCACCATGAATAATTAATTCATCTATTTTATGCAGACGACTAGCTTCGCAAAAAAAAAAATCTTAAAAAAAAAACGAAAATTCGTACATAAATCGATATATCGTAAAAGCATAAAAAATGAAAATAAAGTGTAAAAAATAAGCCTTAAAATTTTCTTGTAAAAACATCCAAACATCAAACCCATGGAATTGACGTGTTAATAAATCGTCTTTCCAAAAAAGTAAAACTACGTATGCATTCGTTTGCTATGAGTAAAATATATCAGTATTCTACAGAATGACAGGAATTCGTATCTCAAAAGAAAAGAGTGTGCAGGTAAGGAGCGCAGGTAGTCAGGTAGAATGGGTCCTTTTGCCGCTTTGTATTGCCCTGTGTAGTATGCCGAACGCAGAACGCGCTTTACACTACGTGGCCCCGCCCCCCCCCCTCCCCCCTCACGAGCGAAAACTTAAAAATGCCGCCGCTCTGCAACCCCGGAATCGATATCCGGCCGAGAGATCACGTGATTCATCGTTGACGGAGACTCGACCAATCGCTACCGCTTTCAGCAATTCGGGACGTTCTCATTGGCCGACCGTGTCTCGTTCCCTTCTCAGCATCGCGCCCCATACTCTCTCTCTCCGGTGGAGGGGAGCACGACGAGCATGCAGCACCATGTGCCACAGTTCGCCCGTCCGGAGGACGCCACCATAGCTCTATGGTTGAGTGTTCGTCGCGCTTATGTATTAGTCTCTCGTGCTACGTCAACCGAACAGTGGGTTAGTTCACGCAAAAGGAACAGTATCCCCCAACACACATAGCCACCGACGCTTTTACCCATAGAGAACCTCTCGCAGTGCGACTCGACTGAACTTAGCTACGAATCGTTGCGACTCACACACCGCTATATGGAAGTGCAGTAGACGGTCCTGCGGCATACAGTGGTTTTGCGCTCCGCGTTCGACCACTCTATTCTTACGACACACGCGCGATACACAGAGACATACGAATGGACTTACGCATACACAGTCGCGGTGTCTCCCCCTCTCACTCGGGATCTCGTCGTTCGTTTCACTCCCATAATACGATGTCCGATAGACACGTGTGACGCGAGTTTGGTCAATGGTGCTCTCTCGAATTCGGTGCCAGTTGTAGTTTACCTCGTCGTATGTGATATAGATAAATTTTCTCGTTTCTTCACGGGACTCTGTCGAGTATACGGTGAAAAGCGTTAGAAATAACGCAAACGCTTTTTCAGCCTTCGATTACTCGAAGGCAAACACACTCGCCGCGAATGCTATGGCATTCGAGTTGCTCGGGTGAAGCCGAGGTGTGTCGAACGCGAGAGACTCTACTGCAGTGTGTGTTCGTGTGCGTGTTTTTTTAACGAGTATATTTTAGTTCGAAGCGTGGTTCACGCGACGCTGAACTGTTACTGTTTTCCGTGCGAGAAGAAGAAAAAAATTGAAAATAAAAACAAAATAAACGAAGAGAGAAGAGGAATAAGTTAATGGAATGCGCGTGGTCTCCACCTGTGTGTAGTGAATCGTGACGCCGAAGTGGACTCGGTGAACGAAAGAAAAAAAAAGAAAAAAAAAAGGAGTGCAGTTGGTGTATGCAAGGGTACGCGTCATAGAGGATGTGAACCATCCGAGTGAAGGGAGTTGCATATACATATATATATATATCACGACAGAACGTTTTCTTTTTTTTTTTTTTTTTTTCATATTACGAACATTTTAACGAAAAAAAAAATCGAATCATTCCGATCAATCGTGCTTTTAGTTGTGTTTTTGTTTTAAATACATCGAGAAAACGCAAGAATTGTCGAAACTCATCGTGAGCGCAATTCAGAAGGATCGACGAAGTCGTTGCAAGCGAAGAAGAAGAAGAAGACGAGAAAGAAGGGGTAGAACCGAAAAATTCGGAGAACCACCCATCCCCGGTTCCCCGACGTCTTGACTCGCAGCCAAAAAGCGAAGTTTAACGAAGACGCTGTTCTCGAATTTTCTCGCCGCGATCGTTCGAAAATTTGTAAAACTTCGAAAATCTTCCGTTTTTACGAAGAACGAATGTCGTTGTATCGAGAAAATAATGTAAATAACGATATTAATGTTATTCACATATCCGAAATGAGAAGAAAATTTATCGTGTACAATCGAATAAATTGAGTTGATTCGGTGGGAGGGGAATATCTCTAGTCGCGCGCGGGTCGGCAACGGCCCATAATGGAAGATAGTCAGCTGATGACCGAACTGCCGGGATTAACGACGGGAACAACGACAACAGCGAGAGGCTGTACAACACTGTTGCAGCACAGATCCGGACACTACTATCACCTGCACCAACCTCACCTGGCACTGTCGTCACCTCAAAACGGCACGCTGCCGCTGAAAAACACAACGCACGCCGGTGGCGGCGACAATGGTGGTGGAGCAGGTGATGGACGTAGTTGTATACCTAACGACGGGGACGTTGTCGGCGGTGCCGGTGGCGTTAATAACGTAACCGGATTTAATCGTAATCGTTACACGAATGGCGATTCGACGAATCTTTCGAATTACTTGCCGAACGGTCAGGGAATCTCGAGGTTCCTAACGGATCTATCAAAGAGAGGCGGACCGGTATCGGCGAGTACTCACATATCGAGTTTATATCCCGAAATACTCGCCCTTATATTCAGCAATCTTGAGGTACGAGACAAAGGACGTGCGGCTCAGGTATGCGTCGCATGGAGGGACGCCGCCTACCATCGTTCCGTCTGGCGGGGCGTCGAGGCGAGGCTACACCTGAGGAAACAGGCACCTGCGCTATTCGCGAGTTTAGTCAAAAGAGGCGTCAAGAGGGTTCAGGTATTGTCCCTCAGACGGGGTCTCGGCGATGTTATAAAGGGAATACCGAATCTCGAGTCCCTCAATCTTTCGGGATGTTACAACGTTACCGATCTCGGATTGGAGAACGCGTTCTCTCAAGAATTCACCTCATTGGTAGAACTCAATCTATCGTTGTGCAAACAAGTTACCGATGGTTCGTTGAGTAGGATAGCGCAGTATCTTAAAAATCTCGAATCATTGGAACTCGGAGGTTGTTGCAACATAACTAACACCGGATTGGTACTCGTTGCTTGGGGCCTCAAGAGACTCAAAAGACTCGATTTGCGAAGCTGTTGGTACATATCGGACAAAGGTATAGCGCATTTGGCGGGACTCAACCGCGAGACTGCGGATGGTAATCTCGCGTTGGAGTATCTTGGACTCCAAGATTGCCAAAGACTGAGCGACGAGGCGCTGAAACACGTGTCCGTTGGACTTACGGAACTTAAATCGATTAATCTATCGTTTTGCGTATCTATAACCGATTCGGGACTAAAACATTTGGCGAAAATGCCGAGTTTGGCGGAGTTGAATTTGCGATCGTGCGATAACGTTTCGGACGTTGGGATGGCGTATCTTGCCGAAGGCAGCAGCCGAATTTCATCCCTTGATGTTTCATTCTGCGATAAAATTGGGGATCAAGCGCTCGTTCACATCTCGCAAGGGCTCTTCAATCTTAAATCTTTGTCGCTTTCCGCTTGTCAGGTCAGCGATGAAGGAATTTGCAAAATTGCTAAGACACTTCATGATCTTGAGACTCTTAATATCGGCCAGTGCAGCAAAATAACTGATAAAGGACTTCACACTATTGCGGACAGCATGAAACATCTTAAGTGCATCGATCTCTATGGATGCACGAGGATAACTACGAGTGGTTTGGAAAGGATTATGAAATTGCCTCAACTAAGTTCGCTGAATCTTGGCCTGTGGCACGTGCGGTGATGCGCACCCTAAATCACGCAACACGAATAATAAGTACTTTTAATAAGTAGCATTGACACTTTATCTACTTGCGACCACACCGAACCCCCCGAAACCTCCCCCACCATTCGTCGTACATGAAAATTCTATTGGTGCAAAAAATCTAAGTTAAGGATGGAACTCGATTTTTTTTATTCGTTTGTTAACATTGCCGACGAGAAAGAAAAAAAAAATTGTTAGACGATAGATGAGATGTTTGTGTGCGAAAGAGAAGTCTGTGCTGTCCTCTCGCGCGCGTCAATTTCGTACGACTATTCATTCTCGTAGAATTTTACAATGAAACCCACGCGAGAAAAAACTAAAGTCTGTTAGTCGAAGATATCGCCACGTATCCATGTTATTACGATTTTACACCAAAAGCGCTGTTCGTTTGAAATGCTTGTCGTTTGAGTGCCTCGTGGCAAAACTATGAAACATCGTTGATTTTTTTTTTTTTTTTTTACTGAATTTCAATTGCATTTATTTTATTGCCAGATATGTTTTTGAAAATCTTTTTTTCGCGATGTTTTTGAATTGCCGAGTAATTGGAGGCCATTTAGAAATCGATTTAGTTTGAAATTAAAATTGACAATGGATATCATAGTTTTTTGCCTTCGATCGCTCTGATGAATTAATTAATTGGTTAATTATGTCAACAATATACTTTTAACAATATGGCGTCGTTATTCGGACGAAAAAAATATCGTTTTCGGCATATTATGCCATTAACGGGTTTATTAAAGGACTTACAAAGACATTATTTAATCATTGCATAAAGTATGATATTCTATCAAAAATGACGAAAAAAAAATCGTTTTACGAAATTTGACAACGAAAAAAGATATTACTACTACTGGCAATAATAAAGCGGCAAAAAAATGCAATTCGTAATTTTGTTCAAAGAAAAAAATCGTTAATCTCATCTATGCGATGTATCGTATATTTTTTTCCGCAAATCTCCATCAATCGCGGATACAAAAAGTCGGTAAAATGATTTAGCAATTGAGTGATTTTTGAACACCGAAAAACAATGAGTTAAAAGAAACGTCATAATTTCAACTTCCTTTTCAAATTATTATTATTATTATTCCAATTTTAATTTGTATCCGTGAAAAAAAAAAGACCGTTTTACACTAATCGTATATCTAACGCGTAAAGGGTAGAAGTCGAATTGCTTATTCTGACGCGTACCAAGTTCGCAGACATTGCTTTTGTGATACCAGAGGTTATCATTTTGTTAATTTTATTTATTTTTTTTTGCGACTGCAACGATACGAATGATATGACGATACGGTTATTATTATTATTATCCTTATTAATATTATAAGCTCCGTCTCGAACGGTTTTGTTTGCTCATATTTTTTACGAAATGAAAAAAAAAAAAAAAAAAAAAGAGATTGTGATAAAAACGGGTTTGTCAAAATTTCCCACTCTCACCCCTGTCGTGAATCCTCTTTTGTTGTAGTCGATTTTTAACCTCATTTTAGCAAATTTCGGTGGGTCGAGATCTCACAGGCTTACCAATTGTATTGTGTTTGCCAAACAATTGTTTTTGTTACCGAGCCGTTATTTTTTTTGCACAAGGTGCGTCCGCACCTCCGTACGCACGCGATGCAAGCTGTTCACATATGTGCGAAATATTCGAAAAAAAAAAAAAAACTAATAATTTTATTGACGCGGTGGTCCACTGGAGAAGTAAAAAAGACAACTATAGAACTTTTTTTTTTGTTTTCGAAATAAATGCCATAGGTTCCGTTATAGATTTTTGAAAATTAGTAATTTTTTTTTTTTTTTTTCTTCAAAAGATCGATTTTTCGAAATTTTCGTTGTAGCAAATTAAATTTTGTAAAAAAAATGTGATTCATGGTGTTCCGCCTCATTTCTGTAAAGTCTTTCCGAGAGAGCAATGTTCATTCATTCGATCGTAATCACAAAAAGAGTTCCTTCGGCCTGAAATAATCACCGAAACGTCGTGGAGTTATTAACGCGTTCAGTGGAGAGCAACGAATTTACCTCGGCATTGACGTCCCGTCAATAATTTTCATAAAACACGACAGCGACTGCTGAACCTCTTGTACATTCTAATCTCAATAAATCTAGATGATTATTAATTATTCTTTTATTACTTTGTCTTTTAATATTAATTTACAATAATCAAACTTTTGTTATTATTATTATTTGATAGTAAGTTGAATGTGAGAGACGAAAATAAACGGAGCGAATTTTTTTAAAGCGATGGAAATCATCGAGAAACGGCAGAAAATGTTTTTATTTTTCTTCGATTGTGTAGAAAATTTACACGATTTTTTTTTTTTTATATATATAAATCAAACGCTTATTTATCCACAAACGATACGTCGGATTGTTGGAAAACTGCAATTATTCATTCGAACGAGAATGCGTGGTATTGTAGCTATAAGATATTATTGTTTTTAATTTTAGTGTATGGAAGTATGAAAAAAAAAAAACATTAAGAAATGACCAGAAAAAAATGTGTTGCTTATTCGCGCGTATGAGAAGTAAAGATTTTTGTCGCATTTTTTTTTTTTTTTTTTTTTTTTTTACGGTTGTATGGAAAAGTGGCCTTACCAATGAAAAATACGAACTTTAGCGCGCTTTTTGGTGGCTAATTTTGACTTGCAGAGGACAAAGCGTGGACGAGAGAGACTAATGCCCGTTGGTGATGACGGTGACGATGCTTTAGGTAAATCCCCACACGGCGCGAGTTCGTCTTAAAAAAAAAAAAATAAAGAAAGCGAACAAACCCTACCAACCTATCTACCAAACACCACTAACTATAGTCCAAAACTCGACAATATTTTGCAATTAATTTTTATTTAATTACAAAAAAAAAAAATGTATAGAAAACAATACATTTTTTTTTTTCGGTTTCTATTAAAAATTTCTCTTCCCAAAAATTTTAGACGCGAAATATAATTAACGAAAAAAAAAAGAAAATTCTCCAATTTTGTGGAAAATTTGATAAAAATTTGTTGCAAAATATTATCGTTGTTATTTATCACCATAAGTAACGCAACGCTGTAATCCGACGATTCTACTCGCTTGTTACCGGATTAAAAAAAAATACATTTCACAAACAGTTAAAATCGTGAATGAACAAAAACATTTCAGATTAATTTTTAATATAGGATCGATAAATTAGATAGTGTTGCGTAATTAGAGTGCGTCAGCGAGCGAACCCGTTAGAAGTGTTAATTGCGAAGGGTGAAAAGTTCAAGTCGAGTCCCGATTTTGCGTTTCGATGTGCCCGGCATCTGGGCATCGCGTTGATCATTAATATTTTTTAAATTTTATTATTCGATAAAAAAAATATCCGTTAATTTTACAAGATAAATAAATGTGCGAATTTTCGTTTTTTTTTTTTTTTTTTTCGTTCGATCGAGCGATAGAGAATAAAATGCTATGTACTTCAGAAAATTTCATGCTCCGTGTTCGGGCTCTGCAACAGCCACACGTGAAGCTTGAATTCTTCGGAATTATAGACGAAAAAAAAAATTAAATAATAGATAATACACACCGATGAATAATAATTGAGAGAAATTGTGTAGCCGCGAAGGTATGATCAATGCGACAATCGAGTGTCGTGCATAAAAATGCTAATCGATGGGAAATTCGAACTTGCGAATGCGATAAAATATATTCGTCGAGTATACGTCGCGCTGTTTGCCGTATTAATCGAATATAAACGAAGAATACGAAAAAAAAAAAATGAGATAAAAGCATCGAAAAGGATTTCGAGTGCATAAATTCAATCCTGTAATATTTTTTTGTGTACAATTTCTTGTTGAAATATATTATTTTCATAAATGTGTGATTTCTACTGTCTTTTCTTTTCACCTGTTTCGATGTTTCGAACAAAACTATTCTATATAAAAACATCGCAACGTCAGCGTAAAACGAAAAACAATAATAACAATTCGCGTTTGTTTACCGTAAAACTGTATAGGATTTTTCCTTATGACCAAAGTATAAAAACAATTTATTTTTCTTTGGGGGAAAAATCATTAACGTAACATTCATCAATGTCGTTATATTATAACGAGCATTTCGAGACTTTTCGAGACCCCATGCATACGAAAATTTTAGCTTCGCCTGTACTTGGAACGCCAAGTGTGTTCTCGTGACTGTCTAGCAGCCAGCAGGCCTTCGCCAGCCATTGGATCGAAGAAACAGCGACTACTGCAACGAAGATCGAAAACAGGAAGCTCCGAATACAGACAGGATGCGTGAGCTTCAACTCCAAGTCCTCCTCCTCTCTCCCCCCACCGGCTTTCCGGCTGCAATGAGTATCCTGTTTCTCAAATTTTCTCACTTCGAGAATCTAATTAATCGTCAGATCGGAAACATTTTATTACAGCATAAACTTCGCTACTTTACGAAAAAAAAAAAAATTACACAAATGCAATGCATTTAAAAAAAATAGAATAAAAATCAAAAAATCTAACATCAATATGGATTCTTGAACAATTAAATTCTATTGTTAAAATCACAAAATAATTCCAAAAAAAAAAAAAAAAAAAACAAATAACTCAACATACGCAAAAAAAATAAAAAATAAACGGATTAACGCCGAAATCGATGTGCATTTTTTTTTCTGTAAATAAAAATTGTCGTTGATATATTTTATTCCGTAAAAAAACTACAGTGCAAGTCGACGTAGCGAAAAAAAATAAAGATCCGAATGATTTTTAGAAATTGTTCATTGTCTTCATTTTTTTTACAAAGAACGCATTTTTCGATGAAATATCTTTTCGTATTTTTTTTTTTTTTTTCACGTTGCAAAATACTTTTGTCGATATGTTAACCCTTTGGCGATCTTTATGGGGAATAGTTATTTTCGCCCCATTAAAAAGTAGAAAACTTTGTATTTTATAAAAAAATGAAAAATGTCACTATGCCGGATGGTTAAATAAAAGAAATGAAGATGATAGAGAGAGCGTGAGGTTGAAGACATTCGGATTGCAAGGAGGTCTCTCACATGTACAATACATACGACGAGACTATGCATAGGTCTCTCGCCTCAATGCCACCCCAGCGTTAGGTGCGCTATTGTAATCGATTGGTGATGCAGAGGGGTTGCCTTGAGCCGGTCGACCGTATCTCACGGTACAGTGGTCCCATTTTTCATTGTGTGCAGCACACCCGACATCCGCGAAGCGACCCGCCCCCGCCCCCTATACATTTGTAATATTCGCATCATTGTGCATACGAAGTTCTGAAAAATCGGAAGAAAAAAAAAAAAAAAAACTCATTTCTCATAGTAAAACTATTTGAAAAGCTCCCTTCCAATTTTTATTCGTTGTTTTAGCATTGTCGAAAAACAATGGAAACATGGAAACATGTTAATTAGTAAATCAGCCAGCGGCCGGTGAATAAATTAAAAAAACAATAATGCAGAGGCAGCGGGGGCGGTGTGGTAAAAAGGGGTTTTGATGTTAATTCCGATATCGCTGCATTTTCTATATTTTTCTTTTTGAAAATGAAGATACTAACTTCGATTAGTTTCTTTAAAGAAAACTGTAATTTTGATTAAAGTTACGAGGAAATAAGTGTCACGTTTCGACGCGAACTACTTAACTTTTTTTGTACATAAATAATCTTTAAGGTGTTTTATTATTTAAAAAAATGTTAGTCTGTCGTTGATCCTCTTAAGTCTTTCGGTTCCTCGTTATCTAGAAATTGACTCACGCGACGCGTCATTATCGATATTTGTTGCAAACGGCTAAATATTTTTTTTTTTACCGGAACCTAAAAATCGATACGATTTGCAGCGCTATATCGCACTCGTAGAACGACAACTTGTCATCAGCAATATTATCTTTACGTAACTAGAAATATCGGCATTTATTGCTAAATAAAAATTTAAGAGAATGTGAATTACCGCGGTCGGTAATAGAGACTGTAATCAACTTTTTTCGCGCTTATTGCTGGCAATTACGACTCAAAAAAGAATCATATCGAAACCCGATATTATTATCATATTATTCGATGAGATTTTTATTTTCATCGCACATCCAATTACGCGTGAAAAAAGTTTATTACAGTTTTTGATACCGACTGAGTCTTAACAGTGGCGGATATAACTAAAAAGATTTTATACTCATTTTTCTTAGAATTCGAAGGATTATGAACGAATCCGGTCGATTAATTGGAAGGGAAAAAAAAAATTGTTAAAATACTCGAATCTGTACACTTAACAATGTAAAAAACGGAATGCTATTCAGACAATAATTTTCGAGATTTTTTTTTTTTTTTTTCAATATTCAGCTATTTTTTTCGCGGTATTAGTTACCTTTCCGTAATGAAAAAAAATGTTTCTTCTTCATTCCGACATCAGTTTTTCGATCGATAAATCGAAAACCGATCGACCGGCAGATTTGTGATTTCGGAGAACAGTCAGTATCTTTGCTTTTCGATGAAATCTCGTGGAATTTCAGGTGTCCTTCGCGCTACTGGGAAAAAATACACGACACAGAATATTTAATAGAATTCAAAGGAATTTTTTTTCCGGCAGATTACGAAATACCATTAAAAACGTACGATAAGTCGCCCCCGTTCCCGCGCGTTTCGATACCTTCTTCGGTACTCAATATAGCTTTCCATTTTTTTTTTTTTGAAAGTAACCCTCGAACACCACACCTTTTCGCCGTTTCAAAGATCGCGAATAGGAAAAAAAAAAAAAATCGATTTGGGTATTTTTCAAAAACGTGTAACTTCTATCATATTTATTATATCAATATTGCGCAGCGTCGGATATCTTCCTTACATCCTGACGTTTCGAATTCACTATAATTAAACTTAAAAATATTGATTTTTGACAAAGTTTTGCAACAAAGAAGCCATCGGATCTCTCAGACGCGTGTGTGTTGTTGATGAGGTGCAAAAATATGTGCAGTGGTCTCGGGTTAACATTGCGAAACCCTCGGCGCCGCATCCGAGGCTCGTCACTCGAATTCTCCTCCGTATTAAAGTCCGTTAAGCTTCGATTACGATTCATGCAGTATGCAAAATATAAATTTATACTAACATATCGTACTGTGGTCCCTTCCATTTCCGGCTGAACTAACAGTAAAAATCTATTTGGTATCGTTTCGATGGAAGAAAAAAACTAAAAAATTACGAAAAAATAAAAAAAAAAAAAGTAAACGAAAGACGATGGATAATATGGATAATATTCGCTTGATTAACTTTTGATTTTTTTTTACCTTTCGAAAAATTCTGACTAAATACACAATCGCGATTTTCAGAAAATTGTGTTTTAACTTAACGCGACACTGAGTGCGCGCGGCAAATGGCTTAAAATGATAGAAAAATCGATTCGTACTATGGATTTTTTTTTCTTTTTTTTTTTTTCCTATAGTTTTACATATCGACGATCAATTAGATGCATCGATATAATACTATTATCAGATATTCACTGTATCTCGTGTACAATACGTAGTAATATGCATTTATTTACAAGAATTGTAGTTAACACTTTATTATTCTCATCCTTCTGTGCATTTGCATGAGGAACATTATTTTTTTTGTTTTATTTTTTTTTAATTATTGTTATTATTATTATTATTATTTTCATTTTTATTTAACAACGTTGATTTTCGTTCGACAATTCGCGGCGTACGACCGCATTAAAAAAAAAAAAAAAAAAAAAAAAAAAAAAAAAAAAAAAAAAAAATTGTTCGGTCGGTGATGAGGAGAGGTTTACAATCGAATGATTATCGGATAAAAACATACGATTTCGGGATTATATAGAATTTACAAGGTAAAACAAACAGTCTGTGTGTATGTGTTTTTTTTTTTTTTTTTTTTTCTATTATTTGGCAATAATAATATATAGCCAAATATAGGTGAAGTAAATAAGTGTATACAAAAGAACAATACTTCTGATTTATCCGGCAATAACTCAGTTATATCTACGATTATCGGGGGTCTAAACGAAGCGATCTACGCCTCAATCAAATATCATTTAAACAACGATGGGGGAGAAAATACTTAGTCGCTGAAATTCATGTAATCGACGGTCTCAATTTCTCACATAGTACGAGTAATGAATATTCATTTTTTTTCTTCTTTTCCAGAATTAAATTAACGTCGCTGACGCTTTTGTTGTCCAGCCAACAACAAGTTGCGATTATCTTTATATTTTTTTGTTGTTTTTTAGCGTTTATTATATTCATACATCGAGATTCGCGAAACGCAAAATTTCGACATCTCGGCGGACGCGTTATACCAAGTCGTCGATCTTTATTTTGTTTTTTTTTATTTATCGAAAAAGTACGAACGGAATAAGCGCTTTGTTTGAAATAAAAATTCATTCATCGTAACGAATTCGGACGAAAAAAATTGGGGAAATTCGATTTTTTTTTTTTTTTTTTGTAGAAAAAGAAAAAAAATAAGATAATCATTAAAATTACTATTGTGAGTGAAAAATGGTATTACTCGCAGCGGCCTCCAGTGATAAACCAACAATAATTTATGTTTACAGTACAATTAATTAAATCACATATCGAAAAATCTACGTATTACAGCGATTAACCGTTGAAACAAAGTAAATTATGTATAAACGTAATACGATGTTTTCTTTTTCGTTTTTTCTGTTTTTTTCCTTTTTTTTTTGTTTGTTTTTTTTAATCGTAAAAATATAATAAGCTGTGCAAATTCTCTAATCGTTAGAGAACAATTGGGTTTTTTTTTTTTTTTTTTTTTTTTTTTTTTTTTTTTTTTTTTCGTTTACAATCGAAGAATAACCCTTATGACGAACGCTCGTAGCACACGCCGAGAGACTCCCAAACGGTATTCAAAATAAAGCGAAAAATTTCATGCGCTCATTCGCAACTTTCACGCTGCCTGCGACTGCGGTAACTCCGGTTTAGCTTTCGTTTCACAATTTCACCGGTATGCCGTCTTTTTTACATTGACTTTTTAGCGTCGATAAATTAAACGATAATAAATCGATCCGTTCGATGGTTCGATCAGAGTTGAGGATATATTATGTATATATCAATGAAATATGTGCCGAAATCGTTCGAATAATCGATTTTTTTTTTTTCTAAATTTGTCTTCCGAATGTCTCTTTAGTGAGGGGCCTTTGATCGAAAATAAAAAAAATTAATATTGCAATATCATTACATCGTGTGATATGAGACAAATGTCCATTGCGTACAAAATCTCTCGATTGATACGGGATTACGGGGATAAACAGTTATGTAGAAAAAGGTCCAAAAAAAAAAAAAAAAAGAAAAACAATTAACCCGTATAAACTTTTGCGCTACAAAAAGTAAACGTAAAATAATATATAAAATCGTAGACTCGATGTATTTTTTTTTTTGAGGTCTTCAACTCTCGAGACATTCTTCGCCCGTATTTCTCACTCGTGTACAATATCTCAGGCACCTTTTAAAAAACGAACGTAATTCCTGTAATTTCGTTTTGAATGTTAATTTGATTGTGAAACTCACTTTTTTTTTTCCAATGCAGACTATCGCTCCCTAAGCTTCTTCTTTTTTTTTTCTTTTTGTAATATTAAAAGTAGAAATACATATTTTTATTGTTACTACTGTTCTTTTTTTTTTCTTTTTCTTTTTACTTCAATATATTATATTCAGTAGTCAGTCCAAGGCAAACGTTATCCGCGACAATATAATATAGCTACGATTTTCGAGTTTATTTATTTTTTTCAGTTTTTTGCATTTTTTCCTTTTTTTTTATTCTGTTCAATCTGTTTTTTTTTTTTTTTTTTTTTTTTTTTTTTAGATCGTTCTCTACCTATATATTACTTTCTTTTAAAAAATGTATACTTAACATTTAATATAATATATATATCTCTTTAAAATATTTACAATCAATACTATAGTACAGTATCATTAATTGTTTGTTGTTGTGTTAATGTTTCATAAAGGCAATTATCAATGTATCTATTACCGTTGAACGCGTAGTAGTTGTAGTTAGTAGTAGTAGTGTCGTAGTCGTAGTAGCGATAGTAATATAGCATGTAAACATTTTTTTTTTTTCCTTTTTTTTTTTACAATATTCATATTCTCGTGATAAATTGTAGGATACTATAATACATTTTTTAGGATGTTTCACGCGCCTCTGTGCCGATATATCGTTCGTCTCTGTCTCCGTTCGATTCGCGTTAACCAAATACTTTTTTAATGCAATTACTGCTATACATTCGGGTCAATCGAATACTAAAACTGTTATCTCGAAAAATTTGTGTAAACAAAAGTAAATTTGAATTAATAAATTACTACATTATGCCAAAAAAAAGAGTATAATAATTTACAGAACATTTACACAACTTACGAGGAATAAATTAATGCCATTTTTTTTTTTTTTTATCAGTTTTTGCGAATTTTAGTTCGCAATTTTATTTCAATCTCGACGAACGAAACTTTATTTTGTTTATCGATAGTTACTCTACGAATTCACCGAAATTAATTTACGATGATATTCATTGTTCGCAAATTAGAGTAATTTGTTTACGAAAAGAAACAAACAAAAAATGACAGTTTCGATTAAACTTTTTTCCGATCGAAAATCTAAACGTACATTTTTTTTCTTTCAGTGAATTTGTAAAATACGTTTTAATTAACGAAATAATCTATCGTTCCTCGAGATCGAAAAAAAATGACAAATTTATCTTTACAAAAACTGCGTAAAAATACTGTACGTCAATTTATTGGCGTAAATTGCGTTATTTATCGGTAAATTAAACATTACAATTTTTTTTACATACCGTAAGCGCTTTTTAACGCAAATTCAGTTTAGTTTACAAAAATTTCTCGCGTAATGAATGTACAAACAATTATTTGAACATTAGTATCCAATCGACCAGACGGTACCGCATTAACTGCTTTAATTTCGGCTGCAGAAACTTCTCAGCGGAGAAATCACCAATGGGCTTCAAAATCGCGACGTCGGATAATCGTTTTCGATACTTTCGAATCCGAAACAATCGTTCCTCGAGGGCCCATGTATCCAGTGATAAATTGCAGAGCGACGCAACACTCGTGATAACTTCGGCACTCATATACTTCTGTACAAATCGTGCGTATCGTTTGTTTTCCTTGATATTTCTTTTCTTTTTCATGAAGATATTGAAAGATCATCGCTAATACTCAGGGAGGGCGGGGAATTTGTCAGTTATTACGTTACCCAGCACCATGTTAGGGAAAAGGGGCGGTGGGGAGCATTGAATAAGCTTTCTGCTGGTAGACTGTGTAGTTGACGAGGTGTCTGTTAAATGCCATCGCGACACATTGTAATTACTATCGGCCGACGATCGAACAACGCCTCCTCTCGTCAGTATCGTTGCCGAATTATCTTTTTTTTTTTTTTTTCTTCACTGACGATGAGTTACAAAAGAGATAAAGCATTCAAAATCCGAGGCAACGATTAAAACGAAGAAGCGAATGCCGTTTTTTTTTTTTTTTTTTTTTTTTTTTTTTTTTTTTTTCATATTTTAATTTTTTTTTTTTTTTTTTTACGAGTACCATCCGTAACGCAGGGTACAAACAGCCAGTTTATTATTGCCTCGATGCAAATCACGACGAATAAACTCCCGTAATAGCGTCATTACCCAAAAACAACAATACACTCGACGAGCTTCACTTTCATATTTTTCGTTTTTCCACATCGTCGCGCGTAATGAAGCTGCGAATTTACACACTCACAGGTTTATTGTGTCCAAACTGTGTGAGTTCCTTGACGCACTGTCCTTCGGCGATGTCGTCGCGACGTTACCCTGCTGTTTCGATACGTTGTTCGTGAACGGCATAGCGAATTTGAAATCCGAGCCGTTTGGCAATTTTCGCATTATTTTTCCGGACGTGATAAGCCTTCCGAAGCCTTCCTGATGTGCGAATGCGTAACCCGAACGCAACGATCGTCGGGTTCGTCTCGTTGATGGCGTACGAAGGATATCCTGACTCTGTCGCGAACGTAATTGCGCTAATCTCTGCTTTAGCCTCACGCGCTCCGAGAGCGTTGGCCTCACGTCGATGAAGAAGAATCTCCACGATAGTACCGGTATAACGAGAATTATACATGTTATTACTGTCGTAAACCAAAATGTAGCTTCCGACATTGCCTGTGAACAAAAAAAGATAATAAATAATAAGGAACCATCGAGTCGTCGCCTCGGATTGGAGGTCTCTTCGTGTTAAGGGAGGAGATACGTTTATTAGCTTCTAAAAATCGAAAATTTCGCGAGAGAACAGCGAATTCAGGAAAATCAACGTTTCGGAGTTATTAAAATCACAGAATTTTTGCTTATTGAAACTTTAAACGCGTTTTTCTCAAAACTCCATTTATAAAACTGATGGAACGTATAGCTAAGAAACTAATCGACCGATTCCGATGAAATTTGGTACAGGTCTTTTTTTTTTTTTTTATTGCAAAATATAGCAATTTTTTTTTTTTTTTTTTCGATAAATGTTACCTTTTTGTTTTAAAGCGTATTATTTCATGAACTTTCAACATTTCTCACGTTTGCTTAGTTCGTGTTCTGCATATAAGTGTTAATGAAAGAAAAACGTCGCTGCGTGTCACACCGACTGACGACATTCGCCGCAATTCGTATAGAAGATCGCGTCATACTTCCGCCATTTTTAACGAAAAAAAAAAAAAATCAAAAATACGGTGTAATAGCCAAAAGTCACAATGAAAAATACCAAAAATTTTGAAAATTTTGAAACAATGTTTCCTTGTAAAAAAAAATCATGAAAATTAGCCATTTTTTCCTCGTCTAAAGGTATCTCCCGCCATGAGGATTCTTTAAAAAAAAAAAAAAAATTATTTACTTACCATCGTAAGACTACCGACGTAACTTCCTCCTATGATGAAATTGTAGAAATAATCTAAAATGAAATACCAAATGACTGAGCCCCACACCATTATGTGATTGACAATCGTCCAGTAGGAGGTGTCGAGAGCTATTTGAACCGTAACGACTATGACTAATATAGTGGCTACCACGCTGCCCAGCAACATGTGATCGGAAAGTACGTAACCCTTTGGCGACACACCGTCCTTGTAAGTGCCTGGAAAAAAAAAAAAAAAAAAAAAAAAATTATTATTATTTTTTATTATTTTTACATTATTCTTAATTATTAATAATATAATTAATATTATTCAGCGATTCGTAATGTTCGAAAATCGAAAAACACCGCGAAAAATCGTATATCGATAAAAAATCGTTCGAAGACTCGTAGACTCACCGTAAGGTACTAAGAACAGTACGCAACTGGCAAAAAATCCATGAAGGGCGCTCCAGCAAAATTCCTTTTTGTTAAACAGAAGATTTTGATGCCCCGGCGTGTACAGCTTTGGATACAATAAACTGTTTTTGTCATTGACGTCCTGATCGAAAATACCGACGGACAAGACTGGCAGTGACGTGTAAAACAGATTATAAACAGAGATGTACATTGGATCGAATACAGTCTGCAAAAAGGAAAAAAGTAAAAAAATTATTATGTCGTTTTTGCGATTTCTAATTTACGCTAATAAATACGAGTTTTTTAAAAGAAAAAACTAATTAATCAGATAAAAAGTGGACTCAATTCCTCAATTCCTCGACCTCGGAGCGTTCGCTCGTACGAAGGAGCCCTCGGGGATCGTATTCGCCTTATGATCATCACGTGAATTTCATTTTATATTTCCATAATTTTTGTATATATCGCGCGATTCATTTCAGATATTAACATTTTTTTTATACAGTAGAATCTCAATTATCCGAATCCACAATTATTCGAGATGTGACGGTGTTTATTTGAAGGAACAGAAATATAATTTATTAGCAAAGCGCTGAGATAATTTCGAAGGCGAAATTGTCTAAATTTTTGTTGTGAACTTTGTATTGTCTGAAAATTGATTTCCTTTTTTTTAAGCGGAGAACTTTGAATGATTCGAGAAACAGAAAGAATTTTGAAGTACGTAGCTAACTATACATTCTTCTTTAAATTTTTTCTTAAAAAGCCTTTGAGGCGAAAATTCAGCGGTTTCAGACAAAAAAACATGTATTTTTTTTTATAGACGAAAAAAAATCTTATCACAAATTTCAAGCGATTCTTTATTGCTAATAGTATTCCGATGATCTATAAAAATTCGTAGAGTCAAATTTTGAATACTGAAGGAGAAATGTCTTTTTTTTTTAAATTATATTTAAAAAAAAAATGGAACTCTTTTACATGGGATATTTGATAAAAATTTTTTACAGATAAAAAAAATAAAACATCCTTTCGATGACGTCGAAATGCACAAAATATGTTTCCTGCAGACTATCATCCGATTTATATACGCGTTTATATAAACCGATCGATAAAAATCGTTTTGTTGATTTTCGAATATTTGATAAATCGAAATAAATCCCATTGTGTGCGCATAATAGAGATTTTACTGTTTCCGCATATATCAAAAGACACAAAACCCTCTCAACGCCGAGAAGTAAAAAATTATTATAATTTTTGTTTTGTTTTTTTTTAACGTTATAAAATAGTAAATTGTAAATTACCTGTGCGCTAAAGCCACAAAAGAAGGCAAACCAGATGTGACACAGGGTGAAGGCAAAGTTTTTGTAAAAAAAGTACCTAAGGAATTTACACATTCTATAATAGGACCATCTGCCGTGGACGAGTAGCAGTCTCTCTAAAAATCTAAATTGTCCTATCGAATAGTCCGACGCTAAGACCGCCTGTAGTCCTTCTTGACCGCTAATGCCAACGCCGATGTGCGCCGCTTTTATCATCGATACATCGTTCGCACCGTCTCCGATCGCAAGGGTAACGGCGTCTTTATTTTTTTTTATTAACTCGACGACCATTGCTTTTTGCAGCGGAGTAACGCGACAGCATATCACCGATTTGCCTGAAAAAAAAAAGAAAAAAAAAAAAAAAAGAGACCATGATAATTACGAGAAAAAAGTGAATAGGAATCATTCGAAAGTCTCGAAACGAAAGTTCGAAGCAACGAGCGAAATAGCGATAATAAAAAAACAACTCACATTGACTCGATACCTCGAGAAATAATCGTTCGAGTTGAGGATGCAGCGCGTGAACGAGGGAATGTCCGTTGATAACGACCGCAAAACCCGATGAGAGTTCCAATTCGTGTTCCTCCGGTTCGTCTCTGCTGTGATTGTACTCTGTATCGCTGCTATACGGAGAGGCAAAGGAAGAGAGGCAAACATTTCATTGGAAAGAATATATCACGTATCTCTCGAGGAAACTTATCAATGCAAAGAGATTCTAAAAACTTTGATTCTATCGTAATTATTTCCTTTTTTTTTTTTTTTTTTTTTCAATCAAATCTCTGAAATCTAAGATCGCGCGTTTGCGACACGCCGATCAACAATCTCGAGATACAACCGAAATACGGGGTAAAGTCCAATGCGTGACAAAATTATCGATTAAAAAAGGGATAATCTGATTCTTGGGGATAATACGGACGATGCACAGCGAATAATCGAACGGAGAAAAGAAAAAAATTGGGTAAAAGCGCCTTTCCGGTGCGCGTTTATCCGATTTTTCTTTTCTTTTCACGGGACGCGATAATCAACATTCACGCAACGCAAATCCGAGTTGGAAAGGGCGGAGGTTACGGGGGATACTAATTTTTCGTACACAATAAAGTGACATAAGCAACAGATTATTTCGTTTATGTTAGTAATCGCCATAACGTTTAGGATTAAATAGTAAGCAGTCAGAAAGAGAAGGAGTGAGTATCAAGCATCATATAGTATCATTGTATTGCTCGTTCAATCGTTCGGATATATATGTATGTATATATATATCTATAATACATAAGTAAAATCGTCGACAAGGTATATAACGATTGAACAAATTTTACCTAAAAAATTCGCATGCATTACGATTTAATTATTATCGCTGAACCATTACATAAAAATGAAGACAAATCCAACTGTTGAAACATAAACGTGTATCGTGTAGTTTTTTTTTTTTTTTTTTACGACCGACTGATGCACATCGACTGGTTTTAGGACATCGAGGAGCAATGAGTCGCCACAGAACGAGTGATCGTAATAAATAACACGAAAAAAAAAATAAAAAAAAATAAATACGTAAAAATAAACGAATGCCATTCTAAGAGAAACCGAAGGCTGAGATATTGAAAATTAACACTGATAACCGTCGAATCGGTATTGACGGGGAGGAAGGAAGATAAATCAGACAGTGAAGCCATTGCACGGGACAAGATGCGACATTCAATGAATAATAATAATAATAATAATAACGGTAATGATAATAATGTTTGGTAAATATGCGTTAATCAGTCAGAGTTAGGAATGCAAAAAAAGAATGTTGGATATGTTTTTGTACTCCGTCTCTTTCGTTTGCCTGACCTTTCCTTGTCCCACCTGAATGTGACGATGGAGAGTGCCGGCCGATTCTGATGATTCGAAGCCGTCTTTATTGTTTCCAGATACCGTGTCAATTGAGTCTCAACTGCGTCGTAAGTCGTCGCGTCTACTATAAACACATCTGTGAGATCGTCGGTGAGCAATTGGCACGAGTAGCCAATGTTGATCGCCGTTTCTGCAAGAATTAAATAGGAAAATAAGAAAAAACTGATTAAAACGTCGATATATCGAATGGAACGATTTATCGATTTAAATGCGCAAAACGTAACGTTTGATTAAATCTTATTAAATATTGCGAAGTATTTAAAAAAAAAAATTTTAACTGAAAACATTCACGGAATTTTTCCGATTATTAATTGAGATTAATGCGGTATCCGAAATCGCAAATAAATCCAAAAATTCGTTATTTTTTTTTTATGCATTTCAATTTTTTTTAATTCTTTAAATTCTCGTTTTTTTTTTAAATGTTTAATCGGTATTTGCGAATATGTTTGATCAATCACCCGGAATCTTGTTCAGTGTAATGCGAAGTCTCTGTGCAGAAAAGTATCGCGACTTTTCATCCATAACATTTATTATTATTCGAAAAAAATGTATAAATATTCAGAAAAACACCGAATTAATATTTTCATACAAAAATTGAGATTATCAAATCATTCATTAAACAATTCTATTATTTTTCATTTTTGGTAATATTATGCAAAATAAATATTCTTAGCATTTTCTTGGTAGTGAATTTTTTAACATTTTTTTCAGATCTCTACTGCATTGGGAATTATTCGAAATTCTCTTGGAATCTTACTTTTGGCTGAAAATCTAACGATATATTCTCCTTAAAAGACAACGTTAATCATATTTCGACCCTCGAGGGCGCCTTACTTATCGCGTAATAAAAAAAATAGTACGCTATATCTACGTATTCAACGATTGATAGGTGTTAATTCAATCGCCGATTTATCTTCTACAAAAAAATGAGTAATCACCTTGTTTATCGCCCGTGAGAACCCAAACTTTAATACCCGCGAGTCCCAAATTAGCAATCGTTTGCGGTACGCCATCCTGTAATTTGTCTTCTATCGCAGTAGCGCCGAGAAGCGTCATATCTTTTTCAATTTCTTCGTAAATAGCGTCGAGTTTGTCGTCCCGATCCTCCGTGCTAACGGCGGCTTCTTGATGCCTCTGTTTCCAATCGTTGAAGAATCTCTCGTCGAGATCGCGAACCGACAGACACAGAGTTCTCAGCCCTTCGCCGGCGAATTTGTTTAGATGCTCCTGAGTTCTCGTCATCGTTTCTTCGCTGCTGGTTTTCAATCTCTCGTAAATAACGTTGTCCGCCCCTTTGCAATAGAGTCGCAGATGACCGTTTCTACGGAGTATCACCGACATCCGTTTTCTCACATTGTTGAAGTCGAGAATGCAGAGAAGTTCGTAAACCTCCCGCTTTCCCATAACATCGATAGTTATGCTGTTCGGCGATCTTTCGCGAAAAACAAAACCAAAATTTCGCGCTGCCGAAACGAGAGCCGCTTCGTCCGGCGATTGCGCTTGATACTCGAGTCTTCCGTGTTTTTCCTCCGGCATAACAGTGTGACACAGTGCCAGCAATCGAAAAAAACTGTGAACGTCTTCATTGTCGCGTCTCACGGCCTCGAGAAGCGCGGGATCGTAGAATTTGAATTCTTCTTCGTAATCCTTGTTAAAGGAAAAATCCAACGGTGGAACGGTCTGAAAAAGATAACCACTATTAGCACTCGAGTTTCTCGACGAATTTCGTCGTATTGCGGCGATTAGAGAAGAGGAAATTTCTACGTAAATGTTGTTACATGTTAACGAATAGGCTGACAATTTCAAGAAATCTATAAATGGTTAAAGAGGGATGTCGGATTAATAAGAAACATAGATTTTTTTTTTTCATTTTTTTTTTTTGTGAGTTAATTTGTCTGTAGATGTAGAAAAAAAAAAAATAACGAGACAATTTTGTAATTAGTACCAAAGCCAAAGTCGATATGCGTTCCGTCACCTCGAGCTGAAAAAACAGACATATGTAGAAAACGAGAGAAAGATTTCGTACAGAAACGAGAGAAAGATTTGGATCGAGAATACGATGATAAATGGAGAAAGCGAAATGAAATAAACTATAGTTCTGCAATTTATTTTATTTTTTTAACTCCTCACGTATGGGCGGAGGACGTAAGTATACGTCGATTTTTGCGATCAGTCCGTTCCCTTCGATAGCTCCGTTTAACTATTAAAAAATTACGAAAAAATTCGAAAAAAATTGGAAAATAACTTTAAACTTTTGGTTTTTCGATGGTTTACACAGATTTGTTTTACGCTCATGCGAATAGTTTTTACGAACAAACGAAATTAGCGTTCTGCTTTGCCGGCGGAAAGTCTCCCGTACCTACGTGAGGCGTTAATCTTTTTTTTTTTTTTTTTTCGAGTATAAAATAGAAAGTGAAGCGTGAAAAGGCATCGCGCGAATGTAGAAATAATGATTTGCGTGACGAATAAGTTAATTCTATACATAAGCATGCGTACTGAAGGCTTTTCTTGAAGTTTTGAACCGCCGCTGATGCTCGGCTCGGGGGTTGTGCTTGAGATCCGATCTGCTTGTTCCAAGAGGCGCGCATTCGCACCGCTAATTGGACTGTAAACCGGACGAACAAACTCCTGTCCGTTCTTCCATTGCATCGTCGATGAATGCACCGTCTTCTCCTTCTACATGCAGCATACACATGCTGAATAATGTGCACGACGATGTTTTCGTTTTTTTTTTTTTTATCATTTATCGATCTTAATTTTTTTTTTTCGTTGCCTGTGCCGTCCCTTGCAAACGGGAAACGACGATAAACGACCAGATAAGTTAGGCAATCGGTAAACTCGAGGAATTCGGTGGCTTCACGAATAAACAGTATACAGCGCTTCCGACAAATTTTTTTGTGGTTTTTTTTTTTTTTTTTTTAATCATGAAAGTGTAAAAAGTCCAATTTTCTTATATGTGTATATTTGATTATTGTATAAACGATGTGATAGGAAAAACAAAAATTCAAAATTTTTTTCATATCAATCAAAATTCATATCAGTAATTTTTTATACTCGATAAAAGTGTTTCGAAAAGAATTCCTTGAATTTAACCGCTGGTCGTCTACCGTATGCAAATATCTGCAGTGTATGATAAAAATAATAATTCACAAACTAATAATTAACAATAAAAGATCCAATCACAGGTAAAAAAAAAAAAGAAAAGAAAAAATCAACAACACTGCAAAGGCAATCGTTTAGCGTCAACAGATAGGATTTCGTGGCAATAGCGAGAAAATTTGCGTTTAAAAAACTCTATTTATCGACGAATCAATGCATCCCGATGATATTTTAAGAAATATTAATAAAAAAAAAAAAAACAAAAATGATAAAATCATTGAAGATCTCACCTCACTGAGATCGATGACTTCCCCCGTAACCTCGTCGATGACGTCACCGTAACTTTTACCCGCAACCGAACACTTGTTAAATGTCATTATATTTTGCGTCAGAGTTCCCGTTTTATCCGAAAATATATACTCTATCTGGCCGAGTTCTTCGTTAAGCGTAGTAGTCCTCGCCTTCGCGTGGGTGTTTGTCGGTGCGTAATACATCTCCTCATCCCAATTGATGAGAAACGATTGTACGAATCTTATAACTTCGACACTCACGTATAAACTTATCGGTACAACCGTATTAAGAACGATTGAATATGAGAAGAAAACGAGAAGAGCGATTACCGTTGCACCGGCCAACGGTTCGCTTGGCACGAGAGTGTCCCACGGCAAGTACACTTGGAAGTAACGCCCGACGAGACTCTCCCATATGCCACAACCGATCATGCAGAACAAACACATCGATAGTAGGAAGAATACAATCCCTATTATCAAGAGATTAAGAAGCCTATCTATGGAGGTTCTCTTGAATTTCGTTTTTCCCGAATTTTGCATTAATTTCGTATCTCTGCCCGCAAAGATCACGACACCGTAGCACCACTGTGTGTTACGAAGAACGCATCCTCTCAGAATTATCTTGTCGTTGTCGAGAACGTACCTTGAGAAATGAAAAAAAAAAATAAAGGATAAGAAAGAAAGAAATTAATTTATATCTTTTTAATTCGTTATTCTTGCTGTTTAGTATTTTTTTTTTTTTTTTTTTTTATACGCACTTGTTACCCCTCCACGTGAGAGTTCCATCGAACTTGTTAAGCAAATTGTTTGGAGTCTCGCAAACGATCTCACCGTCGAACTCTCCGACCAATTCGTTGTTATCCATCATCTCCGCTGTCTCTATCAAGCATTGTCGACATTTTAGATTCGTCTCTCTGTAATTTTAAGCGCAACGCGTCTATATATTGTATACATGTAATTTTGGTATATTAAGAGAAAGAAATTTGGAAATTTGGTTTTTTCTTTTTTTTTTAAATAGAGTAATACGTACCCATCGAGTTCCGCAGTCTCGATGTAGCAGAGGCCATTTGGTTCGCTCGTCGACAATAGAAGAACATCAGCCGCGACGAACTGATCGTTTTCCATTCTAATGACATCGCCCACTTGAACCTGAGACCATTTTTCTACCTTCAGATTCGTACCCCGAAGTGTTTGTGATCTCCTATTGTTTACTTGTGAATCACTGCTGTGTCGTTGCTGCAAATATCATAATTTTTTTTTTTTTTTTTTATTATTATACGATATTTTAAAGACGAAAAAAAAAATCGATGAAAATGAAGAAAGTTACGTACAAAGTCGTCATAGGCATCTTTGACGGCAGTGAGCGTGAGAACCCCGATAAGGGGTATCGCTGTGGTGATTGGGGTGAGTGAGGATATCGCGGGTATCATCTGAAGCACCAACAGGCATAGGAAGTAGAAATTGGCGAGTCGTTGAAATTGTTCAAACAAATTCAATGGCAGGAACGTCAGAACCGAATACTTGGACGTCTTGATGTAGTTGTTCTGCGAAATATAAACGGAAATATCAGTGTCCATTGTTTCGGATTAATTAGAGTTGTATTTTTTTTTTTTTTTTTCGATTAAAAGTTTGAACGGTAAAAAGTGAAAAAAAAAAATTCGCCGCGGCCATCGCCCGGTTACGGGATACGCGAACGGTACGTTTATCCTTACCGCATAATTAAATTGTGAGTTGTACTCGCGATTATTCGCGCGTATCCGCCTCTCCGTTTCTGCAAATAGAAAGCAAACATAAGATTTCAGGGTTTTGCGAACGTTTCACAAGAATCCTTCGGTAATTAGTGTCGCACGACGCATGAATAAATATGATATCGATGTAAGATGGTTTGAAAATCACGCGAACCGCGACGGAGGTACTCGATGATTTCGTTTTGCTTCTTCGTGGAAAAAGTTTGTTTTAACGTAAAAAAAAAAATGTTTAAGTTTTTGTGTTAACGTATTCTGAATGTTTCGGAATACATCTAAACATTGGATTCAGAGAATTTGTGTTGTCAAGGGGAATTTAACACGATAACTGCCGCAAATTTTGAGGGTTTGAGGTAAAATTTTGCTCTCGAGACACACAAGTGATCATTAAAATTGATTGATATTTAATTTTGTCAAAATCGGCAAAAGGATATCGAAGTTATTAAATTTTTTTTAAGATTTTTTTTTTCGCAGCCGCTTTTGTGTTTTTAATTTTGTTTTAACTAAAATCGGATGAAAATTTTATGAAATTGTTGATTTACCGAAAAACCAACGAAGGAGTTTCGGTCGTTTTTCGAACGGATACAGAAAAAAAAATCAGAAAATTCAAAATATTCACAATGTTTTCTCATTTATCTTCTTTACCGGCAAAGCTTTGCGAGTATAAAAAATTATTAATGCAGAAGCAATGTGAAAATATGCAATTCGCCGAATTTTTAAATGCCATTAGACGTTCTCGTGAAGTCGTTTCGACAACAATATATTATTTTTCGAACGAAAGCGTACGCCGCTTCTTAAATAGCGCAGTTGAGTGCAGAAAAGTGAAAAAAATGGTGTTGTCGCGTTTGAGATAAAGAATGTTTTTTCAGCGTGTAATAAAGTTTAGTAAAAAAAAAGTGATAAACACACAAAAAAATGTGATTATTCCATAAAACATCTATTTGAACGGATTTAACGGCATATTTTATGATTTCAACGTTATTTGAAATTCTCACAATGTTATATAATTTTTTATAACACGAAAACCCGCAAATGTGTTTATCATATTTTAGTCTCCGATAAAATTGTAAAAAAAAAAAATGAATGCAATAAAATAATAAAATATTCCGTGGATACCATCAACTCGCGCCATCTACTCAATATATATATATTTTTTTTTTTTGTTTTTTTTAGTGCAGTGATATTTATTGCGATTTATTATTTGCGCGAAGTTATATAATTGTCGTTATTAAGTTAATCAGCGAGAAGTGAAGAGCTTTTATTAGATCGGCATGAACTCGAGAACAGCTCGGGATCCCAAGCGATCCAAAGCCATAGTATTAATTTGTTGGCGATCCAACCATTAACTCGAGTTTTCGAGTAGTCGGCAAAGTAGTTACGAGTCTCAAAGTTAGACTCGCGCCGCTACCGGTACTTAATTACCGTAACCCGGCGCTGGACATCGCGAATGAGGGATCCGCTCTCCTCTGTCTCGCGAGGGATTAAACTCACCGCTTGAAAAGAACACAGTGCTGCGGCCTATGCACTCAGTGGCTGGCGGTGAATTCGGTGGTGCAGTGGAAGAACTCGTCGGTGTCGGACGGTAACGCGTACCCTTCCATACGACCAATTTACCGAGAACAGTGAGCAGAGACTCGCGCAATGTGCTGTGCCTTGCGCTCGGACCACCGAGGCTACTCGTGGAATCGCGACTTTTGGAGCACTCGGCGGCCGGTTCGAGTTCGTCGCACGAAGATGGAAAATTCACGACCACGTGAGTCGCCGGTGTTGCGCGTTGCTGTTGCAGCTGTTTATTTTTGCTTTTCCGCCGCTTGCGCTTCTTTCTGCGCGTTCCAGTGCCGGCGACAATGCCAATTTGGTTCCCTCCGACGCTTTCGGAGTTCGGTATGCGTGAGCCAATTCCGCTCGTCGCACGACTCGTCGAACCCTCGTCGACGCCGTCATCATCCCTCATCTTTTTTTTTTTTTTTTTTTTTTTTTTTTGTGGGAGGAATGCGAAAGATTGCGAAGGGGAAAAAAGAAAAAAAAAAGAATCTCGTGATTCGCGATCGAAAACGACCGGTCTATGAATTACGGTACGTAACCGACAATTGCAAGAACCGTTCGAGGAATCATCGAGAAGACAGGAACGCAATATATCTCTTATCGTTTGCCACAGAATTTTTTCCGTTATTTCCGTACTATCGAAGAGGAGAAAAAAAGGTCTCGGAAAATGAATACATCGATGATTTTTTAAAGGTATTCTTGCGAAACAGTCGAATCGATAGGTTACTGGGATTAAAAAAATTCTTCATGAAAATTTTATACGATAAAATGCTCGGAATTCAGATGTTTCGGAGTAAAGAGTTTCTACTTTGTGGAGAAAAAAGTATAGTTATGAAATTATAGAAAATTAACTCAATTTATGACGATAAATCCGCAGGAATTTATTTTTCCAGCGAATAAAGTACCATTGCGACACGGAGAATACTTTGCAATTTTATCGGAATCGCGCGATCGAACCGATTAAAATTCGATACGAAGAAATTTGTGACAAACGGTTTCGAGATATACGCACGTGGAAGCCAACGAATGGGATTCGCTTCGCTCGTTTATGGTCGGTCGACAGTTCGCAACGCCCTTCCGATAAATCGATCGTTAGTTGTAATCGATTAAAATATATCGGGAATTAGGTAAAAGAATTTCGAACGATAGCTATCCCCATTCGTATTAACCTCGAATAGTCGATGTGGTGCGTCTGGAACTCACCTCGAAGACCTCGAGTTCCAGTGTGTCCACCTCGACGTTCATCGCTATCCTACGCCAATAACTATGTTATTAAATTTTTTTGTTTGTTTTTTTTTTTTTTTTTTTTTTTTTTTTTCTCTCGCTAAAAGATCGAATCCACTACCTCGTCCTCGTCGTCATCGTCGTCGTGGCAGCGTTGACCTGCCGACGAGACCAGTCTATCTTCGCCCCTTACATTGTTCTCTCCGCGTCCGAGTCCCTCGTCACCTGGCATCACTCGCCGATTATCACGACATCAGGCCCCACCGTCGAACGATTGTTTACACACTGCCGTCACAATAACGCTACGACGATCGCGAAAACTATCGTTTACTCTTCTTTCGATTAATACGCTTTTCTTCGATACATCGATCGTCACATTTTCCTCAATTGCACACGTCGATTTACGTGCTTTCGGCATCGTAATTCGATTAGTAATTGAAAAAACAAAAAAAAATAAACATAAGAAAACATTCACGATAGGCAATAGAGATCGTTAAATTTTTTTCTTCGTTACGATTATTATCATCGATTTTGTTTTTTCACATTCATCGGTTCGATGTACCATCGCACTTTTCCTCAGATTCCATCTTCTTTCTTCGTCGTTGCTGATTTGCTTTTTTTTATTCTGGAAATTTATTTCGTACCGGAAATGACGATCAATCGCTCACGAGAGTATAGTCTCGAGAGAGAGAGAGAGAGAGAGAGAGAGAGAGAGAGAGAGAGAGAGAGAGAGAGAGAATGAGAATTATAGAAAAAAAGGTTTTAGATTAAATTGTAATTTCGAATGCCTTTACCTACTATTTAAAAAAAAAAAAACTCCAAAAAATTGCGAAAATCGGCAATTGGTTTTAGTGGATTCAAAACAATTTTTTTTTTAATAAAAATTTCGTGAAAATATTTACTTCCAAATTGGATTTTCAAAAATATAATTTTTCACGTATTTCGATACGGAAAAGTTTCGTGGCGTCAATGAAATTTTTTTTTTTTTTAAACGGATGTATAAACGTAAAAAATTAATTTTTCCATTTGTTTCAAAGTAAAACGAAGTAAAGATCGATTAATTTTTTAATCAATTTTTTTTTTTTTTAACTTTTCGATTGATAATCGCATCGATCGAAAAGGCAAAAGAAATTAAAAGGCACACGACAGATCGGGATCAGTCGCTGATGCACGCGGCGCGTTCCGGTGGTTACACCTCTTTGGGAGAAAAAAAAAAGAAGAAAAAAAACGATCGATAAGCTTCGGAGAAGGATAATGCGAAGATCGAGTTATAGAGCCCTCGCGTGTCGCTTCGGACTTCCGACTGAGCGACTTACACGCGCAAGTCGGTGAAAGTCGATTGTACTTCGTCAATCGACGTTAACAGTCAAACGATTGCCTGCGACGATTAGTTTAAGTTGTCCCCAATTGAAATTTCAATAAGGCAACAATGATGAGGACGCAATAAAAATTCAAAACTATGGGGATATTCGAAGGTCGCGGAATGTCGAATAAAATCGACCCGCGACGGGTGAACGACTCATCAAACTCGAGAACAAGTGGATCCGAGACGATATCATAACCGGGCGCCACGAAATTCTATGACGACAAAAGTCCGATGTATAATCGCGAAAGAAAAAAAAAAAAAAAACGTACGCAACGCGTTAATTCCAAAACACCTCAATTATTTTTCAAAAAAAACTTCATTTTTTTTATATTTTCAACGTTAATCCTCGCGAAAACAATACAACGGCGTAAAGCGACAACGTCCCGATGTCCTTTGGTACCGATAACAGTAAATCCAAAGTTTATGCATTTCGTAGACGCAATCGAATATTAATCAATTAATCGGCGCGAAAAAAAAAAAATGTATCCGAATTCGGTGCTCCCGAACCCATGTGTATGGGTTATTCTTGTATTAATACCGTACGTGGCACGTGAGCGAGTGAAGGTTACACGTACAGTTACGTACGCGTTTACCACTGGTAACGATCGCGCGTCGTAGTAACAACTTTTTTTTTTCGTTCCTATTCTCCGAATCTTTCCACGATTTTCGAAAAAAAAAAATAAAATATATGACAATTTATTTCAGTATTAAAAAAAAAAAACATTTTTCGTCGTTAGTTTCGCGTCCATTGAAGAGCGATAGTTCGACGAGAGCGTTAGGCGTCCGTAAATCCGGTACTTTTTTTTTTTTCACGACGATCGATCGGGCAATTTTACTGGTTCACTGGCGTACGACGAACGGAACAAAACACACAAAAAAAACATATATATATAACCAGTGTTTACTTATAATAGTAGAATAGAATTTATTCGCGATTTCTCGACGTTTTTTTCGTCCACTCGCCCATTTTTTTTTTTTTTTTTTTTTTCTACGCTGACTTTTCCCTCTCTCTCTCTCTCTCTCGCGGCAGCGGCCTTGTTATCAACGAATCAGAATAATACGACGATTAGGAACACCACGAGACTACGGAGTTGGACTCTCGCCGAATGCGTGGGGGATGCGTGCATAGGCACCGCTTTTCTCGTTCGTTCACGTTGACACACACACACACACACACACACACACACACACCTTCTCGTTCGTTCACGTATTCCCACACATACGCGTTAACATCCACCCCCGTTAACAATTGACTTTTGCGCCACGGCAGGGAAAATTATACGGCAAACGCGTCGCACGTCCTCGTTTTCTACACCCTCTTCTAACATCCCTCCCCCGCGAGTAGCTGCTACGCAAAAATTTTCGTGCGCGTATTTTTTTTTTTTTTTTTTTTTTTCCTCGTGAAGATTTATAACCCGCACCCACCTTACGAAGACGTCATCTTTTTTTTTGCTTTCCCCCGTCAACGATTTCGGAGTAACGGATTTTATAGTTTACCTAAAACGATATTTTTAGATCACACTGGGCGTCAGTACGCACACCGTTTTTACGAACGTCCCGAAAATTTTATGTCAATTCCATTTCCGTGGATTATTTTCCCTTAATTTTCGTTTTGTTAAATTATTTTATTTTGTTTTTTTTTTTTTTATTATGTTGACTGTCCTCGAGTCCCTTCAGCCCACTGGTATATTCATCGTTTTTACTCTCGTAAATCTCTCCGACTCTCGAACGTTCGCAAGTTCTCGCATTCTTCGTTTTGTTATCTCTCATTCGAGATTCACGTTGTTGGATTGGGATTTTTCGGTTTTTTTGTTTGTTTGTTGTTTTTCTTTATTTGTTTGTCCGTTTTATTTTTTTAATTTAATTCCGGATACACGATAACACCGAACGGGAACACATTGAAAAAACTCCACACGCGAGCTACGAGAGCTCAAACGACGGGGTCGCAACGTTTCGACGACGACGACGACGAATCTAACGTAGAGAGATCGCCACGACGGGTGGCGGTAGCGGCAGCTGCCGCAGCTGCTGCTGGGTTAGTCGCGGAGGTCGCGGAGGTTCTTCACGACGAACTAACGGCGCCACCCTCGTTCGCCCGGTTATGTATCCTATATGTACACACGTTTGCGTCTTTACCCGCGAATTTTCAAAGTTTCCTTACGCGCGAAAAAAAAATGGTGAAACGATAAATTTTATCGAAAATAATCTTTTTCACTCGCAACCGGAAGTGGCGATCGGTAGTAAAAAAAAAAATCGCGCATCAACCCCTATGGAGATTTTACGATCGGAAAAATCGGAAAGAAATATACATATTATGAATTTATAATATATTATAATGTATAATATATCTCCGGATTTTTTTTTTTTTTTATATATTACGCACATACGTTGCAATAAATATATACCTATCAATCGTATATATATCTATCGTAGCGAATTTTTCGCCGATTAAAATATATTTACTTACGATCGCTGTCGTAAATAAAATATATAAATCAAAATCGATGTAATATATGTAAAAAAAGAAAAAAAAAATTCGTTAAAAAAATTTTTTTTAATATTTTTCGAAAAACAAAAAATGAATTTCAAAAAAAATTCACATCGTGAAAAAAAAAGTGAAATCGCATGACGCGAGTAAAATTTAAAAAATGCTTTGCGCGCAATTTTGCTGCAACAACATTTTTTATTTGTATTCTAAAGACGCGACAACAATTTTTTTATTAAAGAAAAAAAAAAATGTAAAATATTAAATATCCAATATTTTCCGTAAGATTCATAATATGCAAAAAAATGAGTAGATGTATATTTTTTGCATAAATTTCCAATATGTATACATGTGGGACAGTTATCTCGTAAACGATTCGGGAAGAGAGGAGGGGGGGGGGGGGGGGGGGCGTGTTGATTCAATCGTGAAGCCTAATCAACGCAAATGGATTCGTATTGTAATGCATTGGCTTCCTGAAAGGAGGTCAGAGGCTCTGCTTGATTATCGCGTAATTCTGTTAATTGTCGGTTGTCGCACTTCCGTCGATAGGTTTTTTTTTTTTAAACAATAAAAAAAGATATTTTTATCGTATTTGCCGGAGGCCGGTGGCGCGCCCTCTAATCGAAGCTGCGCAATAGGTCAGTGGGATAACTGGATAAGGAGTATCCGACTAATCGTACGAAAAAAAAAAAAAAAAAAAAAAAAAAAAAACAATCATCGAGTACCGAAAGTCGATAAAATGTGAATGCTAACGATATGTTTATTGAAAACAACATATCGAGCGCCGAGAAACAAACTTCGAATCTCAATAGTAATGTATTATTAAAAGAAAAAAAAAAAGATTGCGTTACACGTTGTAACGTTTCTCGGCGATCGATATCCGTACAGTTTGTTTCATTGCGTCGATATCCGCTTACCTTCCACTGGACGCGTTGCTGCGCTTCGTGACATCGTTCGATATCTTTCCTGACGACGGAATCAGCTTTATGCGCCCAAAAATTAGGACGGAATTTCTTGATATGCGTAAAATTCTCGTATCGCTCTTCGTTCGTCTCGCGAGAATTTTTCCAATTTTTTTTTTCGATATTTACGAGGTAATAGTTGAGTAGTTTATTGTTAATTCTGTAAGCCGTTAGATTATTAGCGCTCCTTGAAATAATCTCGTCGACACGGTCACCGCCAGCGGTGACGCGGAAGGATTCTCTAGTCGTTAGTATTGTATTTCTTTCCGTATACTTCCGCGACGATGATAATCTCCGCGTGATTATCGTCGTTGTTGCGTTACAGCAATTGGCCGATTGGTCGGATTTAACAAAATAGAAAATTTTACGATCGCCGCTGTCGGGACGATGCGAAAGGCACGTAAGTGACGATGGTAACCAACGACGGGATGGTCCACCGAAATATTCAAAATATCTATTTCCCGTCTTCGATCTGTTTTTCGATTTTTTTTCACCGACGATACGTTTGTCTCGCGTACTTCCGGAATCTTCTTTATCGTCTATAATCGAATTTAACGATTTTTCGGCGAATTTCGTTGGGATTTTTTTCGTTATCCCTGCGGTAGCGTCGCGAGATCTCAAAAATGGACGATAGGTAAATCCCTCAGTGTCGCTATACGGCGAGAACGTCAGGTCGGATATTTCGCGATTCGCGAACAAATCGTTGTCTCGAAACCTGAGGATATCCGGTTTGGGGGATTCGGGGGATACGCTGATCTCGGCGTCCATGTAGCGTCACTTGTCACCGCCTCCCGCGAATCTCCTCTTCTTCGCGACACGATTCTGCTCGTGTCTGCCACCACTTCCGGGCGGCACTACTTTTCACGGATTTTCCTTCCGACAATTTCGTCGATCGGCGTTTTTCCATAAACGACGGAGTGCTCTTCCTATTTATACTCCTCCTCGATGTTTTCCGCTTTGTTCTGCCGATTGTCGTTTTCAATAAGCGCCGCTTTTCCCCAATTATCTTGGTTACTCTTTTACCCGAACAACGATTCAACTGTCCTCTCTTTTTCGCGCTGTAAAAAGAGAAAAAAATACGAAATTACATTTATAGAAATTTTAATTAAAAAAAAAAAAAAAATTTATAAACCAAAAAAGAGAACTAAAAAAAAAATTGTCGATTAAATCGCTCGACGATAATATGCGAATAATTATTTATTATTTCCCTCTTTTTCGTCAATACGATTTTTTTTAAACCACTTTTTCGAAAAAAAAAAAAAAAAAAAATTTCAATCTCACATTTCGCGCCGTTGAGAAATGCGATAAAAATATAATTTATCGTCGAAACCGCGACCCGGAAGTGCCTTAAGCATTCCATCATCTTAGAAACTATCAATGATTTATTCCTTAATTCAGTACATCGCGATAAGAAAGACGTTGGAGAGGGGGGGGGGGGGGGGGGGCTTATCGCTCGTTGCGTACAAATACGCAACTCGTATATTTTTTTATTCACCGATCGAAACATTGGCAACGGCTTTATTGAGTTTCGAAGTTTTATTTCCGCGTTAACCGTTGTTTCGCCGCTGTGCAACAACACGAGGAGAGTCACGAGAAGTTAGGTGTTACGATCGAAAGCCGGACCCGTTTTTCCTGTGGCATTCACAGGCGATTTCTCGCTTTGCGTCACACGATTTTAAACGGACAGAACAGTGACAAGAAATAAAGGGGATGCGCGCACACGAGTTCGGGGTCTGCGTCAGTTAACCCTCATTAAGAATACGAAGGACACCGGATAAGTCACAACTATAAAGCGGTAAAGTGTTCGGGAGAATCTTTAGTCTCTAATCGAATCGTACATAGGAAACCAAATATCGACTGTCGACGAATCGTAAGGGCGTAACTTTCGTAGTTTAAACCCGTAAAAACGATGTTCATAGCGGCCTCGTGATTTGTCAATGCGCTCCGCGATGGTTCGCGGAGTTATAGACAAACTGCGGATATGTATTTTATGGCAGCAGTTATTTTGTATTGTAACCGCAGCGATAACGAGTCGTGTAGTGGTGGAAAGACGTTCGGGGACAACGCGATGTATGGTCAATCGTAACTCGTACCCTTGGCACCTACGCGCCATTATCAATTCAGTGGTAACTTCGTCCCTCGATCCGTCCTCTAATCCTCTAACCCCGTCGCCCTCCCCTATCGCATACGTTTTGCAGAAAACTTTCTTTTTTTTTTTTTTTCTTTTTTTTCCGCTGTTAATACCTGACGTGTACCGCAGGCGCGGCGCGCATGTTCGGGGAAACGTAGTCGCGCTTTTCCGGAGCGTATCGCGCCGAAGCTAAACTCGAGAACGAAACTTTTCGCGGCGAAAAAAAAAAAGATCGGAACATTAATTTTTTTTAGCGTTGTTGATGCATGCGGCTTGACGTTAATGTTTACCCCGCGAGTATATATAGGTCGGTAAGGAATGTACCGAACGTTCATTAAATGCGTTAGCGAAGCGGAAAAGGATTGACCGCTATTTCGTCTGTGACACGTTTATAGCACACGATAAACGAGAGAGGCGTTCAAATACTTGTTGGAGAATAATATAATTTTTTTTAACACGTGAAAACTATAAATAAAGTCTTCTATTGTCCTATTTTATCGATGATTCTTGTATATATATACATATATATACATAGACGAACCGTTCACATGTCCGAGAGAAACCGTTGGTTAGCAGCGATCCGTAATCGTTACGTAAATGAGATCTTTGTCATGCATCGGTATTTCAACGGTTACCACGTGACTCTGTTTCGTTCAATACGCGATTGTCATTCATGGTAATTATTGTCACGAATGGTTCTATAAATTTATATATCCATTTTTTTTTTTTGCGTATATATGCACATTTATACGCAAAATAATAATAATAATAATTTTATTTATTTTATGCAATTTTTTTTTTTGTTGTATATTTCGCGTATATGTATATTTTTTTGTATATTTTTGGAGGTAATTTTTTATATATAGATTCGTCTATATGTAACGATTGACATATCGGCACACAGAGAGTTTTGTACAATCGAACCACTTATTTGCGGAGATAAGTTGTTCGAACAGTAAGTTTAATTGGATGACTCGCGTTTATAATAGTAACCATTGTTTTTCGATGCTTTCGCGTTGTCGCGATGGTAAATGCCGAAAATTACCACACTACACTGGCAGCGCTTATCTTAGTTTTATCTTATCTACGCGATTTTTTTTTTTTTTCATTACTTTTTTAATGAAAAAGTCGCTTGTAAGCATTGAACGCTTTGCTGGTAACAAGTAATCGTTGTTTCGAGAAGTTTGATGCGACAATACTACCGTCTCATGTACTCCGAAAGAACGATGGCGTAAACTCTTTGATGTATAAAAAATATACATTTCCGTTGAGGAAAAAACTGAAAATATCGATGGATTTTGTATTTCGATTAGCCGTTGAGGGCGATTCGTAAAGAATTTTTAATAGCGACAAAAATACGATTCTTTTTTATTACATCGAAAAGCGGGAATACAACTTAAATATCGATATATCGAAAATCGCAACTTTGCGAAAAAATTGTTATCGAACATTATTATTATTCGTAATGTTGGATTTTTTTTATAAAATTACAATTTTTTTTTTATTACTTCGAGGCGAATATTTTACACGCGAAACGCACCGCTCGCAACTCGCAAAGTGAAAAAAAGATCATCTTTTGCAGTTCATAGTCTCAAACGATTTATTAATCATAAGGTTAATATTCCTGAGTGAACGCCCGTCACACGAATATCGTACGATGTAACGTAAGTGAAGTTCAAGTACACCGTTCTCGTGCTTCGGTCGACTTCCCTCTAAGTACACCCATTCGATAACACGCGACCGTCGACTATATTCGACACGAAACTATTTATTCTTCATAAAACTTTTACTTCGCGGAATTTCATCAATAACGCATTATCGTGACGTTCCGATTGTTCACCGACAACGATTATCTAATCGAAGGAACGTCCGCGCAACGTTAACAATAGTTTTCGGAGTTTTCGGAGCGAATCTTGAGATTTTTTTCAATCGATATTTTCACTAATAACGAATTCCCGCGGCGTTACCATTGTTCATCGACAACGATTATTTAATCGAAGGGACGTCCGCGCAGCGTTAGGAATATTTTTCGGAGCGAATCTCGAATTGTTTTTTTTTTATCGGTATTTTTCATCGACGTAACGATCCCTGCGTGAGACGCAACTATCGAAGAAAATTGGTTAGAGATTGCAATACTTCGCGGACGAGTATTATCGCTCATTAGTATTATATAAGAGTCAATTGGGTCAATCGAGTCGTCTTTTATCCTAATTAAAAGGTATCCATTAAACAAGTAGAGTCTCATCGCGTGCGTACCGACACATAATAAAAGACACGAAAGGGATGGCGAACCAGTAAAAAATTCAACGTCTCTCTATCTCCTCCGAACGTTAAAACTCGTTGAAAAAAAAGAATTAACGAAATTCCTTGCATTATCGGCGAACAAAATCGTCGTATTGTCCGCGTTGTACTGAGCACCACGCAGTTTCCCCATTGATATTACGTATTTATACAACGAAATATTATTCTCAGACTCGTCATGTCGTTTACCCGTAAACAAAAAAAAAAAAAAGTATTTTCCAAAACGATATCTCGAAATATCTCGCGCACCGTAATCATCGGTATTCGAACTCTGATTGGTACGCGCGAAAATTGATCGCAATCCCAATCGCTGCAGCGCGTACGAAATTTTCGAGTTACGAGAAAATTTTTAGGTTATCGAAATGTAAAAAATAAACGTAAAACTTTGATTTCTCGAAAAAAAAAAAAAAAAAAAAAATGATTTTATTGATTATCAAGTTTCGTCGGTTTCGTAAAATTAAAAAAAAATCGACCGGTCTCGCGTAGGCATCTGAGAGATTTCGACGCTTCGTGTTTTCTTATCTTCGTCTGGATGAGATACACGTGAGCTTTTTCCATTGTCTGTCGAACAGATATACGAACAGACCTCGAAATCGAACGTATCAGCGTCGCGTTTGCGCAGCGATTTCGCAGATAGGCTTTAGCTTCTCGCTAAAGTCTCCTAACTTAACCGATAATCTCTTTGTATTCAGGTAAATTTATTTTAAAAAAATCGAAGACTCGAAGCAATTTGAAATTTTTTATTTACTAAGTTTTTCGAACGCGTAAATCGTCGAAAAAAAAAAGTTCTTAACATATGTTGATTTTTCATTTTTTTATATTTCAACAACACGAACTCCGAATTAACAGATTTCAGCGAAACATGTGAAAATTCGATGAAGTTAAAATTACTTTAGTGTTTTTAAAAATAAATCGAAAATTTCATAAAATTAAAAAATTTTAAATATATCGATTATAAAAAAGATATATATATAAACAAACAAAAAAAAAACCGAAATATTCAATTTATTTACTGAATTTCGATCAAATACATCGAGAAAATATATGTATATATATTTATAACCGTTACATCCCTTTGCCGATTCCTACCAAATACCGAAAATTCCGAATCTCATGAAAAAATCAAAATTTCGAAAAAAATTTTAATCAACGATTACAAAACTTTAATATCTGAGAAACAAAAACATATATCTCTATTAATACAGCGCTAAACTCGTTATTTTCGGAATAATAGTTTCGTCGGTCGCTCCATCGGATCGATCGTTTCACGCACACGTTTTGTTTCTCCGGTTTTCTTTGGCCCGCGGATTGCCGCGGGATTTTACGAGACGGTGGTCCCGAACCGCGGCGTCGCTTATGTGAGATTACCGTTTCGATTGTGCAACGCGGCGACCTAGAATAGTTTTGGGTTCTCTCTCGACCCGAGTGAAAGAGAAAACACGTTGAGGAATAACGTTACAACCGTTCGGAGCGCACAGACCAGACATCGCCGCGAAACAAAATCGCAAAAAAACGAGAAAAAAATCATATGCTTACAGTTCTTTCAGTCTCTGGGTTTAGCTCCACCGAGATTATCGTACTTTTAAGTATTTCACTCGCACATGTGCGCAGTTTTCGACTCCGCAAAGCAGACCCTGCATCGGCGGTTGTCGACATTTTTTTACGGTCCGTGTTCGTCGTTCCATGAGAGAAATATAGTATATCTTTTTTTTTTTTTGCGGAGACCGTTTGTTGACGTTAGCTACGAGATAAACTCACGCTGCTGATGCCGCATCAGAAGAGAATGTCTTTTCAGTCAATTTCCTCGTTTCTTTCGCTCGCAATAACTCTCGTTATTTAATATATATATTTTTTTTATTTCGTATACATTTCACTCTTTTTATGTACGAAAATATAATTTACCACGAAATGTGTTTTTCTCGAGACTGCGCTATCCGCAGTCGAGTTAAACAATACGCGCGTAACCTCCGCGAGTACCGGTCTGATTTTTACTCGTTGTCACTATCACTCGTCGTCTAATCTGTGATAAAAGTTATTTTTATTTATTTATTTTATTATTATTATTGTTATTGTTATTTTTTTCGTTGTGCACATTGAATATCGAGTTTATACGCGTATCGATGTATTAAGAAAGTCACCGAATGCAAACACCGCGATGTTATTCTAACCTCACGGGGTATATAAGTACACGACGATTTGTTACGAAGAAAAATTCGCGAGTATCAAATAATGCGACGCGAAACGCTCGTCGTCTAGTCTCGCTTACGACTGACTGACCTGTGGATCGTACGCACGGTGCAAGGTTCCCTTCTTTTTTTCTTTTCTTACGCTATACCGACGCTCGGCTTCGCCACACACGCCGCGTTTCCACATCGGCGCAAACAGAACTCTCGCGTTCGACTCTCTTTCTCTCTTCCACCGGCTTATAGACGAGGCTACGACCACTTTTGGTATACGAAATGCTCTTTTGTACACAATCGTCCGTATATCGCGCGAAAAGATAGGGAAAGACGAATTTATCGAGTTTTTCAGGGTTAGAATCGCCGTGGGGATTGTTACGTACCACGTGACTACTCACGACTATCATTTTCGCTGCCAACGACATTGTTGTATTGTTGTAACCGTTGTAATTCGTCGAACCCGCCGCGATGGCGTGAAAGAAGCTCTTCGGCATTTCGGACAAATGTCATACGGTGACATTTTCTAAACGGACCATCGGTGCGCATCCTCCCCGTGTTTATTCGAGCGAAATATCGCGCTGTGATATCATTTTGTGGAACGAATTATGTGTTTTATCGGTGATAGAGGTTTACGACGAAACTTCATTGATTTTTTACATCGAACTATCATCGTGCGCGCGCGCTTCGGGGACACAGGATCCTTGGGACGACGAAATAAATGTTTTTTATAATCTTTATTTTTATTTTTTGGAAATTTTTGAAACACGAAATGTTTTATTTCCGGTGCAGTTTTTTTTGTCGCGAATATTAATCCTTTCGCTATAACCCGAAAAATCGGAACGCTTTAATAAAATTGAAAGCAATAATAACAATTATTTTCGGAAAAAAAGTACTATTTCCATGTAACTTTTTTCTAAATAAAAAAAATGGGGGTTTTGACCTAAAATTGCCGAAACCCCCTCTTTTAGATAAAAATATATTGATCCGCTCGGAAAAAACAATTTATAAGCAAAAATAATAATTTTTTTTATTCACGTGACGTAAATATCTGCTATTAGTGATAAAAAAAACACTTCCCATATGGCATCAGCCCAATCGAAAGAAATATTTTTTTTCTGTGTATTTTTAATATCTGTGCGTTTCCGATGAAGTGACAGTTAATTCCGAGTGTCAATCGTATTTCACAATAATTTGTTTTTTATCGATTCATCCATAATCTGTTTTCGTTTCACCCGAAGTCTCGAATCCGCGATAATACGATAGGTAATTCTCGTACCTACAATCGACGATGACTGGACATCCCAAAAATTGCCGTTTCGCGAAAATTTTGCGTCAAATAATATAACTATGAGAATTTTTTTTTTTTTTTCGAGACAAGATAGTTATTATAAATTTTATCGCGCAAATCGGCGACAAAAACTTTTTTTTCACAGCAAAAACAATGTTTGTTCGACTATATTAAAGTTTTACGAATAATTGAAAAATGTTCTGTACATCGATTTGCAACAAATTTCAATGTCACGCTTTTTTCCTGTGCCGCGAAGTCGTCGAATCTAATTCGATCGTCAACGCTCGCAGTTATCTCTCTATCTCACGGTAATTGGCAGCCACGCGAATAAAAAAAAAAAAAAAAAAAAAAAAAAAAAAAAGCACGACGCGATCTTTTTTTTTCATCGACCGAACACTCAATCCGTAGAAACAGTAAAATTTCGACGGAGTTTGTGTTACAAATCTCGTATAATTAGCGATCGAGAGTAGCGAATGACGATCGTCCGCAGGGCGTAAAGGTTCGCGTGTCGTAATTAATGGAAATCCAACAGAGAGAGGTGTGACAATTGCGAGTGGGAATGGATGTTTTTTCTATTCTATCGAACTGTCTTTTTTTTTTTTTTGTTCTTTCTTTTTTAGATTATTACAGTCACGGAAATTCCTCGACAATAGGACATCAAATATATCGTGCTTCGCGGTATCGTTTTGTTCGTTTTTTTTCTTCTTTTTTTACTGTCGCAAACGGGTATAGTAATTTGTATTACATATAGATATTATGCTGGAGTTCTTCCGTTTCGATGTAAAATCGTTACGTGACTGGGTACTCGAGCGCGTGACTGCGATGCTTTGGTGACGTTCGTCGCGATTTAAACATTGAGTTTTTTTTTCTTCATATTACAACAGCAAACATTTAAATGTTTCGCAGTTTCAACGATTCTGTAATTCCAAAAATTGGCGTCCAATTTTTCTTCCGAAAAAAAAAAAAAATCCGTTCTCGCCATAACACTGCCACTGCTGCTTTTTCGCGACCGCGAAAAAATTAATAACGATCGAAATAATACGCGATCGTATTACGTTTTTATTTCATTTCATTTGAAAAACTAAAATATCTAAATCAACAGAAGCCGTAAAAAAAAAAATATATATATAAAATACGGTATAAAGTTGTATGAAATTATGTTTACGGCGCATTTTTCACGATAAGGGAGTAACATCGTTAAACAGTCAATAATACCCTCTGTGCAGCAGACCTACATACGTATCTATTATATGACTGTATAGTGGAAGGTCTGCCTGACTTGTCACTCGCGTCGCCGGTTCGCCGACTGACTCTTCTGCTTTTCTCTCGTTCTGCGGTTAGCAGCGAAAAAAGACATTCGGAATCGTCGAAAAATCGTTCTTAGCGAATAGACGGGAATTCTTCGTTGTTTCTTTCTTTACGCTGTACGTGCATTGGTTAGGTAATAAAACACGGGATCGGCTAGATTGTGAATCGTTCGATTGCGAGTCGGCCAATTTCAACGGAAACAGTATTAACTCCTATAGTTACCGCAGTCGCATGTACTTACGCTACATGGAAATTTGGAAACTTCAATATACCGATTTCGCGACGAGTCGATTATTTCCGTAACGCGTAAAAAAAAAATGTATACAAATTTGTCCAGCAATCGTGAAGCAACTGCGCATGTAAAGGAAAAGAGGAAAATTGCTGGAAAAAAATTGATTTTTATTTTTACGTTGTTAATGTTGAAAATGTTATATTAACTTTTGAAAAAATGTTTTTTTTATTTTTAAAAACATTTATCGTATTTAAAAAAAAAGTAATACAAATTTCCCAAAATTTTCGAAAAAAAAAAAAAAAAAAACCTCGAATTTCAAAAAAATTCGATTTTTTTTTTATTATTTCGGTTTCTATGTGCCCAGTTTGCCCCGAATGTCCGTTTTGTCCCGATCTCCCTTACACGCGAAAGCCGATGCGAGGAATAATGTTTAATTTAGAAGCGCTGCAGGAGATTTTTCAATTCGGACGAAAAATTTCCTACCCACATTCGGTTCATTGCGCTGCTACAGTATCTACCAAAACAAGATTTCTGCGCCACTACGTCATCGGTAAAAAAAAAAAAAAAAATCAATCCAAGTCCCCGCGGACATCGAAGATCGATCTTCGAAAGGGTTTTCCGTAAATTTAGATCATCGATATGAATCCCAGATATTTATTGTTTCGTATCGCTGATTACCGAGAAAAAATAATCAATAATAACTGTGTTTATCGATGAGAGGAATAAACAGGGCGAAAGATTAGACTTATCAGGGAAGAAAAAAAAAAAATCCGTAGCCGTATAAATAGTTATATCGACACGTGGCTATCGTTGGTCAACGATAGTTAATCGTAGAATTGGCAAAACGAACCTCGGAGAGGAGGCGCGGGTTGGTCTATCGTCGATTCGACGAAATTCGATAAAAAGAAATATTCTCGGACTGGCGAAGGTTACTTAACCGTAACAGATTGTCTCGGGGAGTCGGAGTGAACAGTTCTCGATAGGACGATAGCGGGAACTCGTCGATGTGTCCGTGAAAAATAACGAAACGTTGGGTAATATGTGTACTCTGGTTGTTATCCCTTCTGAGACAGCGGAAGAGGCATCAACGGCGAGGAAGGTGGGGCCACAGATAAAGGTGGCAACCGGGTGCGGCCCCCGGCTGTCTCGTTCATATAATTCTTTTCTTACTCTCATTTCGAAGGAAATCGATCCGCCTATCGCGCGATCTTATATATTCCTTCTTTTTTCTAATTTTTTTTATTCTTATTATTATTTTTAAATAGATTTTTTTTATTGCCGTAATATCAGTTGACGAAATTCCGTTGGAAACGGTGCGAACACGTGACACAAACGGAAAAGCGAATATAGTGCGCCAATTCATAGAGGAGGATAAGCGAAACCAAGATAACAGGGACCGGGGATGCGTCACATGGCAATGGAACTAAAACAGTTCCCGGGTGCGGATATCCTGCGAGAAGTAAGAAATTCTCAATCATGAGAAATAATAATGATGACGAAGAGCGTTAACTGGAAAATTTCTATCGGCGTTTAATTTTATCAATACGATTATTGCCATACGATCGCTCGAAGTTCTAAGCCGTTCGTGAGAAACTCGAAATACTCCGAAAACGATCGTCAAAAATATTTTCCTCTGTTTTTCAACCAAAATAACTGGTGGATATCGTGTTTAACGCGATAAAAAAAAATTATCGCTGAGAAATTTATTTCTATACGCGTAATATGAGTTATAGGTGTACTACGAGTTATATGCATCGTTTTCGTTATTCCGTAACCTAAAAATCCCGAAATGACGAAAAAAATAAAAATAAAAATAAAAATCACGCTTTTCAAAGGTGTATCCGATTTATTGTTCAAATAGTGTTTCTGTTAAGATTACTCGCGCCGAAGGGGACAAAAAAAATGTTTCTGATGATCGTAAAAAACGTTTTGAAGCTCACTGCCGTCCGACAGTACGAATAAAATACGTTGAAACGCGTGGAATATCAAATTAATATGAATCACGCAACGATGAAACCCCTACCGAGATGGACAGAGAAAAGGAGAGCGTGAGAGCGAAATCGCGAGAACGCCATCGAAAGTCATTTGGTTGAAAGCTTAGACGACGACCCCCAGTAGAAAGCACGAGGATCGAAACACGGGCCGCGCCTCGCATGACCCTCTACCACCGTCACCCAGAATTTTTTTTTCGACGAAAAATATATTAATAGAAAAAAAAAAAAATCTCATAAACCGCAAACACAATTTCTCCAAAATTCCCATATAGCAATGTGGATACCTTCCGAGAATTATACATTTTTTTAAATTTTTATAAATATATAAACGCAAAAAAAAAAACAAATAATAAAATAAAAGATAATCGGCCCTTTAAAACATTCAAATCCTCATGAAAAAAAAAAATCATTTTTTTTGATACTCTATTCTACCGATCTATCGTCAATCTTTTCACAAGAGATAAAATCGATTTTTTTTGGTCAATAATCGTATTTTTTCCGCGTATTTGCAATTTCAGAATACCGCAAAAATTTGGTTTTCATGAAAATAAAAAATAAAAAAAAAAACAATAAAATATTTAATCACTTTTTCAAAAAACATCGCGTATTTTACGTATATTTATACAAACAGCACTATTTCAAAACCCAAAACGTTAAAATATTCGTTACGTATGTATTTAATGGAGGATTAATCGTATTTTCGCCCAAAGTCCGACAAATAAAAAAAAAAAAAATCTTGACACAGTGACAAACAGAGGAACCGTTGATACATATCTATATACATATACATATATATAGTAATAGAGTAGATAAGAAGAATAAGGTGCCGCCGCATGATGCTCGCTAATGGTCTCCGGAAGGGTGTGACACCACTAACCACAGGTCCAAACGTGATCCAGTAGTAACACTTGCGAGAAAAGCTTCGTGTGCATAGTTCCCCGCGAGACTGACATCGGTATATAGATAAAACTACATTTTCCATGTTTTCTTTCTCTCGTATTCGTTTTTTTTACGTTTTTTCTCTCGGAAAAAAAAAAAAAGAAAAAAAAAATATTCCAAACACTGATAACATTATAATTGCCAGTCACGCGACGAAGAATCGAAAGATCTATAAGGTAAGCGAGATAATAAATGTCTACCTACGACTGAAATACTATGTGCAGAAGAGCTCTACATTAGGTCTCATAGCGGTTAACCTTTCTTAATATAAATTGCATAGAGAGTAGCTGATGCCCGTAGAGTAGTGACGTAGTAGAAACGGCTGAACGCATAGGACAAACGCTGACAGGTGTATATAGAGTGAAGGAAAGGATATAGAAGCTGTTATACCGATTATATTATAGTAGTTTTGTAGTAGTAATTTAGTTGGTATGTGTATACGTGTAGTAGTAAGCGCGCGAAGCGAAGTTTCTAACGCATCGGCTTTGTGTTGTAAAGATTCGTCCTTCCGTATGCGTGTGCGCAGTCACGGACGGCGCTCGGGAGAATAAACATAACGCGCGAACTTTGCGCCGCCGTATGTGTGTTCTGTATGTGCGTTCGGCGCGCACCGACTGCACCTGTAAAGTTTTGCCTAACGTCTGATAACTGAGGCATCAACGATTACGACCTAACGACGAACAAGAGCGATATTGCTACGAACCCCGGGATACATCGCTCGACGAAGCTTCGGCCCGTTCGTCGTTAATGTTTCGCAGAATCGGCGCGATCTTTTGTGCGCGCGAAAATGTCTATTCGCACGGGGGTCGACGCGGGTTCCGAAGGAACTCGCAGTTAATATGAGAAAAACGATTTTTTTTTTTTTTTTTTCTGTTTTTATATGCATTTTATTCATCGCGAGTCCATTTTTCTGTACGCGCCGAATCGATTTTATAAATAACATCGATATGCAATGTATTTATACACATTTACTCGCGAGTGTGTAAACTTCGAATAATTCGTCAAAACATCGAAGAATTATGTCAGATATACAATTATCTTTATGTGTTTTACTTTTGTTTTACATCAAAGTATCAATTATTATTTCGGTAGTCAAACTTTTATTTACAGAGCGTATGTACTCTCGTACTTTTTTTATTATTTTCATTTCTCTTTTATACATAGACACGGGGGGGGGGTCACGTGATAACAAAAGTATGAACTCGTTTCGCCGAATGAGAGAGTTATATAATATAACAGTATATACATCGGTCGGTCGATGTATATATTTCGTCCTGCCGTTTCGGTAAGGAGGGTAGGTGTGCGGTGAGGGGGTGGGGGGGGGGGGAGGCTTTTGCCAAGTTTGACGATCATCGTAGCTCGTAGCCCTCGGCACTAACGACTGTCGTCTCATTTTCTATTATTCAAAAAGCATATCGCTCGATCGACCTCTGGGTGTGGGTTCGTCCATTTCGTTGACCGCTACCACTACCCGAAAAAAAAAAAAAAAAAAAAAACATCACGCCCACGTAACAAACGCAATTGTCATTGCGCGCTCGCGTAATCGCAATAATTAGTCGTTTTTCCCCGTAAACTGCAATCCCACACACAATGTTATTCTCGTTTCTTGAATTATTGATACGCTTTATGGATTTTTTTACTCGCCTCGTCAAAGGGCGAATTTGATTACTTTACGAATTATAATCTTGTCTCAAGGTAAAGCGCGAGGTTTTGTACCGCCGCGCGGAGCGTGGGAAAGCGAAGAGCGTGCGTTGCCTGACGATGGATAATTAATCGAGAGCACAGTGGGTTTGGTATAGAACAACAATAAAAGGGAATACAATTAGCAACCGGACGATCGACTATGTTGTACTCGTATCTCAGTTTTTTTTTTTTTTTTTTTTTTTTTTTTTTTTTTTTTTTTCGCGTCATAATTCTCAGTACCCAGAATCACACGATGAGTGTTATATTTCGAGCGTAGGAAGCGCCGTGAGTTGTGCATAGTAAATACATAGTAAGCGCGATACCGATACTCGGTATCTCGCTTGATAAGAGAATAAAAAAAAAACTTCGCGTGAGTATCGAATAGCGTCTAACTAGAGAGAGCAGTTTTCTTATCGATCGCATTCTCGTCGTTTGCATATATATATGTATATATGTTCACATATACATATATATGTTCCGCGAATATGAATTGTACGGTTATTATGACTCGTGTTTTGACAGAACGGCCCGTTATTACGAGAAACTCGAAAATTGGAATAGCAAACAAATAGCAACTTATCGAGAAAAAAAAAAAAAAAAGTTCGATTGTTGAGGTGATCGAGTGTGAGTAACGATAGCACCGAATTCGTGTAACAGTTCTCGTACAACAAAAGCTGCACGATAAGATATCGATGATAAAGATACTGTGTAATTATTAGCGCCAACAAGTTTGAGCCGATTACAGACGAGACGAACGTAATTTTGTTTATTACTACGAAGATAATAGTCGACGAAAGGAGACTGAAAAAAACTAAAAATGCCGACGAATCAATGTTTGCGTTCGCGCGTACACACCAGACATCGGCAAACATAGGGCCACTTTAATTTTTTTTTTTTTTTCTGACGGTCGGGGAAAGCGAAAGAACGCATGAAAAAACGTTTTGCATATAAATTACTGCGATTCCTTACACTTAAAAAACTTTCAGTCATTCGTAAATAAATCGAAAAATTGAATAATGACGAGGGACTTTAGAATGATTTGTTTCCACGATTTCGCGATCGAAGAATCGTTAAATGAATGCACATCTGTCGTTGAGCCACGGAGTCCGCGCCGGTCGGACGGGGCGCGCGGCACTTTACGACGAGCTGTGGCAGTAACACCGGCGCACGCAATGAGCGAACCGATCGTAAATTTCTATATTTTTTATTTTTATCCTATTAAAATAATAAAAATAACGCCGAACAATTGAGAAATTTTGTCACGCGTCGATGATTGAGCATAAAAATGACGCTAAACATATTCTTAAATACGGGGGAGGGTTACGCCCTTTTGATTCTTAGTCGTCGATTATATGTTTAGCGCCACTTGGCCACATCGAGCTGTCGAGCCTTATAATAAATTGTTGATGAAAAGTTAGCAAGTTTCATGCCGCTGATCGTTCAACCGATACATTGGCCTCCCCTCCTCTCCCCCACTCCCTCTCCCCGTCCTGTCTTGTCGTTTTATTCGCGAGACAAAAACCTGTTGCTCTCAACGTGACGAGAAGTCTCGAGTGCGCGTGCACTCGCCGCGTACGACGCAACGAACGGCGGGGCGAGAGGGGATCCGGTAGTGGGAGGAGAGGGGGAAGCGAGCGCGCACAACAGAGCACATGACAGGCACGCGAGACGCGAGTAGCCGAGAAAGAGAATACTAACGCGAAACGCGCTCGGACGGAAATTCCGCGGGCAACCGGGAGCTCTTCGATACACGAAGTAACTCTAACTCTACACTGTAGAACATAAAGCTATAACTGTATGCACGCGGGTTGTAAACGCAAAACGCCCCGATTTCGCAGCGCGTATGGTGATTCTCCGTGTAAGCAATCACGAATTTATCTATCAATATTGTGTTACTATGACTAACGGGATAATCGTCAATGCGACGACGGCGGAGAGCGGAGAAGTGGGCAAAAAAAAATAGAGGCCAAGAGCCAACTTGTCTAAGGAAAATTCAGACGCGAAACCGGGCCCCGTGATTCATTCGGGGAAAAACTACTCTCGTTACTGATCTTCGTAAAAATATTCAGTTTACGATTTTTTAAAAATCAAATAAACAGCCACCGCGTTTAATAAAGAATTAAAACATTGCTCAATAATTAACAAAGTGTTTTGTCACCGATAATGGGCCGCTGTCAAAAAGAAAAGTTTGTCAAACGGATATATAGTACGCGTGTCGTTGATTTTATTCCGCGCACCGAGGGATATAACTCATAACTCGCGAACGGTACACGCGAGAATCCGATAGTCACTCGCATATCTACGAACGAGTAAACCTGTTGACGCGAAAATGTAGTTGCGTATTTTTTTTTTTTTTTTCGGTAGATCAACAAAGCGGAGAATTTTTTTTTTTTACTTACCGCACACGAATTTTATTGATACTCCAGTTTATCCGTCTCGCGACACTTTGAATTAACGACGAAAACGACATAACCCGCGCACGAAAAATTCATCAGCCATATTGTTTACCGAAGTTTGACCGAACGTGCCGTTTTCGTTGGGCCGCAACTGAAAACGGCTTTATACCGATTTCAGTTGTTCAACTTCTCCACACTACACCACAGCGAACCCCGCACAATCTAAACCCAGAGGCTCCCTAACCAGCGCGGCGTGTCCGTTATGTGCCTCGCGTTGTGTGGCGTGCTCTCGCGTGGCTCTCGCGGCATTCACCGGGGACCGAAAACGTATAGTGCATCAAAATAGTCCAGAGCGCGCCCTCTGACGGCCACCGGTTGTATCGCGTCGGTTCCCACTCTCGGGCCTTTCGCTTTCGCGAGTTGAAAGAGAAGCCTCGGCTTTGCTGTCAACAGCCACCATGCGCTCTCTCGTTCTCCGTGACTCCGAGACACTGACACTTTGCCCACTTTTCCGATTCGTAAACACTTCGAGATTGTTTTTTTTTTCGTATCGAGTTTTTCACGCGTGACAGTAGTATTGCATTTGAATAAAAAAAATACATAGTCCGAAACTATTATTTTTTCACATAATTCGGTTTTTCGGGGGATTCCACGCGCCCCGAGACACGGGTATATAATAGTAACATTTTATTGGCCGGACCTTGGCCAACTGCGGCTCTCTGTCTATGTAGAACTCTGATATTTACAACGAGTTGCCATGGGCAACAAAATTAATGCTGTTCAATGACTCGATAGCTTACAGACGATGGTAGTACCCACCGAAACTCCGTTGGTTGCATGTTTTCTATTTTCTTTTTCACGCTGTTATTAACGCTATCGAAGTGGCATTTTCCGTAACGAAAAAATGAGTACGATATTTGGGGGTGTCGATTCTAATGCCGAGCTAATAATATTCGACGCTTCCAAGAACGAGAGGAGACTCAACGAGGAGTTCAAAGTACTGCAGCGAAAGCTAAAACCGAAGTGGAAATTTGTCGAGTATGTGACTTAACAATAAACGCACACGCGCCTCGCGATGCTTCAATAATATTCGATATATCGAATCGCAATTAATCACATACTTTTTGTGTGTATACTGTTTTTTTTTAAACATAAAAGAAACAACGATGTATTGACCCAAGAATCGCTCGGTAACGCGAAAGTTTTGGTACTCGCGGGGCCTCGGAGCAAATTCACCGAAATGGAGATGAATTCTATCAGAGGGTTCATAAGCGAAGGTGGTAACGTACTCGTGATGCTCGGCGAGGGCGGCGAAACGATATTCAACACAAATATAAACTTCTTACTCGAGGAATACGGAATAATGGTTAACAACGGTAATTTCACGAAAATACATAAACATCAATCGATATCGCAATTTTTTTTTATCGTCAAATAATCGTTGTTTATCTTGACAATCGATAGACAGTGTAGTACGAATGAATTACAGTCAGACGTGCCATCCAAAGGAATGTCTCATTTTTCGTGGATTAGCCAATAAATCTGAATTATTAAAAAATCGCGACGAATACACGTGAGTGCGTTTCACGGGTTTTACTAATTCGTAATTTTATTATAAATTTTCGTTTTTTTTATACATACAAAGATCATTAACGAATTTCAGGCATTCGAACTTTCTGTATCCGTACGGCGCAACGTTAAATATCGTTGAACCCGCCGCGGTTGTTCTTTCGAGCGGTACACTCGCGATTCCCACGAACAGACCGATTTGCGCGTATTATTCGGGTCGAAATAAACCCGGAAAAATCGTCGTTCTCGGCTCTTCGAGAATTTTCAGCGACACTTATATCGACAAGGAACAAAATGACAAACTTCGTCAAATGATCTTTGATTTTTTTCACAACGAGGAAACCACGTCGAATGACGCAAACGTGGACGATATCGACGTGAGTTATTTTGACCGATACGACGAAATCGACGTTCCCGTCTTCGACGGGGGGCGGACGGGAACGAAATCGATTATAATCAAGCATTATTATTTTTTCAGTATTCCGAATACAATTTTGTACCGGACATTGCCCAACAAGCGGACAATCCGAAAGTTTGCACTCAGGATCTCGATAATATCGATATACCGCGAGAATACACAAAGCTCTTTAAACATCATATTTATTCGATAAATCTATCGATGATACCCGAGTGCCTAAAGGCTTACGAGACTTTGGGAGTGAAACACGAACCTTTAACGCTTATAGCTCCGCATTTCGAGACTCCGCTACCGGCTACTCAAGCTTCGGTAAAACATTCATAAATCATCCGCGATCTATATATATACATATATATATATCTATATATATCATTAACGATAAGATTCGCGTCCGCAGGTATTTCCGCCGAGCTTTCAAGAGCTCGAACCTCCGGCTCTGGAATTATTCGATCTCGATGAGGCATTTAGTTCCGATATACTTAAACTTTCGCAACTTAGCAACAAATATATGGCTACAAAGGGACCCACGAACGTGACGGAACTCGATTATTATATAAGAGAATTTGGAACAATTATACGCTTCAACAGCGGCGACATGACGACTTCGAGTAGACAAGTTTTGAATAATGTATTTCAAAAATTAAGCAATTATAAAGCTGTACACGGCTGATCCGTTTCTTCGCGAGTTACTACTTCCGGTCTCCGGAGCAGCGGAGCATTTTTACGATACAGTATTTTTTCTTCGATGTATATAATTCTTTGACGAAATAAACAAGTGTGCAAATGTGTGTTTTTTTTTTTTTTTTTTTTTTTCGATTAAATCATTACGAAGTCATATACTGCTGATTTTTTCTTCGCTCGATTTGACTTCCGGTCTCCGGGGGCGGTTTTTATCCTCGATACAGGATTTCTTTTCACACAGGTACAAATAACTCGTTACCGGAACACAAAAACGTGAAAATTTTTCAACTTTCGACTCTCGTAAACTCGTGAACATCTTGAGAGTTTTCAAGAGCGAATAACGGGGAACTCTATAATACCGACGATTCCTCACAACAATTTTCTCCACAGTAGAGAGTATGTATATATATATATATACATGATTGCATGATGTATATACACTATAGTCGAATATCTATGTGTCCGAGCGAGAGGCGGCGATTGGCGAAAATTCCGGCGCAAATATTCGGCCGAAGCAATCGTTCGTCAATAACATTGAGCCGCGAATATTTTCAAATCAACCGACAAACCCGAATTAAACGATATAATTAATGAGTGGCATGCACGACATTGCCGAATGAGATAATTTCAATCGTTCCACGTTCTCTCTTCGCTCATTCCAAGATGTCTGTGTTCTTCGTTAATGCGTGAGTATCAAAACTCTTCTCAATCTTCGAGGTTATGTAACGCTCAACAGTGGTAAAATTACGAATAAAAACACTCGCGAATTTCATTGTTGTTTGCGCGTCTTTTTTCTTCCGAACCACCCGTCGAATCCAATGTCAAGGAGGAGATTCCATTTTGATTAATATCGCCGCGATCGATCGCGGACACCCGTAATTTTGTTATTATTCTCAGAAATCAAGACAGCGAAGTCGAAGGCGATTCGAATGGGGATTTGCAAAATGCATCGCCGGGCAGTTCCGAGGCCCAACAGGCACTCGTTACATTTTGGCCAAAGGTTACAGAGGAAATTAAGAAAATCACAACGGTTCGTATCGTTTTTTAACGTATTTATCGTAAAAATATACATGTATGACAAGAATTTTGTTAAACTTCGACGACTTTCCAGATGGACCTGAAAACTCAATCTCTGCCATTGGCGAGGATAAAAAAAATCATGAAATTGGACGGAGATGTTAAAATGATTAGCGCCGAAGCTCCTATGCTTTTTTCAAAAGCGGCGGAAATATTTATTCACGAACTCACGCTGAGGGCGTGGGTTCACACGGAGGATAACAAAAGGCGTACGCTACAGAGAAACGACATAGCAATGGCGATAACAAAATACGACCAATTTGATTTTCTCATTGATATCGTACCGCGAGATGAACTGAAACAGAGCAAAGCACAGACGGAAAGTATCGTTCGCACGTCTATGAATTCTGATCAGGTGCACTACTATTTTCAATTGGCTCAGCAACAGGCGTCGGCCAATCAGAGCGTTCAGAACAACGGGACGGCCGGCCAACCAATACAAATTGTTCAACCGTCGACGGGACAAATTCAGACGATTAACATCGGCAGTCCTGTTGAACAGGTAACGAAAATAACGCGTTTCTCAATCTTTTTTTTTTCAACGAGATAATAAAAAACTTTAATATCCCGAGAAAATTCAATGGGAGAACGAAATTTTCGTGGCCATGGAATTATTTTTTAATTTTCCGCGATGGAGAATTTTTTTTTTTTTTTTCGATGTTTTTGATAATGGATTTTGGCGACGGGAATTAATTGCCGATGGAAAAACATGTTTTGTCGAATAGAGAGATCGGTTTTTCTTCATTTAGCAATTTTTTATGCGAGCGATGAAGGAATACAGAGAGATTGTTCTTTTTTTTTTTTTTCTTCGTATGTACCGTCACAGGAAACGCAGAACGCTGGTACAACGCAAACTGTAACCGTACAGAGTCCGCAGCAAAACTCCGGTCAACAGGTCATACAGCTGCAACAGGCGCAACAAACGGCAAATTCGCAGGCCGGTGGCATACAGATAGTACAACAAATTGTAACGCCAAACGGCGATATACAACAAATACCGGTAAGCAAATAATAACGTATATATGACGGGGAGAACGGGGCACCGGTTGCAAAAATGGTGAATTGAAACGGGAATAATAGAAAGAAATTGCGTTACTATTTGAAAAAAATTGAGATATATTTTGAAAAAAAAAAAAATTGCAAATTGAATTCGAAAAAAAAACGCAATTTAATGAAAAAAATGTATTCGATTCAAAATTAATTTCATTCGAATCAATTAAATTTCATCTTTATTTTGAAAAAAATAAAATGAATGAAAAATGTAATTTGCATTTTTTAAAGATATTTTCTTAAATTTCACTTTTATTTTTGTCGTAATTCACGTGAAAAAAAAAAAAAAATTCACAACAATTTTTCCACTTGCGCTCGTCGGGCACAAGATTCACCGTTTTGCTCCGTTCTCCCCGAAACGTAAAAATATCGATTTTTTTTTTTTTTTTTAATAAAGATTTATCGATTATTAACGCATTTGAAACTCGCAGATTCAACTGACACAGCAGCAATTGCAAATGATACGAATGCAAGTACAGGGCGGCAGCAATCAGCCGATAATAATTCAAGCGGCGCCGATACAGGCGCAGCCGCAAATAATACAAGTCGCCCAGAGCGGTCAAACGCCGGTCTATCTTCAAACGACTGGCAACGATAACGAATAAAAAAAAATTATCCTTTTGCGAAAGATAAAAAAAAAACACCGAACGACAAATTTAACGCTTTATTCTTATTCTAAAATACAACAATCTTAGCATTAAGAAACGTGTCTGTAAGATTATTACGGTAAGATAATAAAAGATTTTTTTAAATTATTATCAAACAAGAAAAGTTTTAGAAAGACGAAGCCTCGTTTTTTTTTTTTTTTTTTTTTTGTACGTCGTACTTCACGCACAACATCGGGGATGTGAAAATAACTCCCGACGTTTAATTATACGAGTTCTGGAAAATTTGACAAATTAGTGAACGTTTTACTGAAAGACTCGTCCGACTCGCCTTTACGCGACTCTTTTCGCACATTTTTACGATACGCCAAAAAAATCCTCGATCGGTCTCGTCGTTGAAACGAAATTGAGTGAACTGAGTTGAGTTAGAAGTTTCATAAAAACGTAAAATGAAGAAAAAAAAAATTACAAAAAAAATAAATAAAAAATAAATAAAGATAAGCGGGTAAGTACCAGCGGACCCGAGATGTAATCTGATTCGAGACGTTGCCTTCTTCGGCCCGTTTGGCCGCCTACCTAGAGAGCCCCTTTCGCATGGCTGAGTTCGCTCGGCCGTCCCTCTCTCCGCTTTGCTCACCTCTGTTCGCTGCTGCAACTTGTATTATATTTCACGATGCTGCGGTTCTTGTCTGGCGGACAGCCTTCGTTCAAAAGCCGTAGAGACTGTTCGTCCCTCGACGGGCAGAGTTTGCACTTTTCTCTCTGCGAGGCCAACTGCGAGGATAGTCTTCCGCGAGAGGCGGAATTAATAACAAAACTTTAATTCTCCGTATCGCGAGAAAAGACAATGTTCCGAAAGGCATATTTTGCGAAATAATCTAAATCCAAAATAAATAAAAAATTGCGAAAGAAAAAAAAAGAATAATATAAGATCGCGATAACCGTGGCGTCGATAAACTTCGCGGATAACAATGAGACATTCTCGCGGACTGCAAGAAGAATACATCGCGGAACCCGAGCGTCGCGAGATAAAAAATAAAATCAAAATTTCGGTTCGAGAAATAAAATGACTTTACAGGAGTTGGTTATCGGAATAACCGGATCGAATTCCACGGGGATCCTATAAAGGTGGAAGGAAGAATAATTCTTCGGTATGTTTTTCCATGGTCCACGCAGAAAGGACCACCGCGATCGCGCGGGTCTTTGCGCGAGAGGAACTTTAGCGAGCGAAATAACGGGCGGGGGAACAGCGGGTTCATAGAAGCCTCTTCTCGGCCCAAACAAAAACCATCCCCCGAGACTCTACGCCACTGTCCGGGGTACTCGGATTTCACGACATGTTTACAAAGATCCTAGAGATAAGTTGAGAATGGCCGGGCCGCAGCCCCATGCCTTCCTTCATGGGTGTAAGGTGACAGCTGCCTGCGCCTGCGCACTACTGCGGCGCTTATGTACACTCGTTTATATACTCAACCTTTTACGTGTGCGTAACGTATATACATCGATACATGCCTACATCTACCATATATATGTATATATATGATAGGTTATGTACCATACATATATATAACTGTAGATATAAGAACGAATATATAACGCCGCGTACACTTGAAATATTCTCACGTAGGAGTAACGTAATACATACGGGTTCTGTGGACATTGCAAGAGGAAACTTGCGGTAGTGGTAGGAAGAACAAAAAAAATGTGCGTTTCGTTGCAACCACAGAGAGGGAGAAGGGGGGGATAAGGATATATACATATATATGCGTGTACAGGTACACATAACACACATATACGCTCAGCGACGACGACCTACGAAGCTCCTACGGTTGTTTGTAGCACTCGGAGAGAGCTTCGCCCGCTAAAGTAAAGCTAAATCAAATAACCGAAGGCTGCCGGGAGACGGAGATCCAAGAGCTTCGACATCAGTCAACTTCGAATGGATGCTGACCAATAAAATTTTTGTAATGTCCTTTGTGTTCACAACAATAAATGCTTTGTCGGGGCTTTGGTAATTTTTTGGTTATTTTTTTTTTTTTTCCGGGAATCAACTCGATTTATTTATTTCTGTACGGAAGTGATTGGGTTATGTTCTGGATTTGTAACGCGGAAATAAGTATGCATTGTATTCACACGCGATCGGTTTCGTTTGACGAATAGAAAAAGAGAGGAAGAAAATGGCTTCGGGATACCAAATTTGCCGGGTTTTGTTTTGAGAGGTTTTTTTTCGCATCTTAACGCAGCGCGCATAGATTACCGATTTTTCTCTCGAAGAGAATTCGTAAAAACAATTTTCGGTCGAGCGTGAAAATACTTAGTCTACGAGGATTAGGGGAACTCCGCTTGCGAACCTTTCGCGCAGCCAATGTGGCGTATGTCTTTCGGGACATTTCGGGGATTATATCCGTTTGCGAGATACAAGGTGCACGGAAGATCTGGCTTGGTTGAGTACACGGAACGGTGCACGAAACTTTCAAATCTCTGAAATTCTCGTTTGACGAGTTACGAAAAAACGAAGGAGAAACCATTTTTTTTAATTTTCGATAACATTTTACGAAATTCGTGGAAACAAAACGATATTTCAATTCATATCGAGCCCCGTATTGTAAGTTGTTGATGTTTATACACGGTTTAATAATAATAATAATAATAATAATAATTTAATTTAATTTAATTTAATTTTAATTTAATAATAATAACGGTTTTATACACGGAATAATAATAATCTACTGCTAAGAGTGCCTATCGGACTTACTTACTACTCCCCTGAGTATAATCTCGAACTCGAGTATAGTAAAAGCTTTCGTTGAAATGAAATAAATAATACACTTATAATTATTAAGGGTGTAGAAAGATTTGTGGAAATATCAATTCGAGAATCGATTCAAGAGAGCAAAGTTAACGATCGAGAGTTTTATCTTTCGAAGCCGTTTTATTCGGCTTGTAGTACGCGACATGAGATATGGCGAAAATAAGCAACCCTTTCGGCATAATACTAAGCGAAAGCACCATAAATCGATCTAATGATTCCAAAATGTAGAAAATAAAAATTTTGAATTATAACTATTATTATTATTTGTCGATATCGGGTTAATTCGTAGAGCTTTTGTATAATTCAAAAATAATTTAAAAATACTGAAACCGAACGCGTCGACTTTTTTTCGTTTTGTTAACAATTCGTCGATTTCATGTTAGTTTGTAACGTTCTTGCATAATATTAACTAAAATGATGAAGAGAAATATTAATTTTTTGTACAGTAGCGCAGCGACAAAGACATCGCCCCGAAACCCTTTAACGCTGTAGTAACCCTTCGAAGCCACGGTGTCGTCAGACGTAAATCCCCTTTTGTGCAGTCCAAAAATTACGAAGTCACTGGGTCGAGGAATAAACAAACAAACAAAAAATCTCCGTCAAAAGTATCAACTTTTTCAGAATGTCATAAAAATGTTCGTTACAAATTTGTTCGCATAGTTCAAAAGTATCGATATCGATTGATATTCGATCGCACGGAAAAAAATCTACGGGGTGGTGTTTTGTTCCATTCAAGTTTAGTTCTCGTCGTTATTTCCGCCGAAACTCATTGCCATAGTTGTATTTCTAGTGAATTTATATTAATAATAATGATAACATTTTTCTAAATATTTCATTTTCCTCGTTTTTCTACACCGACAAAATAATGTCGAATTAATACATATGACATGAAAACATACGTACGCGCAACCCTTGTACACTCGTAATGAACACGTCGTCCTAACCCCTAAGCGATATGTCCCATATTACCGCACTATTCCGTCTCTCTATTATTCCTGCTCTCGTCAATTTCGTACATCAGCATCGCTATCATTTATCGTCTCTCTCACACTCTAATTAACGCGTTCGTCGGCGACGAAGCCAACAACGCGGCGAGAATGACAGAGAAGAAGCGTTTACGGTGGGGGCATCGCCCAAGAACCACGTGATCGTCGAGCGGGGGTGGCCAGGCGACATTTCGCATGCTCAGAACTCCACAGGCTGCAGCGAGCAGCATCACACCGGGAGCTATACAGAGAGCCCGTGGGTTACTCTGTAGTTCGGACGACACAGTACGAGCGAACACCGCACGGTACACCGACACAAAGGCATAACGCGAACCGCACACCGGTTACGGAAGAAAAAAAAATAACGTTTCCGATCAATGACAATTCGTTCGTTCGATTGTAAATAAAAAAAAAAACGAAAAACGAAATAAAAAAACGTCAATTGCACAAGAGGGATTAATTAAATAACGGTGTTTTATGAAGTGATACAATAGATCGCGTTTGTACGAAAATAATACAAGTATTCAGTGATAATTCGTACTCATCGTTCTGTGAGTCCTTTTTTTTTTCGTTCCGCTGATTAATCCGACGATTCGATCTTTTTATTCCACTGTCTTGTTTTTTTCTGTGTATCGGAGAGAAACTGTTCTCGGCATTGTTTCTTCCGAATGCTCACGTCATCCTCGTCCTTTTTGTCGTTCCTCCTTAATCACTCTCATTCGTAAAACCTCTTTTTTTCTGTCCACTCGCAGTCCTTTCTTTATTTCATTCTCCTACTCGTTATAACATCGACCCTGTCTGTGCGACGCGCGATACCCGAGTCCGACCAGGTAGACGAAATCGCGCCTTCTCCGGGTAATCCATCTCCGCCACGCATTCGGCGTCAATTCGGACGTTTCACGATGGTTTTCCGTATGTGGAAAGCCAGAGAAAAGTGATTCTGTTTTTACAATCGTGCAACGTTCAAACTATTCGGGAGAAGAAAGGAAAAAAATAATAGTGAAGAAGCGGTCGTAGCAAAAACGTGAAAAACAAGCGTTTCGAGATAAATAATTGACAAGTGTGAAATTTCGGTGGCAAAGGAGATAAACTTCCGGCAATTATAAAAGAAAAAAACAAGTGCGAGATTCGGGTTGTAACGGAGATAAACTTGCGCAAATAATAATAACAAAAAAAAAAAATTAACGCGCAGCGGTAATGACGTCGATTCGTCGTGCAGGAAAGATCGTCCATCATCAGTATCGATAATATTCGGATCGAAACGAAACGGTGGATTACGCCTGATTTATTCAAAGGTTTGAGACACACGATTTTCTTAATTGTTAACTTAAGTTTTTATTGGTTAGTTTTTTTTTCTATCATTTTCGAATTAACCGCCGAATTAACGTCAGATTATATAGTACAATTATTCAGAATCGTAAAGAATATTGTTCACATTTTTATTTGCCGGCGACGTTTTGTTTTTCTTCGATCTTTTTGTCCACATCTGTTTGACAGACACGATATTCTTCGTGGTAAAACTTTCACGTGGTCATTGTCTTTGTTGTGCTTTAACGTCAATGGACCCCCCGAAGAGTTTTTCGAATGGATGAAAATTTTGTTGAAAAACTCGCGACTAATAGGAGTTGACACGTACGGTCACTGTTTCCTCATTGTACAACAATAAAAACATCGCGAGGGTTACCATTCACGCCGGGGACCCCTCTAAGCCCACGACGGTCGGATCTATTGTGGCAGACACGACTCTGTAAAACCGCCGGTAACCTTCATTATTTTTCATTTCTTTACGATCCTAAGAAAATTAATTGGATGCCCCATCGAATAATCACTTCTATCACTAAATCTTGCGAATTATTTTTCCATTCACGAATTTCGCGTATTCGATTGAATTCACAAAAAAAAAAAAAAATGTTCCGCTTCGATTTTTCGAGACTTCGACGATAACGATAAAATGTTCGGTTTCGTAGCATCCGCGCATTCGTCTCCACCTCGGCATCCTATTCGACTAGTTAACCGTAATATATTCTAATTAACGAAGCTCGCTCGGAGGACGTTCTTCCGAGCGCTATTCGCTCAGTCAGTTTTTCGTCTCTACTTAAAAAAAAAAACTGAAAAAAATGATAACTCAATTTCATCGGGAAGTTTCATCGATAATTTCTATCGATAATCATATTGTCTCCCGTGTTCCTCTGTTTTACGAGTCGCATAGCCCAACGGTGTCTGTACAAAATATGTAGGTGACGCTAATGCGTTTCCTTCCCCGGGCTCTGCGCTATAGTCAATGCCATCCGAGTCGTCAACTTCTTCGACGATAACTCGTTTGCTGCTTAGTACACCGTTTCGGAATAGATATACATTCGTACACCGTCGTCATCGTCGTTGCCGCTCTCCTCTTACTCGGAGGCTTAATCGTATCTTCTTACGCGGCATGTATTACGTCGAGGCGTATATATATATATGTATATATATACATATATCTCACGTCGTTATGCAGAATAATGACTTTCTTATACGCGAAACGTCTCATCGGCTATTATAAAATATACGACTTACATGTTTATACTCCCTATCTCTGCCGCTGTACGCAGCGCCCCGTCTATTGTTATTATTTCTGTGCTTAATACGCGACAATTAGCGCGACTGACGTTGCGCTACTTCATCGCGCAGTATTGTCACTAATTTGGCCGGTATAGAGAATTTAAAACACCGACGAAGCTCCCGGCGTTCGAGACATCGAAAAATCTTCGATGTAAAATAAAAAAAAAATTTCCGCATTCGTGCGATATATATCGGAAACTGACGATCGTCACGTAATAGCGACTCGATTAATACGATAGAGAATGGCGAACGCATGCCAAGAGAAGCGGAGAGCCTTTACTTGTACCCGGCTTCGCTCTCTCACCTGCTATAGTGCAGTGCAACTGTTCCGGGACTTAAGGGCGGAGCGCCGCACGATGGATAGTGACTTAGCAACATAAAGAATACAACAGAAACGTACAGTGTGTATCAGTCGCGAAAGGAGTTTTCATTGGCTGGTCGGAAGGGATTGGAGTGTACGCCTACTCATCCCGACACTCCACCTTCCGAGACGCATAATTCGCAACCGATATACGAATGAATGAATCAAAATTAATTAGATAATTTGAAAAAAAAATTATACATCCCCGAAAACACGATGTATTCAATATTTCGATGAATCGTCGCGCTAAATGAACAGTCGATCACTTACGATCCGATAAAGATTAAAAAATATTATTATTTTTTTAACTCTTCGGGAGAAAAGAAGTAATATGGTTTTGGTAAATACAAGACGCGTAAATTGTTTCAATTTCTTGAATTTTTTTGTAACATTGCAGTTTACATGATATTTTTTTATTTTAAATCGATTTTTTTCCCGTTTTTTATTTTCTAAGACTCGTCTGTACTTTGAATTAAATATGCGATCGTAACTAAGAAATTTTTATGAAAAAATTTAATTTTCGTCATTAATCGATATACATAAAAAAAATAGACGAAGAAAAAAAAAATTTCGCGCGAATTTCGATCTCTCGAGTTAAAAATCGAACGACAAAATAACTTTTCAGTAAAACAATATTAAAAAAATGTTGTATTCGTATGTTTCGTCATCGTTACAGGCAGATTGTGATATGTTAACCGAAGACAATGATCCGACGAAACCGGCCGGAGTTTTAGACAATGCTGGCAACGTGTCCTCGTCGACGGAGGCCTCCGTTCAGCATCCTCGCACTGCGAACAATGGTACATACGTGTTTTACAATAAAAATTAACCATTTTTCAAACTGAATCTATCGACATTTCGCGATTACGATCTCGCGGTATGTCTCACCGTGCGAGTCGGACATACGGAACGGAGAATTAGTTGCTATATTCTCGCGCGCGTATGTATATCGTTTCGTTGGCACTGATGCGTTCGTCCGTACGCCGGAACGCGCGTGGATCGATATCGCGTTCGGAAGAAAACCGCGGCGCTCCACCGGAGAGCCTCGAATTATTCTATCGATGTGCATATATGTTCTTTGTTTTATTTCGTGGAAAAAAATGATAATAACAACAATGAAAATAATTTAAAAAAAAAAATGATGAACCGGCGATCGCGAGTTAATTTGTTTTTCGTTACGCGCCTTTTTTATCGGCTGTATTTTCAGAGACTGAGGTGAAAAATGAAGTACAGGATTGTTCGGAGAGCGACAATGTTCCCGGTGGCGAATTATACATCGACGAGACCGCCGATGACAAGGATCAGGAGTATCCGGCAGATTCCATGGAAAAGGCGGACTACAGCTCTCTTTACGGAGCCAATCAGTATTATAACAGGTTGGTTCGCGACGAAACATATAATATCGCTTCAACGAAATGTTTTCAAATAAAACGATGTTTATCGCGGATTTTAAGGTGATAACTTTTTGTTTTTTTTTTAAATAAAATTTCAGCTTGTATAATTCCACTACTTATGGATCGACGACGGCTTCGAAAAACTCGTCGACCTTACAGGGCTCTTATTTGAGTTCGTATACGAGTCCAACTTCGATGGGACAGTACACCGCTTATCCCGGTTACAATAGCAGCGGAACGACTTTTCCGTCTGTACCTCAAAATATATCATCGGCTTCGCAAGTATGTTTTCAAAAAAAAAAAAAATTTTTAATTTTCAAAAAAAATACCAATACCGGAAGTTTTAATGCATAAAGTGGTATATTAAATTTGATTTAACATTACGATGCTAAATTAATGTAGAAATTTTATATTTTTACCAAACGTTGTATTTCGTTTAAGACAATGCGAAAAAACTCAGTCGGTAACAAAAACTGTAATCTTCTTTTTTTAAGGATCTCAAATATTTTGTGGTAATTAATTATCAGGGCGCAATGTTTGCATCGCCTTAAAACATTACATTTAAGGCGATGTGAAAACCCAAAAATATTTACGATCATTGAAAAAAAAAAAAAATGGATTACTTGTTTTGTTACCGACTGATTTTTCTTCCAGTAAGTAATTTTCTATCGACGAATGCAAAATTGTAAATTGATAAAAACGTTAATCACGAAAGCCATCGACTGAGTGCCGAAAAAAAAAAGATTATTTATCAATACGTTAATCTCGATGTTTGGTAAACAATGATTGAGATTTCGGTGCCTAATTTTTTCATTACGAAATGTAAATGCAAAAGGAAGTGAAGAGAGGAGAATAGATTTGTCGATCTTACAAAGTAATCGTATGCCCTTTGCGTCAGAAGTTGGACTATAGCGCTTACAGTAGCAGTCTGTATGGAAACGATAGGGTACCGATCCAGTATTCCGGATATTATCCGATGCCGGGCTATCATGCAGCGCCGACATCCTTCAATATCACCAATCTTAACTTTACCGGTAATTCAATCATTTATATCTATAAAACTGAATATATCCTGAATATATCTGAGTATATACAATACATTATAAGTAACGATACACGACGTAACAGTCGTCACATCATAGAATAAACGAATGATTTTTGTATTTGCAAGAAGACGCGACGAAGACGGCTCTCGCCTTGGATACGACACCTCACGACACCGCCGATCTGACATCGCGAGAAACTGCAAACGTCGAAGGTATTTCGCATTTAATTTTTACTTTTCTTCACTTATTAAACATTGGATATTTTTTATTATGACTTTTGGCTAATATTTTAGACAACAAAGTTACAAAGATGCAAAGGAAATTTCATAAAAATTGATCGCTTAGTTTCTTAACAATATTTCCCGCGAGTTTTGAAAACACAATGAAAAAAAAACGCCTTTAAAATATTAATAATGAAAAAGTCTAAAATTGAAATAACTTACCGGCAAATCCCTGATTTCCGCGGCGTACCATCGGATACCATCGGATTCTTGAAAAACTTAAATCTCCCGAATTGACTACTTTCTCCGAAAATGTTGAAATTCTTTTTAATCGAATAAAGGAATAAACGTAGCTCTCCCCATTAACCGTGCGAATCGAATCGTTTTTAGGGGGTACAGCGAAGCCTTGTCGACGCGGTAGACGACAGAGCGGAAGCGGAAACAGTATCGGGTCGGCAGACACCACCGAAGCCGGACCCGACCGTATATTCATTTGGGATCTCGACGAAACCATAGTGGTGTTTCATTCTTTATTGACCGGTCAATTCGCAACAAAACACGGAAAGGATCCCGTGCCACTCGGACAACTCGCTTACAGAATGGAAGAGATGATATTTAATCTCGCGGATACGCATTTTTTCTTCAACGACGTCGAGGTAAAGAGATTCTTAACCGATTCCAAATACATTTTCCGAGCGGATTGTATTTGTTTTTCTTCGAATTTATTTGTTATTTTGTAGACAAATGAAAAAAGAAAAAACTTACAGGACTGCGATCAGGTGCACATAGAGGACGTCGCGTCGGACGACAACGGACAGGATCTCTCGTCGTACAATTTTGCCGCCGACGGGTTTCAGTGCGCATCGGCGAACAATGGAATATGTCTCGCGTCCGGTGTCCGCGGCGGCGTCGATTGGATGCGAAAATTGGCATTTCGCTATCGAAAGATCAAAGAAATATATTGCAATTACAGAAACAACGTCGGCGGTCTTTTGGGAGTCGCGAAACGCGAACAGTGGCTACAGTTGCGATCGGAGATCGAACTTTCCACGGATAATTGGCTTACCTCCGCGGTTAAGTGTTTAAATCTCATCAATAAGAGAGGACACTGCGTTAATATATTGGTAACGACGACGCAACTCGTTCCCGCGCTTTCCAAAGTTTTGCTGTTCGGTATCGGAGGAATCTTTCCAATCGAAAATATTTATTCCGCAACGAAAATCGGTGAGACTTTGCTTTTTGCCGTTTGTAATCCATAATCAAGGGGATTTTTTAAAAGTAAAATCGAGTTAATTGGGGATTAAAGTTTTGGAGAATTTTTTGGAAACTCAGAGTTTCCGATAATCTGAAAAATCATGAAATATGAAAATTCAGAGTAATGTGAATTTTTTGATTTTATAAATACAAAAAAAATTCTTACGATGACATTTTGGCTGTTTAAAAATATTTTTTAAACGGAAAAAAAATATATTAGACTTCGCGAAAATTGCAATATTTAATTTAACTTAATTTAAATATATGTCTCGTAAATTCGTTATACTTTTGTTTTTCTACATAAAGTAAAGTAATACATTTTTTTTACCAAAATTCACCTCAATTTGTACGAATTTTTCGTATAAAACGTTTAAAAACGATTTTTGAATTTTTACTATTCGATTTACCGTACCGCAAGGACCGCCTTAACGCGATATCTTCGTTGTTTATTTTTGCAGGAAAGGAAAGCTGTTTCGGACGGGTAGTCGCACGTTTCGGACGCCGCTGCACATACGTCGTAATCGGCGATGGGTCCGACGAGGAGACCGCCGCTCGGGCGCACAATTTTCCATTTTGGAGAATAAACAGCCATTCGGACACTCAGAATCTCTACAACGCCTTGGAAATGGGATTTCTTTAAATAAACACAGATGCGAACGAAAAAATCGGTGACTGCGCTGAAAACGAAGAAAAAAAAAAAAAAAAAAAAAAACTTCCGCAATCGCAGAGGAGACCACGTCTTTTGCTTACGGGGCTTACGGGGCTCTCATCATTCCTATTACTATCTATTTATTATTTCATAGGTACTACGAGTACGTAATGTGGCGTGTGATCGGTAGAAAAAAAAAAAAAAAAATGAAAAAAATTACGTAATCGATCGACTAAACGCCGGAGCGACAAAGAACCGACGAATCGAGACGATAAAATAATATTTATAGTTGCATTAGAAAAAAAAAACGATCAAGAAGATCGGTCAATTCAGGGTCCACGATTCCATTGATAAGGGATTTGAAAGTAAACGATGAAACCGAAGAAAGTGAAAGATGAAAAAAAAAAATTAAAAAGAGAGTTTAATGATTGCGAAACTTTTTTAAAACAGATATTTAGCGCGAACTTATACTTTGTATGTGTATAGAGATGAATTTATTGAAATAATAAGAAAAAAATTCTTGAGCGCACGTATGCAATGACGAGATCGACGAAAATTCATTTTTGAACAATTTTTTTTTTTTTTTCTTGAAATTACCGACTTCTTCTCCTGTTAACGAGCAAAGAATGTGCGATGTGTATCATCGAGTGCCACAGGAACAGTTTATCATCGTCCAATTGAGAATAAACGTTTCGTGAAGTGAAAACGTTTCTCAATCCCTTTTTTTTTTTGTTTTCTCTCTCGAAATACAAAATCAACGATTATATTTGCACACCGAGGTTATCGAATAATCGAATAAATTATCGAGAGTTTCATCATTTGATTATTACTATTTTGTCATTAATACAGAAATAGGAGCATTAAAATTTATTATCGAACGTCTCTTGGCTACGTATGTATATAATTATAATAACCGAGAAGAAGAAAAATAACCGCGAGAATAAAAAAATAATCATTTAGGAACGGTGGGGAAGTTTCACGCCATAACGGCGTAAGTGGGACCCGTCAGGACACCGCAGTTGTTGTCCTTCTGTGCCATAAGGATGTATCCATCGTTACCCCAGTAGTTGGACCACGAATTCTTCACGAGCCAATAACCCTTTCCATACATCGTTCCGTATCCAACCGCGAGAACCGCGTGATCCAAGCGATCCTCGGTATTACCTGTAAAGAAAAAATCGAACCGACAATCTTTTTTTTTCGTCTCTTCAAATTTATTGTCGTCTTTTTTAATTTAATGCCGTCTTTGCGATTTTTTTTTCGTCTTTTTGAATTCCGATTACTCGAAGAAATGTTTAATTCTTACCGCACGCCGGTTCGTAGTACACGCCATTCGAGTAGAATGAGAAAGTTTTGTGCGAAGCGTCGATGGATATGGAAACGGGGCCGTGTTTCGCAATTGCGACTTTCAAAGCGTCGACGTCCTGCGGGGTAACATTTACGAAACCCGACATTTTCGCTGTCAGCGTAACGTTGTTAACGTGACAATAACCATCCTAAAAAAAAACGGACGTTTCAAGAACACTGATATAATAGGAAAAAAGTTATGAAAATTAATTTTATCGCTTACCTGACCAATGTATCCACCGTATTCCTCTTCGGTTGGCAATCCGCCGTGTTTCATGATCCATTGATAGGACCGGAAGTCCTCGCCACCGTCGCAACCATTGTTACCGTAGCCCCACGAACAATCGATCAAAGCCTTTAGCAATAATTTCCATTAAAATAATAACGGAATAAATACACGAGAACGGTAAAATCTCAAATAACAGGAAAGCCGATTCACCGCGCGGAAAGTAAGCAACAAGAATATCAGAAAAATAGAGTAATAGCAGTGAATTCAAAATTTAGAAAACTACGTCAATACCGTCGAAAAGTTAATTTTTTGGTTTCTAAAAGATCTTCAACTCGTAAAAAAAAAACGATTTTTTTTTTATCGCTTAAAATAAAATTATCTTTCGCTTTTTCCGAGTAATCGATTTAACTCTCGAGATGCAAAATTTCGGCGCTCACCTGTTGAGAGAGTCTCACGAGTTTGCCGTACTTAACGAAGTACGCGCCTTCGACGGCACCCGTTGTGCCGAAACTCCAACAAGAACCGCAAACCGATTGATCTGAGAGAAGAATAAAAGTGTTTTTTATTAATTTAATCGATGGATTAACGTTAAAAAAAACTATCGAAGATCTTATTCTCACCTTTGACCGGTGTAACGGCTCCAAAAAGTCTCCAATCGATACTCTCGGGTGCCGCTTGTATGTGTTTTCGAGTTTCGTACGGGAACGGTAGACCCCCATTGCCTCCGGTAATGTTGGTGTATTGCTTTCCGCGCAATGCTTTCAACTCGAGATCCGTACGATCGGCCAAATGATTAACGTCCAATTTATATCCCATATTCGCGCGATTCGTCGAGTGAATAAATCTACGAATTCGATACATACGAATCGCTAATTAGTTTAAGATATTCGATTTGCAAATTCGAATTTCATCTATCGGCAGATCCTACCGGCGGATGCAATTTTTTTCGTTTCTATTGAAATTCGACTTGAATCGTGAAATTTAATTGATTTTTTGCAATTTTTTTTATTACGCAAATTTTTAAGTACTTGAGATACCATTTTTTTTTTAATTTCAATATATTAATTTTTTTCCGGAAATTCAATTTTTTCGTTTTTTTGAGACTTTTACGCCATCCATGCGATTTAATTGATTTCTTACTAATTTTTCATTAACACAAATTTTTATGTATTGAGTGGTTTTCTTTTTTTTTAATATCGTACCGTAAATTTTGCCTGAAAACTTCTTTGCGTTGCTTATGCATCACTTCGTCGCCGTAGTGCTTTTTGTGTGTTTGTTTGAAACTATTGAATTCAACGTCGACATGAGAATCGTCATTGTGAACGAATTCGCGCATTGGATTGAAGGTGTAAACGTGTCGGTCGCCGGGTCCGGGAAAACTTACGCACGTCGTATCTAAAAGAAAAAACAGTGTCGTCAATTTTTTTTATTATTTCAGAATTGTTTTTTTTTTCATCTCGCAAGTCAATTGTTTATCGATGTATTGCGTTTGAGTGATAAAACGCGAAAGGACTCACTATCGGTTACTGTGAACACATCGGAACTCGGAGTGTCGGACGAGTACCAGTCGTATTCGAGGTAATAATGATCGTAGTGAGAACCCAAAAGCGTATTGAAACCGCGCATCTCGTATCTCACCGGTATCGGCTCCTTTGCTAGTGGTAATTTCGTCGATTTCTGCAATTTTTTTTATTCCCATTCATTATTATCGTCGTAAAACAAAAAAAGGAAAAATTAATTATCTCGATCTACGAATTTCGTTAATCTTACGCAGATGTTTTTTTTTTTTTTTTTTTTCTATTTCCGAAAAAACTCACCTTATAACGTATCCACAGTGTGTATTTGTTCGATTTTTCACCGATAGTCTCGACCAATCGCCATTTCTCGCACGGCAAACCGTTAATTATCTCCTCCCCGATGCACTGAAAAAAAAAACAAAAAAAAAAAAATTTACAAATTCATCGTAAAATTCAGAAAATACCACGCATCCCCAATCGCGTTCTCCGTCGTTAATTACCTCCATTCCAGTTGTGTCTGGAACTATAGTTTGAGGCGTGAAAGCGAGATCCTCGCTTCCGTTTACTTTTAGACATGTTTCTTGATTGAGATCCTTCTCCGTTGTTATCGGCGCGAGTTTTATACTCGATCCGTAGGGTCCGTCATGCGCGAGTTGAAAAGTCTTAACCATTCCTAAAATAAAATAAACGAACGGTAAACAAATTAAAATAATAATCATAATTATTATTATTATAAATAATAATTTTAAAAAAATAAATAAATAAAAAGTAATAATAAAATAATATGAATTATTATTAGTTTGATGATTTTTTTTTTCGAAGAAAAATTTGGAAAAAAAATAATATAATAGTGATAATAAAATTATTGTATTCGTATAATAATAATAATTCGAATAATAAAATTATTATTATTATTTTATTATCACTATTATTTTTTTTCCAAATTTTTTTTCAAAATATTAATTTTACTAATTATAATAATTGTTATCGTTATATTAAAAGAATTTTTTTTTTATTATTTATTTTTTATATATTTAATTTAAACGGCAAGAAAATAAAACATTGGACAGTTCAACTTACCACCATAGTAATCAATGCGACTGGAACCAGAGTTTTTGTCATACCAGGCGTAAAATGGCTCACGAATTTCGGCATAAGGAATGTAGAGAGTACCCTTCACAGTGTAAGCTTCGCTGAAAGTTGGAGACTTTTGCTTGGCAGCGGCGGCGCAACATATCCCTGGAATATCCATTTTTGTGATTTATTTATTTATTGATTATTTAGTTGAGCAATTTCATTTTTTCATTCTCGATTTTTTAAATTTTATTTTTTCGATATGAATTACCTAATTTATTTATTTATTTATTTGCAAAATTAATTAATAAATACTTCGAGAATTAATTAATTAATTACGTCGAATTTCATCGCTAATCTACTGTTTTTTTTTTTTTTGTGTAAATCGATTAGAAAGGTAAACAAACGAATAAACAAAAATACGAAAATTATCGTCATTGTACATACCAACGAGCAGAAAGACGAGCTTTCCTTTGACAATATCGATCATCATTGTATAGTTCGGTGCCTCTGACCGACTGTAATACAGAAATGCGCTTTTATAGCAACGATGCCGTTCTATATATTCGTGTCAACCGATAACATCTGTGACCTAGCAGTTCATCTATTATCACCGTGTTTTCTTAACGATAAGAGACGCACACGATCGGTTAGAGTTCAAACTAAACTTCGAGGGCATTTCCAAGAAAATATATCCCCTTCGAGATTAATTTGATGGGCGTTAATCGTTGATCTTTCGTGCAAACATCGTGCGATCAGATATTCGCGATGGCAGGTACCGTTTCCGTTTTTTTTTTTCCCCCCCCGTCACCGTTTACAAATAAGTGTCGCGGTCGAGATGCCCGTACCAGTATCTTAGAAAGCATCGCGGTACGTGCGAGAATATATATATATATATACACGTTCCCCGGTCGAAAAACTTTTAGTCGATTGTTTATTGACGGATAAATAATATTCGTGTTACCTGATCGACCGTAGCTTCTCGATGCGACTGATGTAAATGCGATTATTACGTTACGGGAGAAAAATTGCTTCGGCGCGTTGAAAAAAAAAAATCACGCGAGCGAGGAATTAACTCGCACGATGCTTTGTTGCACTTTGTTGTGACGAACCGATGCTGACCAAGGCTCATGCGACTCAAACCCGCTCGACTCTACTAGTGTTGAGCGCCTAATACACAATTGGTTAGATTATTTGTAATATAACGATGCGCTCCGTGGTGGGGGGTAGTAATCTACCGCAACTACGGTCGACAATGAAAATCTCTGAGGGCCACCTCGCTATTGGTATACCTAGTTTTCTACTGTATCCATATTATACGATTCCCAACACAATTCCAAATCGTCCCCGACTATACACATGCGCGTACAAAATTTGTCGTCCAGCGCACGTACCCCCGTTCACCGCTCGCTTCATCGCTCTCGCAGACACACGACGAATCTTGTTACGCCGACTGTCGCAGAGCCATTAATAAACTGTGATTTTTCGAACAATCTATCACAGCCACCGAGGTAATGTTAATTGTCGATTATTCTGCAATTCGTATAACGATCTATCATTAAAATACAAAAAAATCAATTTTATTTGCCGATCGTAAAAATTACATAACTGTTCGAGAGAAATAATCGTCGCATCGGATATCACCGTAGGATATTGCGCGAAAATTGTTTTTTTTCTATCAGGAAAACGATTCAACGCGATTATCGGAAAATGCCAATGTTTTAATGCGAATTGAATTTAATTGTATTCGTTTGGATTGTCTCACAGATGTCTATCGCGAAGCCTAAAATGAGAGGTCTCCTTCAGGCCAACATCAAGAGGAATCTCATCGGCATGGCAATCACCAGCTGTGCCACAGGCTTCGCTTGGAAAATTTTCGTTTGCGATGCGAGAAAAAAGGCTTACGCAGATTTCTACAAGTAATAATTGTTCTATAAAAAAAAAAAAAAAAAATTTTGTCGTGACAAGTCAATATATATGTTTTTTTTCTTCTCAGAACCTACGATGCGGAGGCAGCCTTGAAAATCATGAATGACGCAGGTCTCATGCAGTCGTGTCCAAAGGAATAAACCAAAACAAAAAAAATAAAAATTCCATTCAATGTAGTGAACAGCTTGCAGTTGTTCGGAAGTTTAATTAATAAGTTTCGAAGAACTAAGGATTCAATGGAAAATATATTAATGTAATAAAAGGGTATTAATAACGAGTAAAATTTTATATAGAATTATTGTTTTTTAATCAAAGATTTTTTAAACATTTTTCTCGCAGCTTCTGTCGCGAGTTAAAAATGATCGGGAATTTGAGGATTCCAAGAACGAGCCGTGTACATATGTATATTTATTATAGACGTAATGGAATATAAATTTTTTCGTTTTCGGATAGGCGTTATTGTTGAAAGAATGAATGCAGACGAATAGAAATAATAGAGGTTATAATGTCGATAGTGCGATCGGTGAAGATGGCGCTCCAAGCGCTCCCAGCGTGCCCCGCGCGATTGATTTGCGCATGTCAGTTAGTCGCATTGCAAATGGCGGCTCCTTGTTATTGTTCATGGCGTTTTATGACTTGTCCCTTTATATTGCCGATTATGTCGAATATTTTCGTGATTCTAACGGCGCCCCGTGTGCAGAAAGTGGATTAAGCATTCGCCCTGTGTGTTATAGGTTAAGATAAGTGTATCGTCGTTGTGTCTCGGGTGTAATTGGAAAGCGAGAATATCCCGCACCAAGATTGGAGAGAAATGGGGTAACGTTAAAATCTTTCTGCGTTCATACGGTATCGAAATAATTCGTTCGTACGTGGAATATAAGATCGGAGATTTTCGTGGATATCTACGATCCCCCTCCCCCAAGAGCGTTAACTAATTTCGGTAAGCCACTCATTAATAACGGTGAGAATGGGGGGTGAAAGGCTCGTCAAAAGTAAACTGACCGTCGTTTGACGGGGCTATCTTAAGCATGCTTGAGCCCACTTCACGGTAGTACACCTCCCCCGACGGACAAAATGGTGGTCCCAGGATATCCAATGGTCTGGGCGCCTTATTTTATCGTAAATCATCAACGAATTTGTCGTTACGAAAGTTTTAACACGACGAAAATCGTACTTTCGAGAAACTCGATAATCAAGCTTACGCGCCTTCGAGCAAAATTTTCTCTATAACCTATTTTCAAATTCCAAATAGAGGAGGGAAGCCGCCTTCGTGTTGGCCCGAAAAAACGACTTTAATTGCCGTTCGAGAATGGTAAAGCTTACCGCAAACGAAACATATTATTTTTCATCGGTTCGAACCACCGATTAACAAGGCGCGAAACAAAATATGCCCGCGTTTTGTCGAATAATTAAAACGAAAAATTTTATCCGAATTACGTGCACCCGCAAATTGTCACGGGATTATAACCTAATAATGCGTTGTACTCGCTTTACTTTGTGTTTATATGCATGAACATTTTTTTTTTATGCATGTTTTTTCGTTAATCACTCGAGCGGAAACTGATGGACAAATGACATTGACGGCTCAAAATTTCGTTCACGCCGATATTAAGCCGTTTTGTTAAGTAAAGAACGATCTTCGCGCTCCTGGGCTTTTCCATGCGTGGATTTTTTTTTTTTTTTTCGTCGAATAATAATAATATATAGACGTAATCGCGAGTTACTATTGACGACAAAAAAAAGGATGTTATCATTAAGATATGATTTAAATTTTCGTCGAAAAATAATTCATATTAACACATCCATTATTATTCACGGTATATTTTCGTTTTTTTTTTTTTTTTTTTTTCGTTTTTTTGACAAATTTATACCACGGCGCGCCGTGTCGTCACAATTACGAAAATTATTGTTATACCATTCGTAAGTTGATTTTTCAAATTCGATTGTCTTTTTCGATAACAGTGAGCAGGGTAATTAAGTACGCCGCCCAGAGTGGAGTACGGAATCGTCGGTTTGGAGCCGACGAACGCACGTCGAATCGATTGCAAGAAAAAAGTGTTTTTCGCTGAGACGTCGTCAGGCTCCCCGGGTAGTTATGTGATTAATGATTGGTAAGCGCAACGACAAACTCCAAAAATTTATAACAATTTTTTTTTTTTTTCAATTATCCATTGTTTATTTGTGATATTAATTTTTTTTTCATTTTTTTTTTTTTTTTTTTAAATCAAATTGCAGTCATGGCGGCTGATAGCGATGGTGATTTGATTGAGACGGTGGTAACTTGTGAGGGGGATCTCGGGGATCCAGAATTTCCGCACAAATTCAAAGTCATCGTAGACCGTCTGAAATATCTTCTCTCAAAAGGTGCGTAAGCAGCAAAATTCCATTTGTTTCAGTCGAAATTGCATTTTTTTTTTTTTTTCCCTTCGTTTCTACAATATTGTTATGTATTTGCAGAGAAAGGCGACGTTTTGCGAGTCGATAAGGTAGAACCATGGAACTCTGTGAGAGTAACATTTTCTATTCCGAGAGAAGCGGCTTTACGTCTGAGGGAACTAGCGGCGCAAGGTTCTTCCACCTTAACGCAGCTTGGTATCCTCTCGGTGCAGGTAGAAGGAGATCAGGTATGATTTTTCAAAGTCAACAAATTTTTTTCACTATTTTTCCAATTTATTTATATATTCACGAAATACTAATACTTTTACGCATACTATACGCAATAACGTCGAAAAGAAAAATAACACATTGAACAATAGAAAAAAAAAAATACATTTTTAATATCGATACTTTTGTGGTTCACACAAAAAAAAAATATCAAAAGAATAATAATGCGTTAAGATATAAAAATATACGATTAATAAAGATAAAAAAATAATTCATCTAAATTAAAATAAAACAATACAATCAATTAATCACTTATTTAGAAGAATAATATCATACGAAAGAAGAAATCCATTAATAAAAAAAAATACGCTATAACCATTGAATTATCTTATCAGGTGATATCATTGAGAATAGCGAGTCGTTTCGGCGGAGAAGCGCAAGAAATAGTATTGCGCTCGGGGGATTCTCACGAAGGAGGAAGCAGAACGCGAGAGGATGCGTTGCAAAGTGCATCGGCGAGTGTAAATGACGATTCGGCATCGGCGGTACCGGGGCCCAGTAACAGTTCAAGTATCTCATCGGTGATGAGTAACGTCGCTCAACTAATAGCAGCCGGTACCTTAACCTTAATGCAATTTTCCCCTTAAAAAAAAAAAAAAAGAAAAAGAAAAAAAAAGAAAAAACGGTTAAATTTTCTTTGATTCGCAGGAACCTCAGCGGAGAAGAGTCCACCGTTTCGTTCGCCGAACGTCGTAGCGCCAACAGACTGTGATCCAATACCATCGTTTATCGGAAAAACCGGCCAGTCATCGTCAAGTAACAGCGGCGTCGGAATATCCGTGAATCAGTCTTCAAATTCAAATTCCAACGCCTCATCCCGAAGCAATTACAACGGTCCATTCCCATTTGCCAGCATGACGCACGCTGCGCAAGCAATACACAATCGCGAGTCGCAAGCCACTACCATTAAGAGTTCCGTGCAATATAAGCACAAACAGCCACCGCCGCCTTATCCAACCGTTCAGGAGAGCATTAAATCTATAACATCGTTAACACCGGGACACACGACGGCGCAGCCGATCGCCGTATACAAATCAACATCAACCCCCGCATCGTCGAGTTGTTCGCCAAGTGCGACGAATAATCTCGCGATAAGCGCAAACGCCGGTGGCAATCAGGTCGCACTATCGAGTCCCTTATTGGTGAATTTATTGCAAAACGACGGAAGTTCGCATCCAAATAACGTTGGAATAGCAGCGCCGAAGATGTTGCCACCGGCGGTAGTAGAAAGCGGCGGGGGTAGCGCGAGCCGCGCTAGACCGACGAAAAAGCCGGTGCGAAGGAAAGATCTCTCGTCGCCGTGTCTCGATTCCCCGCCGAGTCTCGATTCGCTAAGAACGGAGGATCTCCTCGGTGCATCGTCGGTAATCGCTAATTTGTCACAAAGCACCGGACCGTCGGCTTTCGTCGCGGTAAACGTAAATCAACCGTCGACATTGCCGCAATCGCATGGAAACGTCGGGGCGGCGTCCAGCGCCTCGTCCAGCGCCTCGTCCAGCGCCTCGTCCAGCGTTGGTACACCGGTACCGCTGGTGCATCCGGTTACCGTATCGATGCACCAAACGCAGCCAACGTCGTTGCACCCAACAGTACAAATGCAGCAGAAGTTTTCCATTCGTCAGGAATTGACTTTTAAACCGACGCAGTCGCAGGTGCAGAATATAATCGCTGCGAGGCATCCGGTCAACGGTCAACAGATAAGAACGCCACTTCAACAGCGTCAGCCTTTGCTGCTTCATCAGCAACAAGTCGGACAACAGCAACAACAGCAACAATCGGTCGGTAATCAACAATTGATACAGCAATCCTCGGCGAATGTTCAACCGAGCATCGTACAGACGCTTCAGGGCTCCGGAAATCATCAGATGTTGCCGCAACAGACGCAACAAACGAACGTTGGGATTAACGTCGCACAGCAACGATTGGGATATCTAAGCAATCAGCGGCAACAAACGCCTCCTCCGTATCCGAGACCCGCGGGTATTCAACAGGCAAACGTTACGCAACAGCAACAGCAACAGAGCCAATCGATTAATGTACAGCAACAACTGCATCACAATCAATTGAAGAATGTAAACGTTAATACGAGTTCGACGACAGATTTTCGTTACGGACAAAGTCAGAATATACTTAGTAGAAATTATCCCGTTGCGACGGGAAGTTCGAACGGCACAACGTGGAAGTCGCAGAACAGTAGCAATCCTCAGGCGAATACGAGTCAACGGAGTACCGCGGTAAACGTTAACTCGTCGACGCCGAGTAGTTTTACGACTGCGAGTAATAATAGCTTACGAACGACGAATCATAGCGCGACAACAAGCCCCGCGACGACGGAAACGATTGCGAAAGTTTCGCAGATCGCTGATAACGTCGAAGAACCGGACGACGAAGAGGACGAAAGGGAAACTGTTCCGGAACCCGAATACACGTCGTCCGGGAAGATAAGACAATTTCTTATAAATCCATTAACCGGACATCTCGAGCCGATGCCCAGCGATAGTTCGGATTCGGAACCCGAAAGCGCAGTCGATAATCAGGACGATTTCTTTTCGTTTCCCTCGCCGTCGAATGATCGTTCGAACTCTATATTCTCCGATGACGACGCGGACAGTAATTTCTCGCGTCGGAACGATACAACGACGAATACCGATCAATCGGATTCCGAAACTGCGACGGTTAAGTCGACGGCGAGCGAAGGGAGTCTTAAACACGGAAGCGGGAGAGGTCCGCGGTCCGGTCGCGAAAATGCGCACAGCCCGGCGATGCCGGGTGAGAAAATAAAATTACGATTGAAATTGGAAAAATCGGAACCCGTTACACCCGCTTATAAGGTCGATGTGTCTTTCGTTAATACGCCACCGGTTAGGAAAGCCGATAAATCCGTTAGCGGCAAAGTTTTCAATGCCGCTATTGGTAATTCGGGAGTTGCTGGCGAAGAACCGCGTGTACCACCGTTACACATATCGCTACGCGGTCGCAATGCTTCGGTGGTGCAGATAAGAAAAAAAGAAAAAAAATCGGTACGCGAAGCGGACGCTGATAGTCTGAGTATAAAAAGACGAGGAAAATTGAAGAAAATGAAAGAAACAACGGATGGAGGAAAATTGTTGCAAAAAAAATCGTTGAATATGATAATCGGCGGTGGGGCGTCCGCCTCGAAGTTGCCGCTGACAAATTCGGCGGTTGTTAACAGCGCCGGATGCATCGCGAAGATAAACAACGCGTTGCAAAGCGTCGTTACGAAATCAAATGCCTTACAGAAAGACGGATGTCTCGTGGAAACCTCGAGACTACCGAGTGTACCAACCACCAAGCCGAGTTCTAGCAAAAGCAGCGATCTCGACGATATACCGTTGAACAGCCGCATGCCGTCGCCTCTGAAGCACAAAGGATCGTTGATCAATCAGAGCTCTAACCCCCAACAACCGTTGGCAGCGAAAGTTCCGATGGAAACCGAGACGCAGAATCACACGAATGAACATAAAATTGGCGGAGGTAATGTCCCAAAACGTTGTCGACCTTTTTCTTTTTTCAAATTCAAACCATCGATCGATTTATCCATTTATCATTAACATTTCTTTTTTTGTTTTATTCCAGGTAAGACGAAGAGAAGAGATTCTAAAAAGAAATCGGAATCGGGAGAAGGTCTGCATCGCGAACAAAATCTTTTGTCCGGCGGTAGGATTCTCGATAATCAAGCGAAATGGCGAAAACTCGGCTACAAGGGTGAAATTGGACAGCAAACTGTTAAAAAGACTGAATCCCATTCGAGTGTTAATGACGCGAGCGCGATGAAGAAAGTCGGCGAAGTGAGAAGAACGAGCGACGGTGACGCGGTGGTGAGTAGGACGGTGATCCTGGAAAAGGGTAATAATCCATTGAACGCCGTGGCATCGCGAATCACCGAGGCAAACGGCATCAGAAAGGATCTCGTCAGTCAAGAAAAGAGAAGACGATTGAGTTTGATGGACGAAAAGGATCTTCGCATAGCAGGTGTGTTAAAAAATTCTTCCATTTTTTTTGTAATTTATTTACGATTATTATTTTTTTTTTACGAATGATTATTCACTCGAAAAAAACAAAAGAAAAAAATTTGTCATTTTCGAAAGAAGGAAAAAAAAATGCGAAAAATTAGGGGAGCTATAAAATTGGATCATACGACTGAGTAAACAATTATTCAATAACAAAATTTTCATATTTGCGATTTATTGAGGAAAAAATTAGGGAATGGCGCTTAGTGGAAAATTCATTGACGGCGCGGTGCGGTCGGTGAGCATTTTTTGGTTTTTACTGCCCGAAATAGCAACTATTGGTAAAAATAATTAACAAACAAAAAACCCTTATATTCAATATGAATAATTAGTTGCTATTTTGGTCGGTAAAATCGCCGAAAAGCTCGGAGACTATCATCGCGCACTCTCCGTATTCCCTCAACAAATTCCCCTATTAACAAATCGCCAATATCATTCGTAATTATATTAATATTTATTTATGAAATCACGCGACAAGTTCTTTCACACAAAAAAATATTTAAAAAATCTTGAATAAAAAAAAAAAAGGATACAAACGAAAGAAATAAAAATACTTACATTTCGATAATCGACGACAAATCTTGCGGTACCTTCGTAATATTTCTTTATAAATTCCTTTATTTCAGAATCTCACAGTGCCGACGCGTCGCATCATCAGAATCGAAAAAGTGTCGTCGAGACTCTCGGACCGAATCTACCGTCGGTGACGAAGCCAACGAGTAATTCAACACTCGACAACGAAACTCCATCGTCGAAGAATCCGAGCGCATTGACGCAACAACAGAGCAAAGCGACATCGCACGGGGAAGTAGCGACAAACAATGCGCAGCAAGCGATATCGTGTAATAAACTCGCGCCGACAAAGTCGAGGCACGAGATTGACGCCGCGAAGATGAACACACCGACGACGATAAAGTCTCACGCGATGGGACAAAAATTGAAAAATCACGGAACAACGAAAATCGCGAGCGAAGGTTCAACCGCGTCGTTAACAGGCCAGAGGCACAAGGTATTCGAATCGTATCAGAGCCACAAAAAGGTAATCCAAAACCACATTGCAAAGGATACCGAAAGGGATCGTCAAGTGGCGATAGTAACGAGTAAATTGGAAGCCGCGCATCAGCGAGTGAGTTTATTAAAGACTCCGATAAATCCAACTGTATGCAACGCGACAACGGAACAATTAACGAGACTCGCGACTCACGAATTGGCCGTTAGCTGCAAAAGTCTCGTTACCGAAGCGACTCAGTCGAAGATAAAGCAAAAATCATCGGAATGCCCGGTGTCGACGGTGACGTCGGTAACGACATCGTCGGTTGCAACGACACCGACACCGGTGAGACCAACGTCCGCTTCCAACGTAACAACGGCATCGACGACGAGTATAACGATCGTCGGTGCGGCGCCAATAGTCGACGCGAGCGCTGAGCGCGTCGGTAGCGGTGGTAACGGCGGCGGCGGCGGCGGCGGCGGCGGCGGCGGCGGCGGCGGCGAAGATTCCGGTATCGAGTCGATGGACGCGTTATCGGAAAAATCGCCGAATCAAGGTGAATCCCCGTTACACAGGCCACAGGCGAGCGTCGATAATGTACCGTCGCAACAACAGCAACAACAGCAACGTAACAACGCGACGAAAATCGCGATGGCCTGTGAAACGACAAATTCACAAAAAACCATCAACAAGCACGTGCCTTCCTCGACTAGCAGCAGTGATATGTGTTCAAATACGCGTACGGAACTTTTAAAGTCCGTCGAACCAAAGAGATCGAGTCCCGTGTTCGCGGGTAGTTATCTCAATAATCATATTAACGACCAAGTAAACGCGGACGTTGTGAATTCGCGACGTACGTCCGACGAAAAAACAGTCGCAATCGTAACCGATGAAATATCAACGACGACGCGAATAGACGAGCCGATCGACGACGTTGACGACGATGGCGCGAAAGTCATTCGCGCCGTGGACGATTCGTTAAGTTCGGTAACCGGTGCGACAACCGTAACGCCGTTAATTCACGGAAACGTTTGTACGAAGGATAATCCAATTGTTTGTGATAATAAATTGTTGAAATGCGCAAATGCGCAATCCATAGACTTACCGATTGTCGAGAATTGCGAGAAAAAAACAATAATCGATAATATGCTCAACGCCGTTGTCGTCGATAGTGTCGACGTGGCGACGTCGAAAATCGACGAAATAGCGGAATCGTCACGTGTGGTGAAAACCGGTGATAACGACGGTGAAATAATAGCCGCACCACCGGCTCCGAGTCCCGAATTATCCGAGGAAACGCGCGACGATCCACGCGGTCGTAATAATAACGAGAGGACGCCGATTGTCGAGAATCACGTTGATTGCCCAAAAAACTCTGATAAAGAAATGATAACCGGTGTCGCGAGTCCTCGTCGACAAACCGACGACGATGTGTTCAAATGCGACGTATCGAGCTGCTCGAGCGTTGCGATCTTAACATCCGATAAAAAAAGTGATACAGCGCCGAAAATAGACGATACGCGACAAGAAGAAACATCGGAAAAAATCGAAATTCCAAGGATCGACGCGTCCCTCGTGGAACACGAACTTTCGTCGCGTCCCACCGATAAAACCCAATTATCCTCGCAGTCCCAACGATTAACTCCAAATCGAACGGAAAGCGTCACAACTCTACAGATAATACACACGGACAATCTAACGAAAAAAACCATCGACGACCCCACGGACACCGGTATTACCAACGTACAATCTCCTCGCACACTCAGCGACGATCCCCAACCAATAAGAATAACGCCCCCTCTCTACACCTATTCCAATCCCGTTGTACTCCAACGCGACGATACCCCGAGTCCCGCCGGTCACAACACCGAAGTCGATACACACGAAGCCGATAACGCGAAACGAAAACGTCGGAGAAAACAGGAACTCGAAGGCCGTCAGGACGTTATATGCATTGAGGACAACGATGACGCTGGACATTACGTCGATAGATTAACACCTAACAACACTGAAGATTATGTTAAACGCGCACCAAAATCATTACTCGAACAATTGCTTATCGAAATACCCAACGAAAGCAACGAGAAACGATCCCTACGCACGCGATCACAGAAAGTCAACAGTCCCGATATCCTGAAAACAACACCGAAGAGCAGTCCTCATGGTACTACTACTACTACTACCACCACTACTACTACTACTACTACTACTACTACTACTACTACTTCTATGACTACCACTACTACTGCTACTAATAAGGGACACGAAGAACGTCGCAGCATATCCCCGTACGCCAAAGCGAGTCCCAAGTTAGGAGTACCGAAATTGTCGCCTAATGCTACAACGGTTAAAGTCGGAAAGCGAAAGAGGCAGGAAAGCGAGAGTTCGGTTGCTTCGAGCACCGCTGACGAGACCCAACCACGTCCAGGTAAACGGAAATGCTCCGAGAACGCTGCAGAACTTATTAAGGTTTGCATGGGCGTAGAGGAGAGCGGTCCTATTAAGAAACAAGTGCCCGGAAAGGATGAACAGTCAAAGAAGTCGTTCAACATATTGGCCAAAGCCAAGAAAGGTGTCTATCCCTTTACCTTCTATTGTTAAAGTCTTCTAATGTCTCGTTTAATGCATTTGGACCATTTGTTCTTTGCTTCCTTACTCTCGAATGACGATGGGCCAAAAGACTGGGCTATACATCCGGTAAATCCTCATTGATTTTGGACAATCCGTGAAAATTTATTTTTACCAATTCTTATAATGAAAAAACAATTATTAAAAAAAAATTTTATATTTGTTCGCGTTCCGTGCGAATATAGGCTTGTTATTTGAAAGTTAAAGGCTCCGATATACGCTCTACTTTTTTTCTTTTTTTTTTTTTTTATCTTGTTATATAGATTATTTGATAATTTTAAGTATTCCGTGTGATTCGTGTGCGTGTGGCGTATGGATGATTTTTTGCGAATGTTTACGCGGTGGCTGTTTATAATAGGCCCATCGATTTATATTTCGCATGATATTGATATATCTTGTGTGACGATGGAAAAGGATTGCGAAAGATTGAGGAGAATGAATATTTTTTTTTTTAATAATTTTATTGATTTTTTTTTCTTTTTTGATATCTTAGGTCCAATTCTGGTAGAAGTTGAGTCGTCCGACGATGAACCATTGATCGAGTTGGCGACGGGGAAAACGAGAATACGGATGGCGGATGACGCTTCGGCACCATCGCCAAAGGCAAAAGATCTAAAGTAAGACGATTCATTTAGATTTGTGAACTTCTTTTGTTATTTTTATTTTTTTTTTTTTTACGATTTTATTGTTGCGAATCTGTGTCTCACTGCCGCTCGTTGAATGTTTTTTTTTTTTTTTTTTACGATAGAACAATTTCGGGTACAACGGTGACGGTGAATCAAGTGAACTCCGGTAACGTTGCCAATTTCAATGCCGGCAACAAGGGGCAAAGGGAAAGCAGATTATTAACGACGAAACAACCGGGAATTGTGACGAATGCTGTTAATGTTGGGAAGGAGAGACTACGAGGTACATCGGTGTCGAGTAACGAGTCCGTTGGCGAAGTAACGACACGTAGGTCTGTTCGACAGAGCGCAGCATCCCCGTTAGCAACACCGGCGAGCAATACAAGAGGTGCGTCTAGATCGATGGAGGATGTAAATAGGAGAAAGACTCGTAGTGGCGCTGGTGAGTAATTTATCTAAAGTTTTATTACTCTCTGAAAGAAAGAAAAAATAAAAAAAAATCGTTGATATACGATTATTGTTCAAAATTACGATTTATCAAAAATGTATCATATCGAAATGAATTCCAGTTGAAAATTATTAATCTTTCACGAGTTTCGCGTATCTACAAGTAAATAATGGATAATTTGTCATTAGCGTCCATCGATGCCTCGATAGAGTTTTGACAAACATTTTTTTTTTTTATTATTTCAAAAGGATACATCTATCCGGCGGTTCAAAAATAGTGCAAAATTTGTATATTTTTTTATTTTCCCAAAAATTGTAGAATTAATGAAAATGTTTTTCACTGAAAAAGATTTCGAAAAATATTGGAAAAAAAAAAAATGTATGTATCATCATAATCAGTCAGTCGCCGGAAAGGTAACTTTATCTTTTTTAGTTTTGTTTTCTTATGTTGAATCCATCGTTTTCGTCATTTGACATATATACTTCGACAATATTTTTGTAACTCTTAAAAAATACGATTTGATGGGAAAAAAAATGATTTTATCGTCTCCAACGATTTTTCGAAAATTATAGAAAATATCGATTATCGAACCGCCGGGTAAATGTATTTCTTTAAAATTGTAATACCGTTAAACAGTTACGAATCTCCTTATTATTATATTATATTGTGAATAAATATATACTCTCTTTTTAATTCTACTGTAACGTTAATTGAAGATACTTGGTACAGTGGGAACGTTGTTTTAGTGACGGCAGAGACAGCTGAACAGGCGAAACGGAGGCGAATATCTCGAGAAAACAAATGACCCATGGGAAGCGACCTTGACAGTGATTAGCTACCGTCGCTCGTCAAGGCGATATTTGTCTGGTTATTTGTCTCTTATCGACGGTTATTCGATCGCCGTGTGGCTGGACTCCACCTGGTGATTCCTTCCGTACGTGTCAATAGCGCACAACAACGCTATATTACTAGTCTCTGGAGTATAACGGTGTTAAACGTGTGTCGGTCGGGGGTGCGAATGGGTACATCAAAGCGTTTACTCATCATAATAATAAGAGAGAAAAAAAAAAAACGAAAAAAAGTCACGAAAAAAGCATGAAATCGGCGACGGAATGTCGAGTTCGATGCATAACAGTCGCTCGTCGCTTTGAGGTCTCTGTTACCCTCTCTGGCATTCGTCGATAACAACCTGTTTACCGATATCGGAGATAAGTTTTGTAAAACTGGGGAAGCAAAATAACGAATGCGGTTAAAATGTGTTAAAAAACAAAACAAAACAAAACAAAACGAAAAAAGAAATATCGATTTTTCAAAGTGACTGCATTAGGTCCATAACTGCCGAAATTCATCCGCAATTATTTCATTTACCGATTCTCTCTTTATCGCGATTACGAAAACAAATAAAGACACAGATACACACAGACACAATTATTCCAGCTAACAACTATTTTTTTTTTCTCGTACGTTCCAATATGTTGAGTTACTCTACTCGGTGGCATCGTTAATTTCGTATATTCTTTGAAGGAAATATAAATAACAACAGTAACAACAACCGGAAGGTGTTAATTGAAGAGACGGAGTCGACAAATAATGGCAATAAAATTGTGTTTTTTTTTTTTTTTTTTTTTTTTTTTTTTTTTTTTTTTTTTGATTGAAGGAAAAGTAAAGATACAAACGTAAGACAGCCAAAGATAACAGCACTTCTTGAGATTCGAGTCGATACGTTATCCGGATATACGGAGTGCTTTATCGCAAGATGATCTCTTGTAATAATACGAATTGGTAAATGAAACGCCCAAAGACGACGCGTCACGATATAAATTCTGACCGTACTGCCGTATAAAACATACAAAAGAAAAGGAAAAAAAAATATATCATCCGATTTTTACTCTGCGTATATCGAGGAGCAAAGGAAAAAAAAAGTCTTTAAAAGTCTTAAGGGCTTTTATCGCTCGAACGACGACTGTACCGATCGACACTGTACAACAACAAAAAAAAAAAGTTCGATATATTCTCGTAATTCATTAATTTATTTATCACCATTCGACATCACACGAAAATTACGATGTTTTTTTTTTGTTTTATTTGTTTTTTTTTTCTGTAAATAATTACAATTGCCACTTTCCGAAGTCCGAAAAAAAAAAAAAAAATTCGTCAGATATAAATCGTTTAGCATTCAACGTGAAAGATACGACGAGAAGAGATATTTAAAACGTTATTTCGCCGCAATTCCCCGCAATACGAAGCGACGTTCGCGATATTCTATCGAAAAAAAAAAAACCGACGAATTTTTCGCAGTAGAAAAAAAAAAAAATTACAATTTTGCGACACAGTCTGTCGGTACAATGGTCGTCGGGCCTTTTTGTAACAATATAACTGATGACTGGGGCTTATAGGGTTATTACGAAAGGAATTATTTTATTTATAAAAAAAGAACGAAAAAAAAAAATCGAAGTAAATGAAAAAAAAAAAAGTTGGAATACAAAACATTATATGAATAATCATTATAAACAAACAAAACAAAACAAACAACAATTAATAACAATGTTAATTTGATAGGTAATATATGGATGAATATATTTTGTAAATAATGTCTTGTAAAGATATCCACCCCTCCTCCCCCCCCCCCCCCACGAGCACTTTCCCCATTGTATATACAGGAACTGTTTAAATTTTTATTAAATTAGTGATAATTAAAATTGTGCAACTTTACTGTCATTGTATGTAATTAAGAAATTTTTGTTTATTATTATTATTATTATATTTTTTTTCTTCCCAATGGTGTAATTAAACGATTGAGAAACGCGTTATCAAATTTTTCTTGAAAAACTGGGCGAAGCAAAAGATTTAAAAAAAAATAAAATTTACGCGTACATACGACGCAACGGAGTTTCGTATGAACGCGTAACATTGATCGCGAGGGGTTTACAGTAGTCGCAGAGAATCTAATTTTTTTTATATATTGTATAAATGTGAGTTATACAGTCCGAAGGGTTCGGATGTTTGAGCGAAATTTTCGTCAGCCATCGCGCGCTCTGTTCTCCCGTATTTGTTTTTTTTTTTTTTTCTATATGATTCTATAATAGATTACGATTATTTTTCCCCGTCACTCCCCACACACCACTCACCCAACCAAAATCATTCGTTCTCATCGAGTCAACGCTCAACAATAAGTAATGAGCGTAAATATAATAACATGGGACATTCTTTAAATGCATTCCGTTGTTTTGTTCGATAGCCGATATTTCGTAAATAACGCGGTGACGCTGTGATGGCTACGAAGGCACGGGATCCGTTCGAGTAAAGACGACACTGTCGAGAACCCGGTAATTAACTCGAATAGCGGACTGATTCGCGATATACATCAAGAAAAACAGCAAAGGAAAAAAAAAACACACGTTTTCCGGTTGTTGCGATCGTAAAAAAATATCAGCAAGTTAGCGATCCAGAGATTCGAGGGTCGAACGTTATAAAAGTAAAAGGATAACGAAAAAAAAAAAAAAAAAAACAAACAAAAAAGCTTTTCTCGTTCGACAAATCGATTTATAAATTATTTAAGTAGCACGTTGCTTGTTTTTTTTTTTTTTTTTTTTTTTTTTTCATGGATATAATTATTGTTTCGATCGCCGAGTTTATTGTAAATAATATGCATATTTTAACTCAGTCGGGAATATAAAAGCTTCGGGAGTGTATATAAAAAAAAAAACACAAAAAATAACTAAACTTATAAACAAATGAATGCGAGAGATATGAATTTACTTTTGTTGACGCCCCCCACCCCCCTTTCTCTCCCCCCAAACCACCCAAAAACCCCCGAATTCTCAACGGTCGTCGGTGTGTAATATGAAATTTAGTGATATAAAGTGGTACTTGACGAGTTTTTTGTGGACTATTGCGAGAAAAAAAAAGGATTAAAAAAAAAAAGTTGTAATTTCGATGTAACATATTCCGTTTGACATTAGATAGGTAGCATAAGGTCTCATTATGTTATAATTTTATGAATAAAAAATATAATTAAATAATTGTATAGATTATAAAGAAAATAAGCTTCATATGTAAATACAAAATATAATTTTGATCTAAGTGAATTTTAAGCGCCGCTCACACTATCAAGGGGCTCTTAAAGTATTTTTCAGCATCAATTTGTGCATTAAAAAAAAAAAAAAAAAAAAAAAAAAAACGAGTCCAATCGAATATGATATTGCAGTTTTATTATTAGTGGATTATTCATTTATTTAGAACGATTATATATATATATATATATATATATATATAAATATATATATATATATTTTTTTTTGTTGCTTTTCATATTGAATTGTAAAGAAAAAAAAAAAAAAAAAAAACCGATTCACACTTTTTACGATGCTAACTATAATCAACTAATCTTAGATCACTAAAGATTTATGATTAATTGATATCGGTGTTATGTACTCCACGTAGTATATGTACGGACGACTAGACGAATGTACTGTGGGCGCAGAAATAAAGCAAAAAAAAAAAAACACGAAATAATGATGAAACACATTTCTCCAGATTAACGGAACGATTGCTCTGTCTAAGTCCGTGTTTATTCGTATTCGGTTCAGTTTAAAAATAATGCGCAATAATTTCATCGTAAGCCCCTTAATTTTGTAGGCAAAGCTACAAATATTATGAATCTATGATATAAATAGGGAAAGATGATTTTCAAGGCGACCGATCGCTCGGACGAGTCTCGACGATCTTTGAAAAATGTATGAAAAAAAAAAACCAGAAAAAACGGAAAAAAAAAACATTTGTATTTTTAGTATTTGATTAAATGATATATAAATAAGAAGTACAGGTGAATGATTGATAATAATTCAAGTGGATATATGGAACAAAATAAAATATTAAGTACCATATTATATTTGTAGAAACCGTCAAAGCACGTGGAAAAAGAGGACAAAAACGCGCTATGATTATGAAAAAAAAAAGAAAAAAAAAAGCAAAACAAAAAAATATTACAATTATATTATTATCTATTATTACACAAAGTGAATACACAATACTATAGTAATTTGCTAATTGTACCTTTTAATAATTACTGTAGACACATTGATGAAAAGTTTCTCTTTTTTTTTTTTCTTGTTATTAATTATCATAGCCTTACCAGAAAATGAAAAATGTGTTATAAAAAAAAAAAAAAAAAAAAAAAAAAAATATCTGGCAATGTTTGTTTTATCCTGCAAACATTCCCGTTTTCCAATTATCATTAACAATAGCGTTCAGCTCTCTCCCTTTGTGTGGCGAAAGTAAGGTGATTATGTACTTCTGCCGCACAATCCTATATCCGCTCGTCGGCCCTTCAAATTTTTTTCTCGTTTTTCAGATTTTTTTTTTGCTTCCGAGTGTTGAAATTAATTAATAACTAATAACGGTGCAATGGGACGGTTTTATTCTCGCGATTATTTTGCGCAAAGAAAAAATTGTTTCGTTCGATGTTTTGAGCGCTAAAAAACGCTTTAATTCCTAAAAAAAAAAAACAGCCTCTTTGAACGAATAATACGACGGAAAACAGAAGGCATAAGACAGAGCGACAATAAGCATCATTTGGACGAAAACTGCAAACCATGATCCTCGCAAAAGTGAAACATCGCCGATTGTTCACGGGTTCAAAAAATCACGACGGAAACTCCACACGAATACGCATTCTAATTGCCATTCACCCGAAAGCGCCATTTATCTCGAATTAAAAAACGACAGCGCGAAAAAATGTTCCGTCTTAAAAAGACCTTTAATATTTACATATATTAAAATGTGTAATTTAAAGGCAGTTGAGGCATTCAAATTTCATCTGTAACCCGAATATCATTTACGGAGTCTACTACACCACGAAAAGATGTTTAGTTTTGAAAAAACATTTCGAGGTACAGTCATGATTTCGAGGTAATTCGGTTTTCGGATAATTGGCAAATTAAATGCGTTTTCGGGTCGGGTTTCCGTGAGAAATGATTTTCAAAATCTCGTACAATCGGCGATTTTCAATTTTTTAGGAGTAATACGGATTTTTTGGTTTTGGTCCAATGATGCTGTATTGCATTAACCCTTCTACTTGCGTATTTTTCGTTCAAGGACTGTAGTATTTTTCGACGGATTGTTCGCGTACAACGTATTGTCATTTACAGCATTTTCCAAGCAGCCCATCATCCGTGCGCGCAGTGTTGAAACTTAAAGTACCGTACTCACGAATGATAACCCATAGCTGTCAATCGGCGTCAAGGCTCCTTCACGCACGCGGTCTCGTTGTTTTCGCACGTGCCTCCGAAAAACGAAAATTCGTATCGTCTTGTGTTTCTCAAAAAGTTTCATTATTTTTAATCACCAAAATGACCGATACAAAGCGAGGAGAAGAGAACGATGCAATGATCGACGAATCTCCGGAACAAATAAAAACAACAAAGCGACGACATGCGAGCGAAAGTCAAATGGAGGTAAGAGGTTATGTTCGATCGACACGTTCGTGTTTTGTCTCGAAAAAAAAAAACGATTTATAGACAAAAAAAATTGAATAAAAATGAAACATAACAAATTGTATCAAAGGTGGAGGTCGTCAGTGGCGTAGAGGGCAAAGTGCGAACAAAAACGGCATCGAAAAGATCGAAAACGGTTGAAGGCGGAGAGCAGCGTAAGGTGAGTTAAGCGATACATTGTATTATCGACGATAATTTTTTACTCGATTCTTATATCAACGATGCGCAGGTCCCAGTACCGGCCCACAGATACACACCACTCAAGGAGAACTGGATGAAGATTTTTACACCTGTAGTGGAACATCTCCAGTTGCAAATCCGTTTTAATCTCAAATCGAGAAACGTAGAGATTCGCACGGCTCCCGAAACTCCGGACATATCGAATCTTCAAAAAGCTGCAGACTTTGTAAAAGCATTTATAGTCGGCTTTGAAGTGGAAGATGCGCTTGCGTTGCTACGATTGGACGATCTCTTCGTAGAGACTTTTCAAGTTCAGGATGTCAAACCGCTGAAAGGAGATCATTTGTCGCGAGCCATTGGACGATTAGCCGGCAAAGGAGGAAGAACCAAATTTACAATTGAAAATGTTACGAAAACTCGTATCGTTTTGGCCGATACAAAAGTTCACATTCTCGGCTCGTTTCAGAACATACAACTCGCAAGGAGAGCTATATGCAACTTAATAATGGGAAGTCCACCTTCCAAGGTTTATGGTCAACTGAGAAACGTTGCTTCCCGCGTTTCCGAACGTTTTTGATACGTGTACACGATGTAACAGCAAAAACGCAATTTTTTTTTTTTTTTTCTTCGTTATCATTGTGTAATATTTAGTTTAATAAGATTTCTTTTTCTTCGTGTGTTTATAAAAGAATTTTGTATTTGTATTTTCGTGGAACTTTGTTTAGTACCAAACGACCGTCGTAACTCAGCGACGCGAATGTCCACGGATCGGCCGACGACCATTCGACCGCGTAAACGCTGTCCTCGTGTTCCTCGTATCGTCCGATAACTCCGTCCTCGAGTCTGAAAGTACATGTCGCGTGAAAAAAAGAAATTATATAATGAAAATGAAGACTCGATGTATCGGGACGTAAAAAAAAAAAAATAAGAAAAATTTATTACTTTTCTCCCAAACCGGAGTTATCGACGTTGTCGTCCTCCGTAAGAACGGGATGACCGAACGGCTCTGATGATATCGAGGCTGTGCTGCTCAGTATCACTCTGGAGTCGCTGCTCGATGTTAATACTAATTGATCGTGAAAACGATTGATTTTTATGCTCCATACCCAATGGGAATGTTCCATACGCGAAAGTACCGGTTCCGCCGGCGATCTAATATCCCAGAACTTCATGTACCCGTCGTCGCCGCACGTCGACAAAAAGTACTGACGATTCGCATTGAAATCCAAATCTCTGCGGACAAATCCGTAAATTAACTTTTATGCGATTCTTCGGCACTTATTTATATCGGTAATCATTCCTTTAGAGTTTTTTCAAAAATGCGTAAAATAGATGTTATAGTTTTTTACCGAAAAATAAAAAATGTACGCCGTGTAATCAAATAATCGTATTCATAAGAATTCTCGTAAAAAAAAATTAAATCTTATGAACCAAGTAAATAAAAAAAGAAAATTGATGTTTCTTCAAAAAAGTGGAAACACAACTTTTTCTTTTAATTTTTACGTGATTCATATGATTTCACTTTTTTTTTTATGGGGGTTCTTGTGGAAGCGATTATTTAAAGACTCGATACACATTTTTTAATTTTTCCGGTAAAAGCTATAATAAGGAGATATTATGAATTTTGGAAAATTCAGTATCGTTATTTAGTATATCCGTTTTTTTTTTAAATTTTTTTTTAATAAATTTTAGAGACCTAATGATTTGCGAGTGAGCAGATCCGATCGTTAATGTTTCCGTCGATGGATTTCTCAGGTCCCATCCTTTGACGCTCGTGTCATTAAGAGTTACAAATTGATTGCAACCGTTATGAGGATTCCATTTGCCATTGGTGAATCTCGGCTGTCCTTTGCCATTCAATACTCCCGCTGTAACGTTCTGAGTTTGAGACGAAACGATTACTCGTTGGTAAGAAAAAAGGTTGAGAGGGGGAAATACAATACAATCGAACGTTTCGTAAACGGGAAATGACGGTACGATTTTCGGAGTACCTGAGGATTCGATCCGCTTAGATCCCAGAGAATGAAGTTATTATCCACAACGGACACGACTTTTGCCTCGTCGGTCGGATGATACGCAATTACTTTGAGATCATTTCCGTACGGCGTTGTATCGATTTCCGCGAGTTTTTCCAATTGTTCGATTTCATTCGTGAATTCACCTCGTCGCGCTGGTAATTTCCATAGCGCTCCTCGCATCTCACAAATACCTTGGGCTTTCGTGAAAATAAAGAAAAATAAAAAAAAATCCGAGAGACATACACGCCGTTTATTTCGAATTAATTGACAATCGATTATTACTGTTCAGACTGTTGTACGCCGTTACGAATTTGTCGGGATCCGTGGGCGATGCTTGTAGACACCAAATTTCACCGATCGGATGACGATAAATTTGTGTTTTCGGTATACCGGCCGTCTCATCGTTAAGTTCAACGAGGTGCACTTGATTGTTGGCGAATTTTAACGATTGCGTACCGACAAGAAATCGCACGACCTCAGTCTCTGCCGTTTGGGCCGACAGTGCTCTCGCCTAACCATTAATTTATGGTTTTGTTTTTTCAACATTATTTCATTCGCGACTACGTTTGTACAGTTTGTTTTTAAATTATTGTAGATCTCTTACTTGAAACTCGAGGCCGTAAATCACAGGATTGTCGTTGTCCATTTTGTTTGTTATTTGTTTTTCGCGATCGTCAAGGTGCTCCGAAAATTGTACGAGTGTCGCCGCGTAACATCGGTGAGTCTCCGCCTCGATTATCGTCGGCTCCTGTCAGCTGTCTCCGCGCCACGCGCGACACTGCCACCGTCGTTGCCTTCTCGTTGCTCAGTAGCGTTCAACGCTTTATCCTCAAAAATGACTTCTCTACTATTAACCTCAACGATTCTATGTTTTTCCGGATACTTAGCTCCAACGATTATAAAATTCGTGAGTTTACGTAAAAAATTAATCGTATCTCGTGTGCACGTGCGACACGAAACTCCGAATCGTTCGAATTAACCTGTCAATTTTGGTGTTTCTTTATTATCACAGTTAATGACATCAATTTTCACGGAGAATAAACACGATCAATCGTTACGCGTCGAGATGCGAAAATTGGAGCAGGAAATGTCGGGAATATCGTTGGTTAATGAGTTCGCGAGATTTACGAGACTCCAACGTAAACACACGAAGCTGAAGGACGAGTTGAGGAATAACGGTCGGTTGATTGAAAAATCTTCGATCGAATCACCGCTACTACTGCCAATTTCTTATCTATCGTAATATTATTACGATAATTTTTTTTTCTCCAGTTACCGCCCGATTGTCGTCGAGAACTCAAACACAACTTTTTCTTACTTATGGCAACAAAATTTTTACCGTAAGTATTGATTGCATCGTGACGTAATATTTATTGTTTTTTTATTGAAAAAAATTAAATTTCTCAACGTGCGTTTACAGGTTATTATTTCGCTGGTACTCGTTTACATGTACGGAAAGGAACCGGTCGTCATTCTACCGCAAAGCCTTCTTTGGCCGTTTCAAGATTTTTTAAGTTGGCCGAGTGCTCATAAGGACGCGATATCGCTCACCACGTGGATGATACTTACGAGATTAGTTGTAGACGCCTGTAAACAAGACTCACCTTGATACACGAATAAAATACCTTCGCATAACACGACAACATCAAAACCGCAAAAACCCGAAAAATTTCGAAAACTCCGCGATATTTTTAAGCTGTAAATTTTTTTTCAAAAAAGTCGCATTCGTTCGCCAAAATATGTTGATGATCTCCCCTCAACATATTTCGGGCCAAAGAAAACATTCGTTTATATAAGTTTGGCGATTTATGAAAAAAAAAAAAAAAAAAAACATTTTTTTATACACGAGAAAAAAATCTTATCGCTAATCCGAAAAATCTAAGAAAATAACACCAATAATAGAAATAAGAAAAAATACGGGATTTTTGATGACATTTTTTTTAGGAAACAGAAAAACTGAAACACGTTTTTCGATCAAAAATTACGTGTCATCAAAAAAAAAAAAAAAATTTTTACTGTACGATTTAATTATTAATGGGAAATAAATGAAAATTAACGGCGAATCCTTTCTGTTTGTGCTATTTATTGAACACAGAGTAACAGGCCTTTCAACGTCGTTACACAGATTGCTCTTCGAGTATTAAATCGCGTTGCTTAAAATTTCAATTAACTTCAAGCACCGGACGATCCAAGTTATCCACAGGTCCGTGGGGCGCACGTAACTGTATTTGTATCCACCTCTATCGATCTCACGTACGAATGACAATTGTTGACACACTTATTTTGACCTTTTGTCCAAAACTGACACAGTACAGTATTAATAACCGATTCAATTATTATTATTATTAGTTTTTTTTTGTTTTTTTTTTTTCGATCATTGTAAAATTCGCAAAGATTCGCACAGCAAAACCTCGTGTTTACTTAAGTTTGAATCAACATATTTATATTCAACAGTATCCCTTCGTTACGCAGTTTTCTCATCATTGTTAAAATGCGAATGCAAAGCGTTCGTTTGCGAGTGAACGAAAAAATTATAGATCGCGAATACGAGGGGAATGGAGTGCACCGACTTCGAGACTTGCGAAAAAACAAGTATACATCAAATTATTCTCGAGAATACGCACTAATTATCGAGGAAATAGGGCGGTCGGGGGGCGTATGTGTTTATTAGGGTGGAACAGCAAAAAACTTTTTTTCAAGAACTTTTAATCATTTGTCCATTCGTAGTGTCAATTTTTGTCACGAAAAATAAAAAAATGTTTTTGTGGAGTCCGTAACCTATACGATAATCTTTAGCATTATTTCCATCGATCGCGAAATTAACACGAAAATTCATTTTTTCACCATTTTTATGTTCAAACGGAAATACTTGTTTTTTTCCCCCAAATCTTCTGGAAAGTTTTTCAGTTGCGAACATTTTATTCTGTAAAAACTCGGATATATAATTCTGATCAGCTACAGAATTCTCCTTCGTTTTACTTTAATGTAATTTCTTACGAAACTCGAACTCTATGAGACAACTTTTAGTTAATTTTTTTTCGACTTTAAGATAATTCAGGTCGATGAGGATAACTGATATCCGACTGATCTCCGCTTTCACGAAAAAATGTTTTTATTATTTTTTATTTTAAATTAGTTGAAAATATTATTCTATTGCTAATTCAATGATCGATAGGATAGTATTAGAAATTCTCGCAAGATCACAGCCTCCGTGAGAACTATTATTTCGTAACAATGAATGGAACTATTAACAATGAAATTAATTCTCGAAAAAAACTTTTTTTTTAACACCTTAAGTGTTAATATGGGAAATCGGAGGTATATTAAAACATCAGCGTTAGTACAACCGCGAAATATTTTGATGGTCAAATATCGACGGAAGTTTGTATAACATCGAGTGAAAGAGCGTTAGTCGAAAGATATTTTTTTTTTGGTTTTTTTTTTTTCATTTTCTGCGCTTACGAACTATTATTAAATTGACGCCACTTACATATCCCACTTTGGAACATTAATCAATCGGTATTAGTTACTAATTAGGCGATCGACGGAATCAAGAAAAAAATACCATTTTTTTTTGCAATCCATAGAACATTGCGTTGAAAACAACAGGACGACGTCTAATTTTCATGTTTCTTTTTTCGAATATATTTCCATTTCATGTGTATTTCCGTGTGCATTTTTTTCGTTCCTTTTTTTTTTTTTTTTTTTTTTTTTTAGACATTACTTTTTTAGATAGGATTACCAGACCTGTACCCAGTACACGAATGATTACTACAAAGAGATCGTATCCCAAAGATACCACGGATGATACTTCACACTGAGTTACAATTAGTATCGTAGAAGCGTACAAGCGACAAACACCGACATTGAAAAAAAAATAAAAAATTTGAGAAAATACTCAAAAATTGGAGCGCACGAGTCCCAAAGTTATCCGGACGAACCTTAAGTTTCGTGAGAAATATTAGTAGCGGTCAACTGTGAGCAATAAACGGGGGATTCGGTCAAAATTTCGAGACGAAAAAGTGTTTACCATTTTTTTTTTTTCTTTTCATATATAACAAAAATGCGATTGTTTATTTGTAACGGTGTTTCAATTATGCGAAAAAAAAATTCTCAACTCGAAAGAAATCAAAATTGCAGTATACAGAGTCATTTTTTTTAAACGTTACATTTTTTTCGAATTTTTTACGCGATAAGAAAGATTGATACGAATTATCGATCGCTTGGAAATTTTGATAACTTTTTTTCTTTTTCGGTAAAACAAAATGAAAGATGGGTTTTTTTAATCCGAAGTTGCTGAACCCCTTAATGATCGATTCCGCATCCCTATTCGACAAAAGTTCGTCCGTTTATTCGTCGTTTATCGTTACTCCATACGCGCTTCTCGGTAATAATAATTGTTCTTTCGTTCAATGATAGAAACAGTTACTACACGATTGAGACGTATGATTTACGAAAGAAATAATTGTCAGAGAAGTACTATGAATAATTGGTGAAAAAAAAAGGAAAAAAAAAAATATATATATATTTAGCCGCGCGAATGTCGTTACAATGTGCCGCTTCGCCAATTAGTCCGAACGAATAATTTCGGTATGACGAAGAAACGACTATGATAAATACTGATTAACTGATTTTGTTGCTGTTAGTGTTAAGCAGTGGACGCGCGCGTTATCGCCGGTGATTCTCGACGAAATGATGTTAGGCACAGTCCGTTTGAATATCTGGCATCGATTAATTTCCGTTCGTAATAAAGAGCGAATACCCCTCGTATACCTCAATATATCAAAGACGATAAGTAGGTTCGGCGCGTATCTCGCGTTTTTTCTCCTTACGTCTTTGCAATATCCATCGGTGATCCACCGGTTGTGTTAACATTCGACGTTGCAATCGGTGGAACACCGGGACTCACAATTGTCGGTGGAATAGCTGGTTTAACGAATCTATCCGATGTACGTCTACCAGACGGCGGCACTATGTGACCCTAAATAACAAATTTTAATCATTAATACTAATCATTTTTTTTTTTTTTTTTTTTTTTTTTGTAAATAGAAAGTTATTGTTGGTCGCATTTTACGCAAAAGTTTGAAAGAAAATTAAATCGTTTCGTATGCAAAGATTGTTGATAAGGATTTGTTAAAAAAGTACGGACTTCTGCAACATCAATGTTGAAATTTAAATTAATTTCGTCGCCATAGACATATTTTTTATATTTGTATCGTAACATTTTCGTTGAAAAAATTATTTAAATTTTCATAAAGGACAATATAAAAAATTGTTAAAATTGTTAAAATCGTCGAATTTTGTCAATGTACGATATTCTTTTGTTCTTTTAATTTAATAATCGAGTAAACAATGAAAGCTTTCAATTTGTAAAACTGTGAAAATGATTGTCTGTTAACGTCAGTGTGTGTGCAACGCTCCACTTGAAATTTATTATTTTGTCGGTTCGAAACTCGATAACAGATCCGATTTATTTTCGGAGATTGACATACCGTTGTCGGCGGAGGAGAGCTTGAAAATGGAAGCATAATCGTCTGACCGCAAGCGTAGCAACGATTAGAAGTGAAACTATCGCGTGATGTCGATCCGACAACGTTGATTCCTGAAAATGTTAAAAAATGTAGCGATTCGCACATAAGGCATTGTGATCGATTGGGCATTTTTATTATTGAGGTTTACCGGGACTCAGAGGTCGGGACGAACTTGGCGAAGGATTGTATGGCACAGGACTCGAGACCGTGCGATTTCTTATATTGCTTCCCGACATAACGATTTCGTTGTAATGGCGTTCCTCCTCCATCTCCAGGCTGCGGATTAAGTTTATTATTATAGAATTCGTGGATAAAAAATAATGAGTAAATTGCGATAACTATTATTTACTTTACTATCGTCGCATACCTCGATTCCGATTCGGAAAGATGTCTGCACAATGCTTCGCGACGCTCCACTTCCAGCTGCAACTTCCTTTGAAGCCTAAGATTCTCCTCGCGAATATGTTTTTCCTCGTTTACGTATCTCTGCATTTTTTCAGTATCTGCCGAATAAATTGTGGTTTCGAAGGTTAAAAGTGTTTCGATATATCGAAACGGGATCTCGGAGTATCCGTAAGTATAATTAGTATTGTTAATACACGAATATTAGATTCTTTCGTAATTATATATCGCGATCTCTGTAAGGAGAAACTTACAAACGAATATCAGTAATATCGATATTGTGCAGCGATCTTTAGACATTTTAAACGAAAAACTCGAGAGATTTTTTTTCCATTAAATTCTCAATCGACGAAACGTTTAATCGGTGTCGTAACTGTCTTTTTTTTTTTTAATAAAAAGCTATTGACGTTAATTAAAATTAAAAACCTAACATCACAAACATTGTATAAAAATATTCTTACAGTTTTATCGTCGTAAATTGAGTTCATTTTCTGTAAAATAATTCGTATACTTTTTTTTTCTACATAATCTCGACCCACGAATATTCATCTGCTTTACAATATTTTACGATTTTCTATGTTGAGCAAAGATATTGTAAGTTTATTAAACTTCGATACTGTAAATCATCATAATAATAATCAATCGATTTATCTACTACCTGTGTAAACAATTATTTAAAATGTTCATTTATTTCGTAAAACAGAAGGTTATAGATTAATGCTGTGTTGCAACCGAATTCGTCGCTAAATCGTAAATAATAATAACGCAAAATAATAATAATAATAATAATAGTTATGCCGTAAATAAAAAAAAAAAACTTTTTTTTTTTTTTTTTTTTTTTTTCGAAAACTCACGTTCCTGTTGCGAAATAAGTAAGGTATGCCTCAATCTTGCAACTTCGCTTCTCAGTGTCTGTATGTGAGTACTAAGATTCGTAGCGGTATCACCGTTGTTTATTTCTCTCGGCGACGTAGGATCAGAAATCGGCTGATCCAATTTAATTTGTAACATTCTTTTTTCCGCCTCGAGTTTATCCATGCGTTTCCACAATTTATTAACGAGAGCTTCTTGTTCCTGTTCCAAGGTATTCTCAAGTTCAACTTTTTCCCTTCTCAATTGTTCCAAATTGCTTTGTTTGGCAAGCGTTTCTGCCTCCAATTTTTCGATCTTTCGCATCAACTTGTTCACCAAGCATTCCTGTTCCTGTTCCAGAGTCTGCTCCAATCGACATTTTTCCTGACGCAATTGATTCAATTTTCTCGATAAATCGTTCGTCAAACATTCCTCTTCCTGTTCATAGTGATGCGCCAGAGTCTCCTTTTCCTTCTTCAATGCCTGAATCTTCTTCAGCAGCGTGTTACTGATGAATTCTTCCTCTTGTTCCGCTTTAGCTTGCTGAAAAAAACATTGTCGATGTGTGTTAGCAGGGAAAAAAAAAACATCACGATAAAAAAAAAGTCCGAAAAGAATGTTGTGTATTTGGGAGATTGATAAAAAGTTGGATTAACAATGAAAAGATCGAAATAAACTCACGATAATAACGGATGCTTGGCGAAGACTACGATTTTCCTCTTGCAGTGCCTTAACGCGAAGTTTGTAAGTTTCGAGTTCGACTTTTAACACGCGATTATGTTGTTGCAAAGATTCTATCCTCTTCTGCAACTGTTCACGTGTAACCGGCGACGGTGGCATCATAATTGGTCCACCGTCGATTGAGCTCGAATCACTTTCGGATGCGCTGTCCCGGTCAGCCATTTTACTCCGTCGAATATCGTTGAAAATTTACGATTGTACAAAAATATATCGTAAACCCGATCATACGGGCCCTCGGAGAAATCGTAATCGCGTCAGTTTATCGGAGGTTTCGCAAACGAAATTATTCGTATTACGGAATTATTGTTTTACAGTTTCATCGCATTCGCGCGATACAATATCGAATAATTATGCGACACTTTGCGGCATAAACATGTGGTGCCTTTACTGCCAAAAACGGGATCAGCTGTTTGCTTCGATCACCACTGCCGGACTATTTGAAAAAAAAAAAAAAAAAAACCGAAAAAACGTCTCGCAGCGCCCGGGATAGGCAACAGTCGAGACAGACGCTAAACCCCAACAAGACCTCTGTCTCGTGTATGCGAACGCCACGTATAAAAATCGTCAGTGTAATCAACTACACCGAGTGACCAATACAAATCCTCGGTCGGTACACTTACGACGTTCTTTTCGTCAACGGGCCCCCGATCTCAGCCTATTCTATTGTAAACTACGGAACAAAAATGACGGTTGCCATAAATAACGTGCTATCAAACCCGGTGGTTATTTACCGAATGATATCACTAATGAATAGTTTCGTGACCAGTCGTGGCGGCTGGTCGCATCAGGTGGCTCGCTATTATGAGCAATAATAGTCGGTCGAATAACTCGTGAATACTCGTGTTGTTTTTTTTCCCCCATCGCGTTTGTATTTCCAACGAGTTTTTGTTCTCCACCGTCGTCGACACCGCGGAGAGTCTGCTGCTATGTAGTTTGTGAGAAAACGTCGTAAAACACGGCAACCGAGTCAAATGGACTTGTATTCGTAACAACTAACTCCAGACGGTCGCAGTGTCGACGAGCGTGAGAGAGTTATATATAAATCTTGAAGATCCCCGAGCGAACTCATCCGCAGTTGCTCGATGGGCACGCGAAAAGTTCGAACTCTCGTCTCGCCTGTGTCAAATATTCTAACGTTATTTCGCGCGTGCAACGATTCGGGAGGATTGACAAACGTGTGGATCGACGAGTCATCGCGAAGTAACGCAATTGCGTGTCAAATGATCGACGCACAGTTTAGTTGATAGGCAAACAAAAAAAAAACAAAACAAAACAACCAAAAAACACTGGTCGAACGATGTCAAGTCACGCTATCGGTTCGTCGATATCTTGATTGTCGGATTTCCTTGTCCCCGTCTTGGATATGTCGTATTTGGTGAGTAATAAATAATAAACAAGAGTAATTTTGCCGAAATCGAGAAAAAATCGCGTCGCGATTAATTTACCTTCGAGTTGAACGATTTTTATGTTTTTACGCAGATCGACGAAGGATGGGTTGCGTCAACAGTCGGACGGATATCAACGACCGTCACCCAAATATATTTCAAGTTATGAACGTCGACGATTTGGGTAATCTTATTACGCCTGGAAGGCTAGAAATAACAGAATCAGATATAGTGCTCTATCAACGAGGCAAACAACCGGTCAAATGGCCGTTGAGATGTTTGCGAAGATACGGTTACGATTCTGAGATATTCAGCTTTGAATCCGGCAGACGTTGCTCCACTGGACCCGGTATCTATGCTTTCAAATGTCGCAGAGCCGATCAACTGTTTAATCTCGTACAGAGCAACATACAGGTAAAATCAATGAATTTCAATAAATCGAAAAATATGAAAAAAAAAAAACAAAAAAACAAAAAAAAGATCGAAAAAATATTTTTGTTGCTTTTTTTTTTTTTTTTTTCATTTAATTTTCTCCATAAATCGAAGACTGTGTTGACGACAATTCATTGGTTGTTTTTTTTTTTTTCAACAGTAACGACAAAAAGTTGCTAAAACGTTTTTTCTTGTGATTTTTTATCTCATCTATTTTCTCGATAAATCGAAGATCGCGTTGGCAATCTAATTATTTTCGAATTTGTTAAAATGTTTTAGGTATGCAACAGCAGCGTCGACGACACAGTGTCGCGGGATCTATCGATAACGGCACATCCAGCGCCGACGATATCTCGTGGAACAATAGCGCCGATCGAGACGAATTATCTCGATCCAATGCCGGCGCGAAGCAACAGTCGTGCGACATCGAGATTTTCACACGGGCAACAGAACGGAATCAGTAGATTGGGTAGTGTCGGTAGTAGTAGCGGCCCGATGTCGCCGCAGGGTACAATGGGTTCGCCGTCGCCGCCACCGATTCTAACGGGCGTAGCGCCGTTGTGTTTACCGCCACCGCCTCCGCAAGCGCCTTCGACGGTGTCGTCGCACCATCATCCGTCCGCCGTTTACGTGAACGAACAAGTATTGTCGGCAATCGCAATGGAGATGGAATTGGATAATAACAATAAGACTCTGAGAAGAACGATGCAGAGGTAAGAAGTTTTCTACGGCGTTATAATCTGCTTAATTAACTGCTTAATTAATTGTCAATGAATAAAAATTACTTATTTCCCGGCAATTAATAGTTTAAAATGCACTGATCACGCGCGCAATATGTTTTTTTTATTTACTTTTTTTATTAAAAAGGTCGCATACAATGAGCAGCACATCGAGTAGCGGACTTTTGTCCAACGAACAACCAACGGGAATGTTAATGCTGAATCAGGATATGACGAAGTCAAACAGCAGATCACCGCCTCTCGTTACCGTCGCGGCGACGTATATAAACGTTGATATAAGCGCCGAAACGAATCCCATGTCCCCGGCGCACGCGACTTCTATCGGCGGTACAATCTCGAGAGACGAGAGCAGCGACGAGCGCGAGAGAGCCGCTCGTCACGCCTACATGAATGTGAATCCGGGACAGGAAATCAGTTCGGAAAGTACACCCGGAAGAATACGTCCGAACGCTTTGCCGCAGTCGCTTTCGCAACAACAACCCGCCGAATGGGAGGAAACGCCGAGGCATTGTTACGCGAATCTCGAACCCAACGAAATCGAAGGTCTCAAAAGCATTCGTTTCCTCGGGGCTTCGACTCCCGGTAACGAAAAATCACCGATACCGCCGCCACTACCGGCACCACCTCCACCCGCGACGCCACCGCCGTCCGAACCGATTCGCGAAGTTAACTACGCGGTCCTCGACTTGGATAAGAAGAACATATCGGCGGTTGCGTTAACGAACCAAACAGATGTTTCGTCGAACGCCGTACCCTCGCCGCCGGATTCACCGAACAAACATCAAAAGGGATACGCGACGATAGATTTTAACAAAACAGCCGCTTTGTCTCATTCCGTTAATCCTAATGTTGTAAATGACAACGAGGGATCGCGAAAGACGCGGCATAACTCGACGATCAACGATTTGACTGCCCCATCGAGGCACAGCTCATCGATAAGTGAGTGAAATTAATGGTTTTCTTGCCTTTTTTTACTTTTTTTTTATATTCTCATCCATCGCGGATTTCTCGCGATCGTCGGTATAATCCCATTGGTTGATTAGACATTGTTATCTCCGTTTTTTCGCGCTACGACTTTAATAGAATTTCTTTTTTTTTTTTTGCAATCGAAGTCCCATTTAATTTGTATCTCGGATCGTTCGCTTTTTATGCGGTTATTCTTGCGGTACAATTTAATTTTTCAAAAATCGTTTATACACATTTCAAACGAAAAACTCGTGTGATCTAAGAATTTTGTTAAAAAAATTTGAGATAAACAAATACGTAAATTGAGTGAAAAGATACGGTGAAAAATCTATAGCATTGAGTTCGTTGAAAAAAAAATATTTTACCGCAGTGTTTGCGAAGATAAATTTGTAATCTTTTAGTCGATTTTGCAAAGTGATTTTGTTCGTTAAAATATTGTCGACTAATTGGGCAAAAATTTGTTGTCTGATTAAATTTTTGATCGGAAGTAAAGTTTAATTGTAGTATTCGATTAACGCGACTGTACCGCAAGAACTACTTAATCGTTCGTGTCACTTCGGAATATATAAAACACCGAATCTCCTTTAATTATTGTTTTATCGATGAAAACGTACCAACGTTGGATCACCAAATTTTCCAACACTACTGCATACCATATATCACTGTTTAGTGACGAAAAAAAAAAAAAAAAAAAAAAAAAAAAAAAAAAAAAAAAACGAGCGCCGAATCGTAGTAGCGCAATGTACTGATTGGCGTGCCATCGTAGTGATCGATTTTCGCAAATGCAACTTAACGATTGCAAATTTTTGTGTTTTTTTCTGTTGTTTTTTTCGACTTTCATACAAAACGAATACCGATGGCGCGATAAATGAAGGAAAAGAAAAACCAGTCGTGAATTTTGACGAAACGTGAACAACGTCGACGCATCGAATCAATAAATAACCCGTTATTATTATAAAAAAAAATCTATAACTTTCCGACGACATGAAAAAAAAAGCCATATATCAGAGACATTGAAGCCAAAGATAAGCAAAAAGCAAAGAGACCATTGCGGAGGTCACCGATTCGTATTACTTTCTTTTTTAGTGACAATTATTGAGAGCCTCGAGCCGCGAATTTTATTGAACACCGAGTGTTCGATAAACGAGTTTTTAAAATTATAAAAAATATGCATACCGCGAATCTATCGAATTTCGATATATCGAAATTCCTCTCTCGTCTCTCAATATCGACATTGCTATAGCGTGTATTGTAGTCCAATTCCAAATGGCAATTATCATACGTAAATGTACAACGAACTGATTTTCTATTGAGACAATAGGAAATAGAAGTTTTAATATGAAAAAAAAAAAAAAAAAAAAAAAAAAATTCAATATCCAAAGAAAAAGAAATCGTGTGTCAACCATAATGGCAGTATTAATTGCATGCAACAAAGATTAGATGCAGAAAAACAGCGGGGATGAGGATGTTGAGCCGACGACGCTTCCGATGGCGCTGCGCGATCGACGATTTCCATTAAACCGAAAAAATAATCGGTAGCGTGGCACGTTGCGCAAAATAGCATATATAGTAACAGTGTGTGTGGTGACTATTGCGCGCGACTATACGAAAAAAGAAAAAGAAACAAAAATTGGACTCCAAAAGCCAATTGCCAAATTCGTACAGTAAAACGATACAAAACAGCCGCTGTCTGTATCCGATAATATCTTCCCGCAATTCCGACGAAACATTTTCGTTACGAATAATTTGTTATTCGCGATATCTTCGGTAACTTGCTACGTAATGTAATCGAGTAGAGAGCCGCATAAAAAAAATAACGACGCAGCGTGTACCACAGGTGTAATAACAACAACAAAAAAAAGAAAAAAAAAAAAATAACGACGCGACAGTAATTAACGTTAAGAAAAATAAAGTCCGGACCCCAACGATGTATGTATATTGTATTGGGCAAAAAAAAAAACGCCTGCAAAGCATGCAGAAAGACCGAAATCCCATGGCTGTGAATTATACGTCATTTGCCACGAACTTTATGCTCTAATAAAAAAAAAATATATATATATATAAAATACGCGTTTGCGAGATTGAGGATCGCGCAAAGATTGTCCGATCGATCAGAAAAGAAATGCCACACGTAGCATAATACCTAAAAACACCGAAACACGACGAACAAATACACACACAATGCCAATCTGTACGGAAATGGCGCGCTAATTTGTAAGACAGATTAAGAAAATAGTTTGTAAAGATAACATGAAACGAAAGTTTTATTTTTCTATGAGAAATGAAGAGGACGGCTCATTATTCTCATTGATGGACAAAAAAAAAAAAGAAAAAGAAAAAAAAAAAAAACGGCGGAATCGTGAGATCCGGTTGATATACTGTTGACCCGCACCCCGTAGTTATAGGCCAAAAAATTAGTACATTACAAGAGAGATTAAGTAGATACTCTTTAAAATCGTTATTAAAAAAAAAACCAAAAAAAAAAAAAAAGAATATTAAAAAAGCGTACATTAGGTGGTATACAACGATTCCACGTAAAATATACCATACCTACCTACCGAGTACCCACCTATTTGTGCGCAGGAGGATAAACATTATTTGATAAACGTCGAAATGCCATTGTCTCGCCCCGTATTTTATAAAAAAAAAAACCAAAAAAAAAAAAAAAAAAACCAAATTAGCATACAATTATTTTATACATATAACGATAACGATTGCATATATAGTGTACATAGCGGTACGTAGGTAGGTATACAAAACCAAAGAATGAAGAAAAAAAAAAGAAGAAATTGAATAATAATGTGTCGGTTGGTTTATTTGTACTTCATTTTGAAATTCATGCATAAATGAAATATATGAAAATGTTATTCGAAAGTGATTTCCCGAGTTTTATTGTTATCCTTTTTTTTTATTCCGAATTAATATGTTTACTTTCGTTTTTCGAAGTCGAGGAAAAATACGAGCGAAATTTGGACATCGATTCTGCATTTTTTTTTTATCGATGTTTTTTCGTAATCGGCGCTTTGTAAATGTTGAAAAAAAAATGATAAAGCGATCGGTAAATTTTCTTTGCATCTTTTTTTTATGCCGATCCAATGGCCAATATAGTGCAAAAAAATAGTAAGGGTACTTTTTTACTCCGAATAAATATGTTTTTTCCGTTTTTCGAAGTCGAGAAAAAATACGAACGGAATTTGGACATCGCTTCCGTATTTTTTATAATCGATGTTTTTTCGTAATCGGCGCTTTGTACATCTTTTGTTTACATCTTTTTTTACGCCGATTCGATCGCCAATATAGTGCAAAAAAATTTTATAAGGGGAAAGAAAATTTTTTTAAATAGAATTCAAATTATTTTCATTAAAATTTCGATTTTTTTTTACACGAAAAAAAAGCTTTCTATATGAGGACAAAAGATAAAAACTTTCGGTCAGCGAGATATCAGTACACCGGACGATTCTTCATGATTAGTAATTAGCTAATCATTTCCGGCTTTTTCGTTCCGTGTCGATCGTAATTTTTGCGCGTTACACGAACCTTTGGCAAGTAAATCATTATTGCCGTTCCGCATCTTCAAAATCTCCGGCGACGCTGCGAAATAACATTGACGACACCTCAACACCCATTGAATTGTTCGAACTGAATGAATTTATTAATCGAATTTTTGACAATATTCATACAACATGTATAACTAAGAAACTGTGAGTCTCAAACGAACGATGGAAACTTACAAATACGTGTTGTTTGCTTTATGTTTTCGTTAAATCTCTTTAATAATGTGTTGACGCAAAAAAAAGAAAAATTGAACTTCTCGTTGAAAAAAAATCCAAGTAGCGAATTGTTAGCGCTCATCCGCGTCGTCTTCACGTAAATCCTCGTGTATCGGTTTGTATTAATCGTGACGCGAAGAGATTCCATTGTAATCCCCGTTGGCGTTTTTTCTGTGCAGCAAAAAAAAAAAAAAAGGTTAATTAACAATCGCATTATTAAACCGAAAAAATCAATAATTACTAATGTAATTATCAACTAATAACTAAATAATTAAATTATTTATATATAATAATTAATAATAATAAAAATATTTAGTAATAAAAAATCACAATACGATTATTGGTGATACCGATACAAACGGTCGTTTTTCATCGATTTTAAAAAATCGTATTAATCGTCAATTATTATGACATTTACCATTTTACCTGCTACGCGAGTGTGAAATCGATCGCGACTTCGATCGACGAGGCGGCGGACTCCTGTCTTTGGAATCGGAACGTCCCTTGCTGCTGCGAGGCTTGTCGCGCGGGGCTACGCCGCTCCTGCTGCGTGATCGGCTCCTCGACGACGAACGGGAACGCGAACGCTTACTGCGCGATCGTGAACGGGAACGGGACCGGGACCTCGAGCGGGACCTATGAACGGTTATTATTTCTCATCAACAATACGAATCTGTCTATAAAGCCTAACGACAATTTATACTACTAATTTACCACTCGGTTATCCATTATGTTAGTGTTAAAATTATCTCGAAATTCGAACGATGAATGACTATTTTCTTCTTTTTTTTTTTTTTTTTTTTTTTTTTTTTTTTTTTTTTTTTACTTTCAGCGTCGTCACGACATTGAAAAAAATGAAACATTTGAGAGAAATACCTATCCGCGTGATTTCGATAATTCGATATATACGATAAATCGATATATATTCGATTACATATCACTACTAGAATTACTGATATTTTCAACGCTCGAGGTATTGAAATTATAACTCGATAAGTTCAATACTTTTAGCTAAATAACAATAAAACAGTAATAATATAATCAATGAAACGTTAAAATCGTATTGTATCGAAGATAACGAATCCGAGACGCAATTTCATCGGTAAGACGGTTAAAAGTGTAAACACTGTTATCGATATATTTTGCGATACACTACCTATTTTTTTGTTTTTCTTTTTTGTTTTTTTTTTTTTTTTTTTTTTTTTGAGAGATTATACATTTATTTAATGTACCATCCTTATCGGGTCGGCTATTGGCGGTAGTGATCGCATGGAGGCACAAGTACACGCGATGCCTGAATGGGGATCTCGTCGCGAGGTGGATGATTATAGCGCAAAGATCGGATGAGCGTGGAACGGTCGAGCGGTCGACGATTCGCTTAGATACGCAGGCTAAACCACAGGGATGCGTTTTTTTTTTTTTGTTTTTTTTTTTCTCTGTGATAAATCGACGGTGAACAACGAAGAGGTCGAAGCCGAACGAAGAAAACTGTAGCTAGAAGAGAGGTGTGCCGCCATCGTCGTGCCACCCTAATTCTTTCAATTTTTTTTTTTTTTTTTCTTTCTCACTCTGTTTAGGACGATGAGAGATAGATAGACACACACGCACACAGCAGTCGGTAGAAGTATCGGAGTGCGTTGATTGCAGGACTTAGAGACACACGTGTAGTTTCGCCGGCGTGTGTGTGCCCGTCGGCAACCTTTTCGCATCTGTTCTCTCGCTCGTTCGGATATCGCAGCGGAGTGCAGTAGGAAACCCGAAGTAGGTGGGTGCTCTACGCTGTAACTATGCAATGTGTGTGTCGCGAAGTGAACCCAGGAAGAATCTCGCGAGAATCACAGTGGCAACTGGTAGCAACACACATTTCTCATGTGTGTTATGTCTGTTCAGCCCCATCTCCTATAAATAATTGGCAGGATTACATTGGCAACGTCCTCTCAACATTTTGACGCTGAGTTTTCGTTTTTTTTTTTTTTTGTTTATTCGTAAATTTTGTTTTTTTTACTTTTGGATTGCATTTTTTTTTGGCTTATTCCTCTCGTTTACTCGCTAAGTACTAAATGACGAAAAACTTTAATTAAGCTTTTGGTAATTATGGTTTTTCTTGGAAGATGACGCTATTCATTGTTTGGGGCAGCGACTGCCCCAGAGGCAATATTATATATATATATTATACATATATATGTTTTTTTTTTTTTTTTTTTTTTTTTTTTTTTTGCAACAATCGCAATACGGCCACTTTGAAACTCTTTACGATCTATGATAATCTTTCGACTTACCGATTTCCTATCAAGAAAACTTTTACATTCTCGAGTACAAGTATGTGAAAAATTTTCGATATATATTTTTTTTTTTTCTTTGCAGCAATTTGTGAAGATAATTTGTCAAAAATCTTGCGTACCTTCGCTTGCGGCTACTTCTGTGACGTGGACAATCTCTCGCGTAGTGGCCACGCTCTCCGCACTCGTAGCAACGATCCTCCGGATGAAATGGTCTTCCTGCGGCGCGTCTTGACGAACCTCTGTCACGAAGACGTTTGCCGTTTGACAATTCGACTCGCGCTTGACGGCCGCATATTGTACGACCGTCGAGACCCCTTATCGCGTCCTCCGCATCTCTCGCATCTTCAAATTCGACGAATGCAAAACCCGGCGGATTTCTCGCCACCCAAACATTGCGCAGCGCTCCGTAATAGGAAAACGCATCTTCGAGCTCTTGCTTCGTCGCGTTACTTCCCAAATCTCCGACATAGACTTTGCAGTCGGAGGGATAACGAGACATCTGCAAAAGACGCGCAATTTTTTTTTTTTTTTAGACTCGTGTTAATCCGATAAATACGAGGGTTTCATGATTTATCGATCTGTGCGCGAGTTTCGCATTTTTTTTCTTTTTTTCAATTAAACAATGAAATTTACGGGATTAATGAAGAATAATTAACGTTACCTTATTCATGTTTTGAATGTGTCGGTTATTTGGCCTTCTGGCCCGATCGTTCACGAACAAAAGAGCAACGAATTAGCGATGATAACTTGTGGGGTTCAATTGGTAACACGACGCAGCGACACGAAAGCTCTCGCGAAGTCGCGCGTCACTCGAGAGTGAAAAAAAAAAAGAAAACGAAATTTGGGGCTCTTCGATATACTTTGTTGAAGCCGTGTGTATTATTCGTTTGTATGTTAACTTGTGCTGTAGCCGTCGCAATGATGCATCCCAGCATTCGTCCTATCGATCCTGGAACGATACGTCGTAGTCGTCGTGTCGGTTCCTATGGGTAGTTTTTGGCTCGTCGGCCCGCGTCTGTCTGTCGCGCGCGGCAAATAGGGCGGTCTCGTGCGCGCTCTCGACGAATAGTCGATAGGCGTTCTGGTTATCGAGAGGGGGGCGCGAGCGGTTGAGAGGGGTATATGACGGCGGGGGCGACTCTTCGAACAACGGCGCCGATGATGCCGACGCCGTGTTGTCCGAGCGCAACCAAATGTACGGAAAAGACAAATAAAACGCACGTTATCGAAATATGTGAACGACTTTATTTCTACATTATCATCCATTCTCTCCTTCGATATCGCATCGATCTGACCTACATGACTTTATCGTCGCTGTTACCATCGGCAACAATTGAACTCAGCTACGCCACCGCTATAGTTATATCGTCTGCTTGGCGGTTGCTACGATTTTCGATTAAAAAAAAAAGAAAAAAAAAACCATTAAAAAGTGAACGTTGCTCGAGAAGAGAAGAAGGTAACGCGTACTACTAGTAGCCTGCCGCCACGAGCCACGAGAATCACGCTTGGTTTTATATCGGCCCCTAGCGTCGAACGAGCGTACAACTCGAGATAAAAATGCGCACGCTGGAGAAAATAGTTCCACGGAAAACCCAACCGGTTACCGAAAATGTTCCTTTACCGAATAAAACAATTTGCCACAATCTAATTTTACGTACATTACATGTTTATATAAAACATTAGGACACAGTTATACGTGTATCCGTGAATCGCAATTGAAAGAATAGTTCTTATTATTATCCTGGCGGTGTTATCGGGTTAACAGCAGGTGGCGAACTTGCAGACTACTGACATCTGGAAAACAGCTGACCGATGACACCCCCCAGCATCATGGCTACCATCAGTGTGGCAGCCCCCCCAATTAGGAGTCTCCCGATACGGAGCCGAGAGTATCTTGCCAACGACGTTTGATAGTACAAAGTAGAAGAAAAAAAAAAACAAAAAAAAAATGATTTTCACACGGTAAAGAATAAATATTCGCGCGGGATTTGTCGAGAAAAAAAAAATTCGTGAATATATTTTTTTTTATTGTAAACACGAAAAAGATTCTTCCCGGCACGTCTCGCCGCGGGTTTGTGACATCTTTTAACACGAATGTACATCAAGCGGATAAATTTTTTCAACTCTGAGTATCATTGGAGATTGTAAGTAATACGGTTGAACACCTTAGTGAAGGAACGACAACGTCGTCGAGTTTCGTTTGTTGGTTAAACAATCGAACAGAAAAGTGGGCCGCAAATTCGAAACGGATTTGACACAGATGTCGATTATATTACATCGTTAATTTGTTCTTTTCTTTGTTGCCGCTTTTTTTTTCTTTGAATATTATCGCACGCGTTAGATTCGATGTTTTTTTGTGTTTTTTCGTGTAGAAAGGGATAACAGGAGATGAAAGAATGATGCCGATTAAGGATAATCAGGATGTGGCGTGCTTCCTGGTGACAAAGCACTCCTGGAAGGGAAAGTAAGTAGACACTGAGACTACAGTTCAAAACTCATAACTCCATCCCCCACTCCTGAAGCCTTAAATTGCTAAGACGTATATTTTTTTTTTCGCAGATACAAGAGGATATTTTCCATCGGCTCGATGGGAATAACGACTTACAATCCCACGAGTTTAGAGGTCACTAACAAATGGGAATATGCTGATTTCATCAGTGTACAACCAACGAACAGAAATCAAATGGGTCTTTATGAATTCAGCATAACAATGAGAAAAGAACGAAAGGTCGACACAATGAAATTTAGTTCTGAGCACAGATCGTATCTGCTGACGGAGGCGCTGAGATTTAGAAATCAATTTGCCGAAAAGCCTAAGGAAGTTTCGGTAAGGAAACTCAGCTAAATATAAAAAAAAAAAATTTACCTGTTAATTGCACAAAAATAATAATAATAATAAAGAAAGTAAAATTAATTGTTATACAATATAAACGGTATAAACGTATTACTTATAAAAATTTGCAGTGAACAATAGACTCAATCGATATGAAATAATTACAATAAAAAGAAGTCTATTATTTTTTATCCTTTAATTTGATAATTAATATACTATTCAGTCTCTGTTTCGATATGTTTCAGCTCCGATATTAACGAACAAACGATAATTACAAAAATGTGTGTTTTCAAAAAATCGGCATCGTAATAAAATGGAAATTATTTTTTTTAAATTTAACATCGTATCTCTTCGAGTCAAGTTGCTTCGATCCCATAAAAAAACTCATTATGAAAAAGCGAAATTCGTTTATATGTTTCAAAATTCGAAAGAATATCGACTCGCAACAAAAGTCTCGCGTATGCGATGAGTTTTACTCTCCGCTACAGCTTTCTCTTGCGCGCCTAATAAAAATCCTATTTTTGTTTCTATGTCACAGAGATATCCGGCGTACAAACATCACTGGTCCGACACTCGTCTTCCCGTTGTTCTCGAAGTAACGCCTTATAGTCTCGACCAGTTAGATCCGGCGACAAATATGCCGCTGGCGAGTTATTACTTCAAAGACTTCGAGGGTCTCGCAACGATGAGAGATTACACGGACGGTTTCGTAATAGTATGCGGTGGTTTCGGCCGTTTGCATCTTTTCGCATCGCACCACATGGACGAGATAAAGCGAAAAGTCGTTGAATCGGCAATGACGAATCTTGGAATTGCCATAAAGGTATTAAAAGAGCCGATTAAATTGGAGGAATTTATCGGGCAAAGATTGGGTAAATTCAGCGGTGATGAGCACATAACCAGCGTATCGGAATTTACGGTACATAAAAATTCGTCGAGACACTCGGAGCCGCAGAGACGAACGCTTTGTCTATCGGACACTTGTTTACTCGAGAGAGATCCACAGACTTACAATATATGTACGCTAAGGCCGTTGTCCGATATATTTGCTCTCGTCCGCGATTACGGAAATCCTCAATTATTCACGATACAGTATCTGAACGGTGAGATGCGAAGTTACATGGCAACGGATAGGGATTCGTTGCTCGCATCTTTGCTCGACGGCGTGAGGGCCTCTGGCAATAGGGATGTACACGTGACAATGAGTCCGGTGGCACGTGGCAAGAGATTGGGACCCCTAAATCTGCCGGTCGACGAGGAAGTCGAAACTTGTCATCTAAAGTTCATTCAGCAGATTCCCGGCTCTCGAAGTTTTGCCGAAATATTGGAGCGATTCAATGCCAACGTTCCGTACAGTGGACTTCAATATTCGGTCACTCAAGACGTAAGACAATTCAAACTCGTAACATCTTTATTTTCGTTTATTTTTTTTGTTTTTGTTTTTTTTTTTCTTTCAGTACAATCGGTTCTGAGACTTGAAACTGCTTTTTCTTTCCTCTCATTCTGCTGTTTCTGTTATTAATGAGATTTTCGTAGATGTTGAGATAATTTATGTATCGAATGTTTGCGTATCTTACGTGTGTTAGTATGATTGATATGTGTTTCCGAGTCCCGAATTGTGAAATCGGTTTTGGGATCAGAAGACGAAAAATCGCGGTGACATTTTCATGGCTTTGTTTCAAACTTCATTATCTCTGGGAATACAGATCATAATGTTGATAATTGAACGTCTAAAATATACTTTACACCTCACAGAACGAATTTACCAAATTTTGTTAAGACATATTAAGCCGTTTCGACAAATTCGCGTGACAACGAAAATGAGGAAAAATCACGAGACCTCAATGAAACGCATAACTCCCGTCTTTTTGCTGTTGCGGGCAGTCGGGAGTTAAAAAGTTGTGAGTACAGTGACGCGTATCCGCGAAAAAATTTATGCGAAAACATCTTTAGTCGTTTCGTTTATCGGACAGACGCGTTGCAATGGGTTTATTCCGGTAGCTGCAGATATTTTTTTCATTTTTTACTCATTTTCCAAAAAAAAAGAAAAAACCAAAAAAAAATTCGGTACGCGGTAAAAAAAAAAAAAAAAAAAATCATTGGTCAATAAAGTTTTTAAACAAAGTTTACAGTTAACAAACATTAAAAAGAAACAATAATTCTTAATGAAGTTTTTCACTGCATCTCAGTCGTTTCCTAAAAATTCCATTATCTCTGATTCATTGATTGCTTTTTTTACGTAATTTTAGAAGAATAACAATCCATTCACTTTCCTGAGTTATTAATATCGATGAAAACCGCTTACATCGCGTTGTTCGCGTTTTTCCATCTATATAAATTATCTTAGGACGCATTTTTGTCTGCAGACGAACGCTTTGTTTTCTCGGACTTTTTATTCTATCGTTTTTTTTTTTTATTTTGGCTTTTCTTCCGCGGCGATTTTTTTCTCATCTGAAATCGATTCCCAATTAATAATCGACACTTTAGTGTAAAGATTTGAAAAAAATCTTTTGGATTTATTACGAATTTCGGAAAAGCAACGCAATGCTTTGTAGCTTAAAACTTTTTAGTTAGAATCCTCGCTAAAGATGTTTTCATATAAAAAGAAAAAAGAAGTTACGCGCAAAGTACGAATTCGTTTGACTTTCGTCAAACGATTACACTGTATGACGGTGTAATGCGTGACGTATCATTTTCTGTTCAGGAATTGAAACCGTTTGATTGGACTGTGACGACTGTGCAACTTGGTGTACACAGGATGATGAATAACTACTTACAGGGACTCTTCACTGAGAACAAAGACAAGATAATCCTCGGAGCACTGAACGCGTTGGTGAGCCGTGAATTGGAAACGAATATCGAGGTGGAGGCGCAGTTTCACGCGATAAGAAGGCTCGTCGCTAGTAAAGTTGGCTTCATGGCGTTCACGAGTCTTCCGGGTTTTCGGGAGGCCATTGGCAACAAAGTCGTAAAGGCGCTGAAGCGGCAGGAATCCGGAGTGACGCAAGCGGCGATAGATTGCATCTGCGCCCTTATGCAGCCGATGCTCGTCGACGAATGTGATCTCCGACAGGAACAACTGAACAAAAGTAGTCTTCTCAGTAGCAACAAATTTTTGGAGAGTCTACTAGAGATGTGGATTAATCATGTGGTATGGATAATTTTTTTTTCATTTCCAATAACAACTTTGAAGGTTGAGAATTGATGATGAATCGATTAATCGTTTTTCAGAATCACGGAACCGGCGCTCTCGTCGTATCAGCGATGTTGGATCTCTTAACTTTCGCCCTTTGCGTACCGTACAGCGAAACAACCGATGGGAAGCATTTCGACAATTTGTTGGAAATGGTCGCCTCGAGGGGCCGATCGTTGTTTAAATTGTTTCAACATCCCTCATTAGCGATCGTCAAAGGCGCCGGTTTGATAATGAGAGCTATTATCGAAGAAGGAGCTCCCGAAGTTGCGGCCAAAATGCAAGAACTCGCGCTCGCCGAGGGCGCGTTACCGAGACATTTGCTCAACAGCCTCTTCACTGTCGGTAGCGATGGTCGCATGTTGACGCATCGACAATTGTGCAGACATTTGGTTGGACTTTGGGTTACCGGTCATCCGACTGCGATGGGTCTACTAAGGCGGATCGTGGTGAGGCCACCAAATCTGCTATTCTTATTTTTACACTTACGGATTTCTTTATTTACGATAATTTAAATGCCATTTTTATAAATACTTAAAAAAAGGAAAAATCTTGAAATTTCAGCGAATTTCGATTTCTTTTCGGAATGGCAATCCGTGAAAATTTTTATTCGCGTATCGTTATATCAATTAGTCTTATATCTGAAAATCATATCCTTTGGACGATTTTGAAATTAATTGCCGATTTTTTTGTTTGTTTTTCGGAAATGAACATTTCGCGTTACTACAATTGAGTTTTTTTTGTTTGTTTTTTCTCAGCCTTGCGGTCTCTTGAATTATCTGAGCTCCGAGGATAAGGTGCCGGACTCGTTTCTCGAGGAGGAACGCCTCAACAATCGGGATAATTTGAAAATGGCGATCGATCACGCATCGAAAAACAAAAAGGGTCCGCAGTGGATCGCGATCGAGCGGCAGATGAGAGTTATGGAGAAACATTTGGAAAACGCTTTGCAGCACTGGGGCGCGCGTATCGGTTTCGAGAGACGCGAGAAAATTAAGGAACGTCCGATCGTTCTTCGCAAGCGTCGGGAGAGAATAAAATCCGAGGCAAACTGGAAGTTATTCTATTATAAATTTAATCAGGACCACACGATGCCGAATCTTATATGGAATCACAAGACGAGAGAGGAGTTACGTACCGCACTCGAGAATGAAATACGAGCGTTTACATCCGACAAAGATTTGTCCGGTGGCACTCTCATCGCGTGGAATCATCGCGAATTCGAGGTTCAGTATCAGTGTCTCTCCGACGAAGTTAAGATCGGCGATTATTATCTGAGACTCTTGTTGGAGAAGGACTGTCCCGATAGTCCTATAAGAAAGTCGTAAGTAATCGCATCTCTCTTTTTCTTTACGGCTGAGAAAGCGAAGCAAAACGGGCAGACGAAGAGAAATGAGGATTTGGAAACGGAAATAAGAATTTTAAACAAGATAGAGTTAAAATTTGAAAAAAATTTAGTTGAAATTTGAAAATTAATTATAATTTGAAGAAGAAAAAAAATTGTACATAATTCTTTTTCTTTTCCATGATATAAATTTTATTTATTTCACGTATTTGTCTTATAGTGTCGTTTACATAATTTTCCTATTTATTTGTTTTTTTTTTTTTTCCCCCAAAAAAAGGTACGAGTTCTTCAACGATCTATATCACAGATTTCTCTTGACAACCAAAGTCGAAATGAAGTGCCTTTGCCTGCAAGCGATGACGATAGTTTACGGTCGTTATTACGAGGACATCGGTCCATTTTCCGACACGAAATACATCGTCGGAATGCTCGATCGTTGTACCGATCGCACGGAGCGCGATCGTCTCGTTATGTTTATAAACAAATTGATACTTCACCGGCGAAACGTTAAAGACATAATGGATCAGAACGGCGTACGAGCGCTCGTCGATCTATTGACATTGGCGCATTTGCACACATCGCGAGCCGTAGTACCGACGCAAACAAACGTCATCGAGGCGGGTCCCGAACAGGAAAGAGTTATGGAAAAAGAATGGTACTACAACGACGGCGACAAGAGAAAAGGACCCACAAGTCTCGCGGAACTAAAGGATCTCTATGCGTCAAGCAAAATAACGCACAAGACGAAAGTATGGGCGCAGGGATTGGATGGCTGGCGAATGGTTTCGCAGGTTCCGCAATTGAAATGGACACTCGTTGCGAAGGGAAGTCCGGTGATAAATGAGAGCGAATTAGCAACGCTAATCCTCAACATTCTCGTGCGAATGTGCGAATATTATCCGAGCCGCGACGCTGACAATGCAGTAATAAGACCGTTGCCCCGCGTAAAAAGACTCCTCTCGGAACTGCAGTGTCTTCAGCACGTCGTACAATTGCTGCTGACCTTCGATCCGGTGCTCGTCGAACGAGTCGCCACTCTTCTTTGCGAAATCATTCGCGATAATCCCGATCTTTCGAAGATCTATCTAACCGGTGTTTTCTACTTTATACTTATGTACACCGGTTCGAACGTCTTGCCAATCGCAACTTTTCTACAATTGACACACACCAAACAGGCATTCCGCGGCGATGAAGCGGTTAGTGATCGATTAATTATCCAAAATCGAACGTAACATTTTTTTTTTTATTTGCATAATTTAAAATCATTAAAATTTAATTTAAAATCGAAAAAAAAAATAATACGGAATTTAAAATTCTATGCGATTCCTCGTTACTATACTAATTGTATTACATTTCTTTTTTTTTCTTCGGCGATAATTTAGAATTCATCGTCGGATATCATGCAGCGAAGTATATTGGGACAATTATTGCCGGACGCGATGGTCAGTTACCTCGAGAATCACGGAGCTGACAAATTCGCTCAAATATTTCTCGGCGATTTCGATACACCGGAAGCAATATGGAACGCCGAAATGCGACGAATGCTTATCGAAAAAGTCGCGGCACACATTGCCGATTTTTCGCCGCGACTGCGAAGTCACACGATGGCGAGATATCAATACATAGCAATACCAGCCGTACGATATCCGCAATTGGAAAAAGAGCTTTTCTGTCAGATATTTTATCTTCGGCATCTATGCGACACCGTTAAATTTCCGATGTGGCCGATTCCGAATCCGGTACGTTATTTTACTTGAAACAATTTTCTCGTATATTCGTAAAACGTGAATTCTCACTTTTTCCCCATTTTTTCACTTATCTCACTTTAATATTCATAATCAACTAATATTTCGTGATATTTTTCTCGAAACAAAAACAGGTGCATCTGCTGAAAGACGTTTTGGACGCATGGAAACGCGAAGTCGAGAAAAAACCGCCAATAATGACCGTCGATGAAGCGTATAAAGTTCTTGGATTACCGTGCGGCAAACAGCACAGCGAAGCGAACGTGCGAAAGTCGTACTATAAACTCGCGCAGATTTATCATCCCGACAAAAATCCACAAGGAAGAGTAAGAATTTCTCCTCATCCAATTTATTTCGCATAGAATTTTTTTTCGAAATTCTAAAAAATGACCGCAATATTGTTTTTTCAGGACAAATTCGAGGCGGTTAATCAGGCCTACGAGTTCCTTTGCAGCCGAAGTTGTTGGACAACCGATGGTCCGAATCCCGATAACATAGTTCTCATCCTACGAACTCAGAGTATCCTTTTCGAACGTTACAGCGACGAACTACAACCGTACAAATACGCCGGTTATCCCCAATTGATAAAAACGATAAAACTGGAAACGGAAGACGAACAATTGTTCTCGAAATCAGCGCCGCTATTGGCGGCAGCGAGTGAACTCGCGTATCACACGGTACACTGTTCGGCTTTAAACGCCGAAGAATTACGACGCGAAGGTGGATTAGACGTTCTCCTCGAGGCGTACACGCGATGCGTCTCGGTACTGAACAATTCGAGTAAACAAGACGACGTTGCCGTTCAAGTTTGCGTTCACATAACTCGCTGCTTCGCCGTTGCCGCGACGTTCCGCAGTTGTCGCGAAAAGATGGTAGAACTCGGACAGCTTATCAAAGATCTTTGCCGAATATTGCATTTCAAGGTGAGCGATTTACCGTTTAAATTTTTCTATCCAAAATAGCTTCGCGAAATACATTATAAATACATGTCGAATTTATTTTAAATAATAGTCGATTTATCATTTATCATTAAAAACGTTTTTTTTTTTGCGTTTTTTTTGCAGCATCTAACGAAGCTATGCTCCGTCGCGACGGAATGCATATCGTCACTGGCGACGGACAGTATACTGCAGATGCAGTTGCTGCAGTCCGGTGCGCTTTGGCACCTGTTGCTCTTCATGTTTAACTACGATTACACACTGGAGGAGGGCGGCGTCGAGAGAAATCAGGACGAGAATCGTCAGGAGGTGGCGAACAATTTGGCGAAATTGGCTATCCGCGCGTGCGCTCGTCTCGGTGGTTATATGACCGGCGATAACGCGACTCCGCACAATCCTGTAACCGTTGCCGCTCTTGAGAGCCTTCTAACGCCGTATCTCGCGCGTCAACTCGCCAACGAGAAACCCGAAGATATACTAAAAACGCTTAATTCGAATTGTCTGAATCCATATCTCATATGGGACAACGCAACGAGAGCGGAACTTATGGAGTATTTGGAAAATATGAGACAAGAAAAGATCGAGAGTGGTGCGAATCTCGAAAACGATCTCAGCGATTTTAAATACAGCGCTCATAGTGGCGAACTCGTTATCGGTGAAATATTCGTCAAGATATATAACGAACAACCGACGTTTCCTATCGAGGTATGTAGACGAGAAGTTTATAGAATTTCGCAATATATCGATTGAGACAAGTAATTATAATAAATAAAAAAAAGGACGTTAAGTGGATTCTTATCTTTAGAAAAACTTTTTTCGTAACATTTTAGAAGTCTGAAAAAATTCATTTTACCAAAAATCGAAATTTTTGTTTTTACGTCTACCAAAAAAAAATTTTTTAGTAAAAAAATTATTCAAAATACTAAAAGTTATTCTATTAACAATAACAACAACGATAACAATATTATTTCTCGTATTTTCAGAATCCGAAAGGTTTCACGATAGATTTGCTCGATTTTCTATCAAAGTCTTCCGATTACCTCGCGTCTCTCGGTAGCATGACGTTGACGAAGAAGGATCAGGAAAAGCTTCGCTGCATCGTAATGTCGCTGGAGGCATTAAAAAACGTGATAAAGAACAATCCGGGCGTCGAGATGCAGTGCATCGGACACTTCACTCTACTTTTCGGTTTATTGAGTTGCAATAATTTCAAACCGATACAAAAAGGCGCTTTGGAGGTGTTGAACAACGTCACGAGAAATCACGAATGCGTTAACGACATCGCCGCCAACGAGGTCGTCGTTCATCTCCTATTGGCGCTTCACACTCTTAAGGAATGTCAACTCGTAATACTCGAAACATTGTACGCGCTAATGAGCACAACGAAGATCGTCAAAGATGCCCTCGGCAAAGGTTACAATTAAATATCACTTTCTAAGGCTATCGAAAGTTACCGAACAGCGATAGAATTCGCATTCCACCTTTTTTTTTTTTTTTTTTTTTCATTCAATTTCATATAATAATAATAATTGTAGTAATAATGATAAATATAATAATTAATAATAATAATTATTAATTAATAAATTTAATAATCAATTTTTTATAATTATTATTATAATTTCCTTCGTTTTTCCTATTCAAGGTGCCGTCATCTACGTACTCGACTTGTTCTGTAACTCGAGTAACATACAAGTGCGCGAGTCGTCCGCTGAATTGTTGGCAAAAATGTCATCGGATAAATTAGCGGGACCGAAGGTGAAACTCGATTTGTCGAAATTCCTTCCGAGACTCTTCAGTGAGGCGATACGCGACGCGCCAAAGCAATGCGTCCACATGTTTGAGACGAAGCATGAAAATCCCGAATTAATTTGGGACGAGGACGCTAAGGCAAAAGTTTCGCGAATGATTGCCGAATTGAAAGAAGAGTGAGTATTCGAAAAAACGAAAAAAAAAAAAAAAGAAAATTTCGATTGAAAATAACATTTTTTTTTTAACTCGTATGTTTTTTCAGCAATTACGCGATTCAACGACGAAATCCTAATGCAATGATCAAATTACCCGACACACAGAATAACATCGATTTGGCGACTAACGAACCGGTAGTCGGTGGTGTTTATCTGAGATTATTTATCGCAAGTCCCGCGTGGACTTTGAGAAAACCGAAGGAATTCCTTAGCGAACTAATGGACACGACGCTGTTGTTGATGTCGCGAGAAAAGATCGATGTGAGAGTTGTGGATTTGGTGGATTTAAACGGTGTAGAATAGGTCCACTGGACGTCGATTGGATCATTCGATTATTAATTTTTTTTTTTTTTTTTTTTTTTTTTCGTTTTTGTAGCCGGATATGTTGGAACTGACAACGCAGGCATTGGTATGTTTGCTCCAAGCGCAACCGGCGCTCGCCGATCAAGTGCCATCGTTGGGACACATACCGCGATTATGTCGACAAATGTCAGTGCGCAATAGTCAGGGATCAGTGTACAAAGCAGCGATACTTGTGTTGCATCAATTAGCAACGAGCGAAGTAAGGATTAGTTTTATAGAATTTTTATTATTCCTCTCAGCGGAATTATTCCTTTTGTCCTTTAATACGATCGATTGATTTTTTCTTTTTGTTTGTTTTATCGCAGATTTGCATTTCGTCGATATGCCAAACCGATTGCATAAGTCCACTGAAACTCGCGATGCAATCGCGACGCGACATGATCGCCGTCGCTTGCGAAACTCTAAACCGATTATTCTCGACGAACGAGGATCGCCTCGTGAAACAGGTAAACAACGGCAAAGGATTCCACCGATTGTTTGTAACGTTGAAAAATGAGAATTGATATTCGGTAACAAAAAAATCGAATGTTTAAATATTAACATTGGGATTTTTTTGTGTAAATATCTTCGGATGAGGAATTTTAAATGCTTTTTTTTGCAAAAAATATTGTCGCCTTTCGGGAAATTGAGTGAAAAAAATGCGATTTCCTCGAAAAGCGTAAAACGCTGAGACTTCGAATATTCAGAATTCTAAATTTTCGTATCCTATTTTAGTAACGAAACGCCTATTGCAACGCGTCTCTTCGATTCGTAATAAAATCCCGAAGCCGACGCGACGAACTAAAGACAAAAGATATCTCAGCATAAATTTTCATCAAATAAACGCATTTCTGCTAGTTAATTTTATTTTTTTTCATCGTTAAAGGCACTTGAAGCAGAAATGGTGCCGTATCTCCTAAACATTCTCGAGGGACGATTGGATTCAATCGACAATCCGGCGACGACGAAAGCGCAGATCGTCAAAGCGCTGAAAGCAATGACGCGGAGTATTCTTTTGGGTGACAAAGTGAATGCTATATTGGAAAAATCGTCCGTATGGGCGGAGTATAAGGATCAAAAACACGATCTCTTCATATCAAATACGCCTACAGCTGGATATCTAACGGGTGATTTATCAGCCAAAAATTTACCGAAACGAACGATATTTCAATCGTTAATCAATGATTATTATTATCTTTTCATTACTATTTATCGCGTACAGCTGGTATTCCCGTTTCGGCCGGATATTTGACTGCCGGACCGAGTAATACACTTCCAACCGGACCGCCGCCGGTCGAGAAGGAGGACCGTGTGATCGATAGAAACGACACCATCTGATACGGATAGTTCCTCCGTTACGAATGGTAATTACCCCCGCATCTGTGATTTACACGTTAAAAAAAAACAAAACAAAAAAAACAAAAAAAATCGGTAACATTTTCGCACTCCGCGGTCACTGGAAATTCCTTTTAACGCACTCGGGACGCGAGAGCGTTGTTAATTATAAAATATCGCGACGATACATTTTCACGAATTTTGACCGCGTGGCGAGTTGCCGTAGAGGCGCAATGCATAAAAAAAACAAAAATCGCCGCATGTAGTATTTCATTAAACAAATAATCTCTACAAGCTGTTCAGTGAAATTCGTTGTTCTCGCGTTTTAACGAACTTCGTACAATCGGCGCGCGTTCGCAGGCGCGCGGGGGACGAGTTGTGTTGTTGAGCCATCGACACGAAGGGCTTTTCAAATTAAATACGATATACGATCCGATTGTTTATTCCTCTTACCACAACTTTCATTTCGTTTTATACTTATATATGCCTAAAAAAAAAAAGAAAAAGTAATAATAATAATAATTGCGGCGAACATTATCCCTCGGATGCTCGTCGAATGACTTGTAAATAGCCTCCCACCGTCCGAGGGGGAGGGAAGGAGTTGGTGTGTAAAATAAATAAAAAAACAGCAACGCTATCGGTAGGTCAGAGCTAATTTTTGTATTATCAATGCTGTGCGTTGAAAGGGTTTAAATAAGTAAAAAAAAAAAAGAAAAAAAAGTCGCCATAACGGATTGTATATCGTGCGACTTCCGCCCAAAAAATTCTAAACTCGTGACCGATAAATTTGCAGCAGCGAAATACGCGATCTACCGGATCGTTGACCAATCGAGCGATGCAGGTAAAAGCGGAAAACAATTTTTTATTTATTTTTTTTCACGTCTCTCGCGTATCCAAGAAATGGGTATAAAATGACAAAAAAAATGTACAGTATGGTATATATATGTGTACTATAAATATTGTAGAGATTCGCTTTCGATTCGTTCGAATGGCTTTAATTCCCCAAACGGAGAGGCGATGAATATGGTGCTTGACATAGAAAAGAGAAAAAAAAAAAAAAAAAAAAGCCGATACAGAGATTTTGTTGAATAAATTATAATTATTCGATTGTCGATGCGCTCTCGCGGTTTTCTTCTGCAGCATAAAGAAAGTTTAATTATTGATTAATCGATTAACAACTATGGGAAAAAAGAACAAAAACGGGGCCCGTTATTATTATTATCATCATCATTATTAAATTACTATTGTAATCATAATTGATTGTTTGCGTATAACGTACGAAAAAAATTCAGTGCGTCTAAGATAAAGAAAAAGAAAAAAAGATATAAAATGCATATGTATATACTGAATGTATAGGTATAATATACCACGATAAATTCTTATACGTACAGAGAGAAATAAACGATTTTGCACACGATGTGCCCATTTTTTTTTTTTTTTTTTTTTTTTTTTTTTCGTTATAATTTTCCCGAAATCGGACCGCCACCTTCGGTTACGATCGCTGAACGTAAACGTTATGACGAGTATAGATTGGAATAATTTTTTTTAACGATTTTCGCGGAGTCGCGAACATTCGGCTCGCGAAGAAAATCGTATAAATTGAGATACTCGTTGTCGCTGACGGTTCTCAAAAGATTGTCGAGCTGATGCTTCAACTGTGTGAAGTTTGGTCGGCTGTGGGACGTCGTCCGCCAACACGACAGCATTATGTCGTATCTGTGCGAAGAATATGTAAATTTTTTATAAAAAGCCGAAGGGACTTAGTCAATAGCGAGTATAATATAAGCCGCTGATACTCACAATTCGTTGCCACAATTTTCCGGTTTTTCCATTCTGTATCCCGACTTCAAAAGCTGAAGTACCATATTTGTCGGCGTTTCCGGATACGGATTGCATCCGAGAGTCACGATTTCCCACAACAAGATGCCGAAGGACCAGCTGCGAAAATAATTCGGCTATTAAAAAAAACGGCGCGCATTTGTTTCTTATACAATAAAAATATTAGAAATTATTCAACGCAACACTAAAAAAAAAAAAAAAAAAAAAAAATCATCGGTTTATGAAGTTTTCAACGGCATTGAGATCGTTTCCCGAATGATTCCGTTTTTATTGATCTTTTTTACTCGTTTTTTATATTATTGCTATCGCTTTATTTTCCTGCGAAATTTGTCGACATAAAACGCTTTCCAAGCAATGCTCGCGTTATTTTTAGTAATTGAAATGTTATATTTTTTCTTTAAATAAAATAGACGCTTCTTAATCGAAATCCACTTAAATGCACACATTTTCCGCGTGTAAAAGGCGTAGAAATTATTTTTGCATCGTAATAAAAAGATTGGATAGTTTTTGTCAAAAATTGGATTCGATTGCTTACACGTCACTCTGCGTCGTGTATATTTGATGTGTAAGCGCCTCTATAGCCATCCATTTCAGCGGAAGTCTACCATTTCCCTGTTTCTTGTAAACGTTCTCTTCGTAAATGTCGCGACTCAATCCGAAGTCCGATATCTTAACGGTTTTGTCTTCGCACAGCAATACGTTTCTGGCGGCCAAATCGCGATGAATAATGCGATTCGAGGAAAGAAATTCCTGTTAAAAGAATTAATAAAAAAAAATAAAAAAATGTTAATTAATCGATGTGATAACAATTTTTTTTATAAACGATGAAAAACGACTCACCATACCGGAAGCGACTTGCCTCGCAATGTTCAGTAAATCGGTAACCGTAATTTCTTCTTCGGCTGTATCCAACATGTATGCTGCGTGAAAAAAAAGTGAAAAACCATTTCATTGATTCATAAAGAAATAAAAAAAAAAAAAGACGTTTACCTTCTTGAATATCGTAAAGTTTGTTAGTTATCGCAACTTGATGAGAATCCGCTGTGTGAATAAACATTTTTACTGTTAATTAAGTATAACAAAAAAAATGAAATTAAATCGAAATGGAAATTCGAGGCGAACATTTACCGGATCTCGAGTCCGCAGTATTTTCGTATCCTTTCGTTTCAATTTTCATCGCATCGTTCTGCATCGCTATTCTGCACCGAGCTTTACGCTCGAAAGCTCGAGAAATTGCTTTTTGCCATATCTGCAAACATAATTAACCGGTTTTATCGATTTATTTCACCGCACAGCGGAATCTCATGGATCACGAATCCGCAACGCGGGATATCGACTTCTATAGGCATAAACGTGTGTTACGATTGTCGGGCAAAGAAATTTCCAAATGTTCCGACAAAAGTTAAGCGTTTACTACGCCATTCGCATGGAGATGGAAGAAAATTAGCGAAAGATTGATTACTGACGCTTCGGAGATAAGTCTGTAGATCGCCGCGACTGCAGTACTCGACGATGAGCATTGGCCTCGCGACGTTGACGGTGCAACAGCCGATAATAGAAACGATGTTGCGATGATGTCCCGCGGACTTCATTATCGCTATTTCGTGTTGGAAATTCTTCAAGTCGTCAGCGCTGAAATCGTCTAATATTTTCCCGTTGAGTCCGTTTCATGCAATTATACAAACGAAAAAAAAGTGTCGTGAAGATATCCAACGAAAGTTTCGTAAGTTACGCAAAGGAAAGCTATGGTTACCCTTTAGCATTTTAACGGCGACCTTTACGGTGCGATCCTGAGATACGTGAAAGGAACCGAGTCGCACGATACCGGAAGCTCCACTTCCGAGAACAGTTTTTATCTTCAATTGCATCGGACGTATTTCGAAACGATCCTTCGGCATCAGCGGCTCCTTTTTCTCGTAATCCGAATTTCTTACTTTACCGATACCGTAGAATGCGTCGAGATCCTTCTTAACACCGTTCAGATTCTGTGAATTATTTCGCGATTATTAAGTTTAATTTTAATGCATCTTAACGACTGAGTCGTTCAGAGCGAAACTTCCATCGGAAAGTAAGTAAAAAGTGTGAAAATTAACAATTAACATTTTTTTTTTGTATGAAACAAATCGGTATTTAGAATAATCGAATTTCGAGTACAAAAAAAAATCATTAATTGCCGCGCAGACGACATTTTTTATTAAAACCAATTTAGTTAATTCCATAGCGGAAATTCATTCGATGAACGATTCGATGAAAAATACGTGAAAAATTAGATAGAAAAGTATTTCGGGGCGATTTTTACTTTTTTATGAAAAAAAAAAAAAAAAAAAAAAAAAAAAAAAAAAAAAAAAAAAAAAAAAAAAAAAAACGACGAGAAAACGGCATTTGAAGTTTTGGCTTTTTCTCGATCTCGTAGCAGCAAAAAAAAAAATCTCCGATACATTTTTTTTCTTCTTTTTTTCATATTACCCGACAATATTTGTAGTTTTTATCATCGTTGCGTTTGCATCGCGAATGCCTTCGTAGATGAAATGCGTACGCAATGCCGAGAACGATCGCGACTATTGCCACCGAAGGTACGGCGATAATTCCGTCATTGAAGGCCGACTGCGACTTTTTCCCATCACTCGCCGTTGCTATTGCTGTAACGAACCGCGGGGGCCATAGGGCATAACATATTAATCTTCAACTTTGATCAATATTTCACGGTGACTAAGGTAAACGCCCCAATAGCCGACCGCTGACCGGTAACTGACCATTCGTAAGAAATCGTATTTTCGTCTCTCTTGCGTTACGGCGCGCGCTACTTTACGGATACCGGTTCAAGGGCGGCTACCGGAACGTTTACCTTAAAATCGTAATGGCGTTATTTCGTACGCTTGTCGGCAGGAAAATACGTCCTTCTGATAATTTTTTTTTTTTTTTTTTTTACAAGTCACACGACCTTACGATTAAAGTATCAATGTCTCGAGGCACCGAGAAGTGCCAACTTACTTGGGGATAAGATATTTAATGATTCATCCAGACTGACGTGAATCGAAACAGGAATACTTGTGCCACCGGACGATTCGGCAATTATACTTATTATCCGTTGACGATGATCGATTTCGTTCATTTCGATACGCAGCATTGCCTCCGTCGCGTTCTGTAAACAGTAAAACCAATTTACTCCGTTTGCACGACGTGATTGTAAGAACATTTTCACGCAAAACTTTCAGCGATAATTACTCACTCCGGGAAGAGTCTTCAATTGAAAGTCTTTGCTTCCGTAGTCCAGCGATTGAATTTGTAGGGTATAATTGTCGGGGATTAATAAAGGATCGTCCCATTCTACGGCTATATCGTAATCCGTTCCGTTTTGATAAATTTCCTTTACGCGCAATCCTTTCACTTGGTCCGGAGCTGTGTTCGCGTTGTTTTGGAATTTGAATTTCATTTTTCGAAGTATTCGCAGCGCATAGAGACAAAAGTGCGAAAGGTGCGTAAAAAAAAAAAATACGTACTCACCGCAAAGAGCGATATTTCGGTGGAGTTGAAGGCAGGAAGGCGTGACAAATGTAAGAGAAGCGTTGTTGCTGCCTCGCGAACTCCCTATGTTACGCGCCGATACCAACACCGTTGTGTTCGTCTCGTAGCCAAGATTACGGAGACTGAAGCGAAAATCGTGCAACTGCGAATAACTCGACTGATTAATGGGGTCAGATCATTGAACTGTTCGTCAGGTAATTTCATAGAGAACGGAAATTACGAATATAATTTATAGAAAACTGCGTGAAAAGGATACAGTGGATTTATCGGGTTAAACTGTGTAATTTTTTAGTAATTTCAATGATATACTTTTTTTTTTACATAAAAAAGGGACTTTTACCGTAAAGACTAACATAACAATCAATACGCGTAATCCATTTGTTAAAAGTTTTTCATGCTTTTCGTTTAAAAGAAAATAATTTTTTTTGTGTTTTTATTCGATGTGTTGAAACGTGAAAATGCGACAAGTCAATATACAAAATTGCGAAAAAATTTCGTCAATAAAGATTGTTGTCTCACCGAATCAAAATTGCCGATCGCCAAACCGTCCTCTTCGCTCCAAGAAACAACGTCGTAGTGACAGGTGCGATCTATTTTTATTTCGATCTTTTAGCAACACGGAAAAAAAAAATTACAAATTTTAACGTCTTAAACGGATTAATTAATGGCACTAACCAGGAGCCGGCTGAAAAATAATATCGGCACGTACGCGCGAAGGATTCGCATCGTCCAATTCGAGATTCGCCACCTGTATATTACCGATCTCTTCGGATCGATGATCGACTGGAATAATCAATTATAAACTTCGAATTCTACGTTAATAATACAATATGCCGTCGGGGATGAGGGGTTCGAAAAATATTTTGAAAAAATGAAGACACTTACTTTCGAAAGTCGAGTACCAAGGAGACACTTCCGATTCCGTAATATCGCCGGTATTCGTCACTCGGTAAGCTTTGTATCGATAAAGAGTACCGGCAGAGAGATTCTCGAACGATGAAATTTCCTCATCGCTCTGAACATATTTTTCGTATTTTTAATACGAGAAGTGGGAAGCATCGCGAAGAGATTATTTTAAAAATGATAAACGCCGAAAAATAATATTTTTTTTACTTCCGGCTCGGCTATCGGTGTGAAGTAATGCGACGGGGGAGTGAGATAAGTATCAGATCCGCGATCCGCAGGAAAAAAATATCATACGGAGTTTCGAAATGCTGTGTTATGAAAATTATCGATTTCACGCCATTTTCGTGAGAAAAAAAAAAAAAAATCGGGTTTTCTAGAAAATTGCAAGAAAATTGAAAGGTCTATTTTTCGTTTTTCGAAAAAAAAAAAAAATAAGATTGTATTCTTGGAGAAGTTACAAAGGGTTGCAAATTATCGATTTTTTTTTTTTAGAACATCGAAAGTTTTTTTGATTTTTTCAAACATTAAACAAAACATCAATAATCATAAGAAATAACAAAAAAACATCAACTTTTCGACGCTTTTTTCGTTTTACGAATAATTACGATACAATTAAACGTTCACTCACCACACGAATAATCTTTTCGTCTTCTCGAGAATCATCTCGCGCCGTACTTTGTTCGATTATCCATATTCCAGGATTGTGTTTGAGTTTTATAACATCGGTATCCTTGCAATGGATCGTTGCATTAAAATTGGCCGCAATCGGCAATTTGGAGCCTTTCAATTGTCAATTAATTATTATTATATTACGCGACATCTGCGATATATCATATAACATTTATTGTTATTAATATACCTTTATCTTTGAGGAGCAAATCATCGATTCGTTTACTGGGCGATTCGCGACACTCACGTCGGCATGTTTTCTGTAAAACAATTGGAAAAAAAAAACCTTTCGGTAAAAAAAAATGAAACAAAACCCAATGTGACTCATTAACGATAATAATAATTAATAACTCGGGGAAAAATGATTATATGCGATCATACGGAATTATATATTACGATATACATAATTGTATCGTATATGATGCAATATATACATTTTATATCACCATATATTATCGCATATATAATGTGATACGATCTCATTTTCTCGAGAAAATTTTTAAAATCGTTTGTAAAAAATTTGAAAATAAATTAAAAAAATTTAAAAGGGTTAAAAAACTACTTAATTCGAAGTTTCGAGTTTATATATGTAATTATTAATCTATAAATAATCTCTCTCTCTTTCATTTCTTTCAGTGAATAATAGAGACATAATTCACATAAAATTATATATGACGAGTTGATATATAATTATATGTGATTATATATAAGTTTTTTTTTTTTCGAAAAATAAAAGTGAATTCTTAATTATCATTGATGGTAACGATATTACTATTATTATTATTATTTATCACCCGTTGTCAAAATTAATTACAATGGCGTTTTAAGTGCCGCCGCGTTTTTTCTTCGAAAAAATATAAATGCGATCGTATTAATGTGTCACCATTAAAAAAAAAAATTGAGTCCATCGCATTTTCTGGAATACGCGTTCGACAATTGTTTTCTCCGAGACTTTGAAATCGTATTCCTTACGCTAGTGTTGCGCTCCGTGACATTGCGTCGACGCATTCGCCGCGATTTCATCTCGAGCAAATATACTCGAACGCGTCCGTCTCGGTAAGCGCATAATTCATATCGTATCTTGTCGAATCCGGTTCTGCGACTAGAGAATCTTGAGATTTCCAAGACGCCGAGATTCGAGGGTAAAACCCGGTGAAAATGACCGATCGAAAGAATCGACAATGTTTGCGTCTCGGATAGAAATGATATCTAAGCGGAGATTCATCGTTTGCGCAAATAACCGGAAGGAAGGTCACGGGGGACACGCGCAGCGGAGAAATTTACGGAGTACGAAAAAAGCTCTCGTTGCCATGGGTATGCGATATGTAGTTTGGGAAGCGCGTGTAATTTAACAGATGGTTTTACGATCGTTTACAATGGAATCGTATATGCTTTGCGACGAAAATTCTAACGCCTTATGTTTCGCGGGGTAAATATCGAATGGCGTAATAATACTACTCCCGCACACTTATTACTCACTAATAACGACTACAGCCGCCACCATTCGCATTAGAAACTTAGCGAAGTTTTTTTTTTACATTTTCTCTTCGCCGGACAATAGAAAAAAAACGAGAGTAATTTTCACGGAAAAAAAAACATGTAAAAAATTTGCGACATTTCGCAAAGCAACGGGTCACTGTAAAAAACTATAATGCATCGTTACATTGTAACATGAAAAAAAAGATTATGAATAAAAAAACTTTTATCAAATCAATCAATATATTCCAATAAATTCGATAAATTTCGTCGGAACGATTACATCGTCGACGGTAGCAACAACTGTGTCAACTGTAGTAACGCTGAGACGACAGACGGTATCGAAATTTTTACCTTCTGTCACGCCAAACAATCGCGCGTGAGGCCCCGAACATGTGCTATAGCGATTATTGTCTAATATGCTGTTCAAAGATTTATTATTTTTTTCTACGAGCAATTTTACGCGGACAAACCGTTCAAAGTCTAGCGATGTAGGATAGTAAAAAAACAATAAAAAAAAAAATAAGAATTAACGATCACCGAAACGCAGATCAAAAATTCGTTCCCTGGTCTGTTTACCTGCGCATATCTCTGTAAACATTGCGAACACAGACTCGCGAGAGCACGAGAAAAAAAAGATAAATGAAAAACAAAACTTACGTCTTTTTGACATCGAGCGATGCATCTTGCAATATGAAAAGCTTGCGTCTCCTCTGCGATCCAACGATTGGTATTGGTTGACACGAAAATTGATCCGAATGCGAGAAGTACTAAGCAGATATTAAAAAATACGACCCCCATCGTTATCGCCGATAGATCTTGGCGGTATTGTATTCTACATAAAACGCCCACTGTAGTATTTTAACAGTCGACGATTATACAAGTGTCCTAATAGTCGTTACAATAATACATTCTCGAAAGACCTTGTCTCGGAAATATTAGTAAGCACTTCGGATCTATAGAAAGAGCCATTCTTGTGAACAACAATATAATTTTAGGAACGACTACACTCGCGGTGACGGAACTAATGAAACAAAACCGGTCCACTGTTGATTCTTGCGAATTGAGACGTATTTCGGTTTTTATTCGTGCGATCTATTGTTCACACGAAAGAATAATAATTGTATAGTCGCGGTCGAAAATTTGGAAACAGAAATCTCCGCGGGTCGGCGGATACTTCGTGTGCACTCGTGCGATACACTCGTTCACTGTGTTCCCTCAAAACGGTCTCGCGACTGTACACGCGAATCGTACGATAACGCGGCTGAGCGCCAAAAGGCACCTTCGCTCATTTTCCCACCACCGGTGGCTCTAGTCTCTCACGGTAATTTCTTCACTTCGCGAGGAATATATAAAATTCACCGATGTTACCTACTGTGCCCTAAGGTGTTTTTTGCTGTACAAGCAGTAAATACGAGACGGCGAGATCAAAAAATACTCCAACGTCGTCAGCTTAATCGATAAAAAACACAAGAGTTAAACTTTTTTTTTAATCGCGTACTGACAATATTTATCGGAGAGCAAAGGTTCGTATTTTTGTATTGACATACCGAATCAATCTGAATTTGTCAATCAACGAAATCGCTATTTAGAAAAATTGAGCGAATGATAAAAATATTAATTACTCACGACATCAGCCACCATTTATTTTTATTTTCGTCGTGATCTGACTTAACCTCAAAAACACTCGAAAGATCCATTTCTCGAATGACAACAATGAACAAATTTTTCCTGTCAGCTGTTTCGTATTTATTTTTTTTTTCGTAATCTCGTTTTTTTTATTTCAGAATAACAAAAAAGATGCAATAATGCTTCTCAACAAGTGCCGATATTTATCGCGTTATAGTAGAGGGCTACACAATCCGAATTCGTTGCGACTAATAAGTTGCAACGAAGAATTTTCGGAACGTATTAATTTGTACGGCAAATACGAGGATAAAAGATACTTTCGAAATTTTGGACACGCGAGAGAAAAAGAATCGTGGGCCAGAAAAATTTCATACGTCGTTGTGGTAGGATCAATGGTAGCCGTTTGGATCGATTGGAAAAAGTCAGTAGAACGACTTTTTTAATTTTTTTGTTTTTTTTTTTTTTCATAACGGTAAAGCTAAAACCAATTTTCAGACTCAAAGCGATGTTTGTGCCGCCCGTCAAGGCTGCCGAAATGCTAAAGGAAACCAAAGAACCAGCGGATGAGGACAGCGATTCGGTGGAACACACCGATGGCGAAGAGCCAAAAAAGAAAAAATCCAAGAAGCAGAAAGTCGGATTTCGCGACAGAAAGGTTCATATCGCAAACTAAAATCTGTTGTAGAAAAAAAAAAGAAAATTGTTGATAAAACAATTTTTTCAACAATTTTTTTTTATTGTCGTTATTGTTACGAAAAAAAAAAAGAATTGAAAAAACAATAACATTGATACAGTTGTTGATTTTTCAATATTTTTTTTAAGTAACAACAACAACAATTAAAAATGTTGATACTGTTAGGAAAAACAACAAAACAATTGTTTGTCTTCAGTGAATAAAGCAGTCGGAATATATAGATAATAAGAATAAATTTTTATTATTTTTAATCGCGGAACGGAAGGGGGGGAATAGTTTCACGAAATTTGCAAAAAAAAAAATCCGTAATTTCATTGGGATTTCTGAAAGAACTTCAATGATCGACGCGTTGGAGATTGTTTTGCAGATAATAGAGTATGAAAATAGGATGAGATCGTATTCTACGCCGGACAAAATTTTTCGATATTTCGCAACGGTGAAGGTAACCAGTATGGAAGGTACGGAAATCTACATGACGCCGGACGATTTCTTAAGAGCCATTACGCCCGGCATGAAACAACCGGATGGTAATTTTAACTCGAATAGTAAAGAAAGACGGAAAAATAATAATAATAAAAATTAAAAAATGCATAAAATTTTTCTTAATCTCCGAGACGATTGGTAAATTTTTCATTAACGCAATAACACTCGCGGGAAATCTAATTTATCGCTTTTTAATTTATTCGCGATCTATAAACGCGATTATTATCGACTCTTTGGGTGACTCCCGTAATGCGGGTACTTCGCTACGCTAATAACGAACTAACGCTTCGCCTGAATCTTTACGTTGACCCTTTGAGCTTTTTATCGATCTAACAAGTGTGCTACACGCGCATGAATTCCCATCTAATAAAATCCCTTCTATACTGTTTCGATACGCAGATAATTGAATACGAAAATCGTATGAGACATTACTCAACGCCCGACAAGGTGTTTCGATATTTTGCGACCCTTCAAATTGTTTTCAACGATCATAGCCACGAGGTTTTCATGACGCCAGACGATTTCTTAAGATCGATGACTCCTGGCGTTAAACAGCCCGACGGTAATCTTCGCATATCCCACATCGATAATTTACACGTTTCGTCTCTTTTTTTTTTCGCTATAGTATTATCTCGATTATCCGAGTCATTTGCGATAAGTTATAAAAAAAAATCGGCAAACATGAAAGCAAAAAGAAATCATCGGTTAACAAACTTTTTGACGCTGTAGAGACGATTATTTAATGATTTACCTTTAACTTTTGGTTTTTTTTTTTTTTTTTTTTTTTTCGAAACTAATGTTTTTACGAAATTTTTCATGGTATTGCGATCGTTTCTTTACAGAGACTTTTATTTTTAATTCCTTTTGTCAACAAACTTGAAAAAAGAAAAAAAAGATTCCGTTTCGTTTTTTTTAATATAATTTTAATTTTGGTAAATATAAAAAAAAAAAAATATACGACTTTCTCATCGATTTGCTTGCTGTAAGTGTTGAAAGGAGTAAAGAAGTTTCGTAATACGAGTCATCGAGATTTTACTATTGTCGATTGACTGTTGTCGATTGATAATGTTTTTCGTTCGCACGGCTTTTGTATCTCTGTAAATTTCTCGATTAGTCGAATTGAGGGTTTGGTAATTATATACGCATGTCGCTTACAGTCTCGAGAAATTGTCGATTAATTTATGTCGTTATTGTTATCAATTTAATTATCGAAAAATGTGTGTTTTCAAAATTTTCATCAATATATCGTTGCATTCACAGGACTCGGTTTGGATCAATACAAAAGAGTGGATCCCAAGGTATGCGACGACTTTAAAATCTCAAAAAAAAAAAAAAAAAAAAAAAAAAAAAAAATCGGCGATCGAAATTTTGTTTCACTATAAAAAAATCGAAAATCGTTACAGAACGTTCAGGCAAAATTGGAATTGGAACTAAACGAGGATAGTATTTTCTACAAACTTGGAAGTGCCGGTCTAATAACATTTTCCGATTATATATTTCTATTGACCGTATTGTCCAGTGAGTTGACAAAAAAATTAAATAATTATTAACGATCGCAACTCCGCCGATGAAATTCGATAAAAGATTTTTTTCAACAGCTTCCAGACGACACTTCGAGATCGCCTTCCGAATGTTTGACTTCAACGGCGACGGTGACGTCGATTCGGAAGAATTTGGCAAAGTCGCGACGCTGATTCGTCAGCAGACAAGCATCGGTAATCGTCATCGGGATCACGCGAATACGGGAAATACCTTTAAGGCAAATGACGAGAATTTCTTAACGATCACTTTTTATTTGTAAATCGCGAAGTTATCGACTAAAGATCGATCTATCATTTCAGGGCGTAAATTCAGCATTAACGACGTACTTTTTCGGTCCGAATATGAAGCAAAAATTGACGATAGAGAAGTTCTTGGATTTTCAAGAACAATTGCAGAAAGAAATACTGAGTCTCGAGGTAAAATCGACAATCGTTACACTCGCGCATTCGCGAGACTCGAGAGATAAGCTACAAAATCGAATATTGAAAATTACAGTTCGAACGCCGTAATCCCGACAATAATGGAAACATAAGCGAAGTTGATTTTACGGAATTATTGTTGGCTTACGCCGGTTATCCGGAAAAAAAGAAGGCAAAAATGTTAAAGAGAGTTAAAAAAAGGTTATTATCATTAAATCAAAACAATTTCGGTGATTTTTCATCGATCGTTATATTCGGCATTATAATTAACTTTGCAATATAATTCATTCGCAGTTTCAAGGACAATGCGAAAGGTATAAATAAAGACGATTATTTGAAGTTCTTCCACTTTCTGAATAATATCAACGACGTGGATACCGCTTTGACGTTTTATCACATAGCCGGCGCCTCCATCGATCAAGGTAACTGCCAACGATATATTCTCTCGTCTCTCCTCTTTCTAATCGCGTCTCCGAAATTAAATGAAATTTCAAATTAATTTAAAAAATCAATAAAAATGTTATTAAATAATGAAATAAAAAATAATTGAAATCTCTAATGATTTCGCAATATAAAATAATTAGCATAACCTGTTTTATCGATAGCGAGAAAATATGAATATCATTTTTGTGACGACTAATCGAGTCGACTGAATATTGTTTATTCATATAACTGTTATCAATGTATTATATTTAATTATTTTATATGAAATATTAATAATAGATTTTTTTTTAATTCATATTTTTTTGTTTTATTTACTTCGCAGCGACGCTAAAACACGTCGCCAAGACGGTCGCTCACGTGGATTTAAACGATCACGTTATTCAAGTAGTTTACACGATATTCGACGAGAACAGTAAGTAGTTATTATTCTCGATGAAGCAAAAGATAATATATTTATTATTCACGACTACAAACATAAATTTGTATTATTTTTCCTTCGCAGTGGACGGACAACTCAGCAATCGCGAGTTTGTATCGGTAATGAAAAATCGAGTACTTCGCGGTTTGGAAAAACCGAAAGATACGGGTTTCGTTAAGCTTTTGCAATCTATGATAAAGTGCGCCAAACACAGTTATCCGGTAAACTTTGAGAAATAAGCAAGAAAAAACGATTTCGATAATCAGTGCGATCTTTTTTTTTTTTGTTGCTAATGTATCGACATTAGTATTAATCGTGTATTGCATTTAACATTATTAATCTTTAAGTTAATTTTAAGTCCGCCAATTGTATTTAATCCCCAATTGTTTTTGTTAAATAAATTAACGTCGGAGTGAATTTATTCGTTTGCGTTGCTGTGAATTTACGTAAATTCTATGTTTATAGAGATTTAAAAAGAAAAAAATGAAAAAACAATGCATAACAGTCGGAGGAAAGCGTGATTAATGGAGCGCGTTGCGTTCGAAGCAAAAACGATCGACGATCGTTATTCTCCGAGATTTTAGTCCCCGAGAAAGTTTAACGCTCAGTTCGCGGACGATATTTCATCGAGAAACATATGTCTCATTATGAATAATCGCTATTCAAATCGGTTTATTATCGTTAAAATATTGTTAATAGCGTCTATATTTGTCGACGTTATTGAATCGGCGCCGCGTAGACGCAGAGAGAATATAATCGACTATAATGCGATGAAGCAACGAATTCAGCCGAAAGAATTATCGCGAAAGGTTCTCGTTGATGCCCTGCAAAATGGTCAATACTTTCAGTACGTATAATTATATATAAAAATAACATTTTTTCGATTCTCAAGATAGTTGTCGTCAGGTACCGATTTTTTTTAATAAATCATTGAAATTTATTAGAATTATTATTTAAAACTTTACATCCAATTCTCGGTAGTCAACGCGCAATAACCATCTGAGGGGTGGTTTTCGGCGATTTCCGGTCAAAAAGCGAATTTTTTTTTTATTGAAAATACTATGCGGTTAATTGTTTCTACCGATATCCTTAATATGGTAAGAATTCCCGAGTCGAAATATAATAACTTAAAAGAGTACCACTTTTTTTTTAATAAAAAAATTACACGTTTTTTCCTAATTTTCAATATTCGTATTTCAATCATTCAATTTTTTCATTTATAAAAAAAAAAAACGCTTTTTGACTCGAAATTGACAAATCCCCGTCTGGAGGTCAATCGATTGGTTCGATTATATTCCTCTATTTTAATATCGCGAAGGGACATATTCTCGGAACATTCGGCTCCTCTGAAGATCGAATTTGGTCACGTGTGCGAAAATCCAAAAGAGTGGGAGCAGAGATTCGAGCGAAAGGATTGGGAAAATAATCAACATCAAGGGAAGGTAATGACTGCGTTTTTCGTCTATGTAGAGTTTTTTAAATTATTATTATAGTTTGTGAGTAATAATTATATCGATGCTTCGTAGGTACTTTGGGGAAACAAAAATGGCGAATACGGCGAACATTACTGGGACTTGAATCACGGAGGTTAATAAATACGAAGTAATTACTTGTGAAGATACAGAACCGAAATTGTCCTCGATATCGATATCGTTAATTAATTGTAATTATTATTATACGAAAATAAAAAAATTTAATATTTTTCACCGTAAACACTCGATGGTGGTGCCTCTTGGTTTTTTTTTTTGCTGAATTATTTCAACTCTCATTTGTCACCTCGGTGCCGTATTTGTCTGAAAAAAAAATCCGTACGTCAAAATTAAAAATTAGTTCTTCCGTTTTCTTTTTTTCATCGATTTGGTGAAAAAATCATAATTGGTACTCTCGCTATCGATAAATTGAGATAATATCCTCGAGATGTCCGAACGTAACGAGGACGTGACAGCGTGCGAAACGAAATTGGGCAAAGAGCCACCGGTTCCCGAGGATAAAAGCTCTATTATAATCAGCGGAAATATTGCGGATCGATTGCAAACTGGTAGGGTTTACGATACGCCGATGCAAATTACTAAAAAAAAAAAAAAAAAAAAACGAGGATATTTTCACAGGTAACGTGGACGAGGATCGTCTAAAAAACTACGAAAACTATTGGATAGACAAACTCGCGTGCATCGACGAATCGCATACGGTGCGCAATAACATCGATATAATCGAGGCTGAGGATACATTGAAGAGACTCGCCGATTACGTTCAGTCGGATAAGCCAAAGTTTACTTTCGAAGAGGCAAATACGGTAAATTTTTTTTATCTCGAAAATACTATTGATATTATAGTAAGGCAATTATAATTGCATTATTCTCATTCGCAGCTTACACATTGCTTTGCGACGTCACGTGGCGAAACGCTGCAATGTAACGAGGATGTTCAACAGTTTATTCAACAGGTGGATCGATCCATGTACGAAGCTGTACGAAAGGGCGACGAGGCAACCGTCTCCGATAACAAGAAAGTTACTTACGCCGAAAGATTCAAGCGCGCTTATTCGTCGTGAATCTCATTATTAATGTGTCAAAAATAAATCGATCAATTTTACATTATTAATATAAAATATATTTATTAATATGTATTTGTTTTTTTTTATTATTAATTATTTGTTATTTATAACTTTATATTCTGAATCCGAAAAAACGTTTATTTTTCGAAATATCTGCACACATATATATACATAATAAACGCGTAGACGCCGAGTCCCTGGAATCCAATATGCATTTACGTTCGCATCCGCGTTCATGCGTACCTGTATAAGTGTCTATAGAGCACGGTAAGTGTGTTAAACTCCTTCAAGAGGGATTGGAACGTTCGGCGTCTAAGACGAAGCGAACGAGCTAAACTACGAGCGTGACTACGGTGGCTGACAAAGGGCGAGTGGAGGGAACTAAGGAGACTGCTGCTGCTGGTGCTGCCCGTGGAGAGAAGAGAGAGCGTTGTATACCAAACAGGGATTGAGATGGAAAGGAAGGTGGGGAGTGGGGGGGGGGGGGGGGGGGGCATTGGGAGAGGTGGTGGCAAGCAAGCAGTAATCCGGTCTGAAAGTCTAGGAGGGTCAGTAACACGCGGATCCTTTGGTGGGAATGTTGTGTCGTCTCTTCGGATATCTACCAATACGCTACGAAAACAGTGATAATTGTGATTGATAAAATAAAAATGGATTTCATTTAACGAAATAAACATCGATCGCCTGTGTGAATGTTATCGCCACAATCGATCGTGATACAAACAGATTCGTCGAGTGATCTCACGAATTTTTCCGAACAACGAAAAAAAAGGTGTGACTAAAAAGATTCGGGTGATAAAAAGGAAAACGTATTATCGGAAATATCGATAACGTCGATAATTCTACTCGATGCTCCACGGTTCTTTAATCGCGCTCCCGTTTCGTCGCGGGAGACCGACGCGTTGCGTTAATCCCGGGAAAACTCTAAAAAGTCAGTGATTTATGATGAGTTTAGGGAAGTTTCATCGTGACTCGGGTGCAATAGCGTTTGCGCGACTGTCAAACATACCGCCGACGCTTGCGGTAACGACGACGACGAACAGTCGATCGCAGTCGAGAAGGAGAACGTTCTCCTCGCTCCCGCAAACCGACGTATTTTTAACTCTTTTGCTGTTTTTGTTCGTCGGAGTTTTAACACCGACGTACACATTCTCATTTGTGTCTTAGAGTCGAACGTGTTTAACGCGGATATTCGTGAAACTTCTTTCGGATATCGGAGGGACTATTTTGATAACAATAATTCGGCTTTCGCGTTTATCCAATTTAATTTCACTCGTCGTAATCGCGGTTAGTTCCCGGTGATGATTGGCACTGGTATTGCTGTCGATTGGGGAAGAGGGAGAGGCCAAAGAGTCGGTATCACGAAATGCAGTAATTATTGGCTTCGTTATCGCATACGGTAGCCGCTGTCATTCCATTTCCGGTTCGCAATTATCAACGATTTTCGCGCGATTTATATTCGTATTAAGTGTTTGTTATTTTTCTACGATATATCGAACGAAGAAAAATTTGCGGATAATAAACGCAAAAATGTGGTGGTTCTCGATTGCTGTGCTGTTGAGAACTGTATGGATGGTTAACGGTGCCTGCGAACCCATAAGAATCGAGATGTGCCGAGGTCTCGGTTACAACGTGACCGCTATGCCCAATCTCGTTGGTCACGAGATACAAGGAGATGCCGATTTTACGCTACAGACGTTCAGCCCTCTTATACAGTACGGATGCAGGTAATAATCATTCTTTTTCGCATTGCACGTGTACCTATATCTTCAAGTGAACGTTTATTCGCCGTTTTCATTTTACGCGGGTAGCACTTTGCGTATCTGCGATTTCGTTTTTTTTATCATTCCGAAACAAATCATTTCGCTTTTTTTTTATCATTTCGAAATAAATTGTTTCGTTTTTTTTTAAATTATTTCGAAATAAATCGTTACGGATTTTTTTTTTTTTTTTTTTTTCGAAATAATTAATTTCCTTACGCAATGCATTTAAAAATGTTCTTTTCGCAATTATTATTTTTTTTAGCGCGCAGTTACACCTGTTTTTATGCTCGGTATACGCGCCTATGTGTACGGAAAAGGTTACCTCGCCGATCGGACCGTGTCGAGGACTTTGCGAACAAGTTCGCGCCCGATGCTATCCCGTTCTTCAGGGTTTCGGCTTTCCTTGGCCAGCGGCCTTGAATTGTTCGAAGTTTCCACCGGAGAACAATCATCAGCACATGTGTATGGAGGGACCCGGGGAGCCGGGACCGGTCAATCCTATACAGGTTAATAATTTCAATTACGATAATACGCAGCCAATCTCCATAATAATAAAGTTTAAGCCGCTCGAGCGTTTCGGGTTCCAGTAAACAATACCTCGTTAAAGCGATCAGATTAAATCACAATTTTCAGAGTTTTATGAATTTTCAACGTTTTTATCGTGTACCGAACTATTAAAATAGAAGAATAATAGCAAATATTAGATCGATGAAAAAGTATATATTTTTTTTTGCGATCTCGCAAAATCGTTCGATTACGAGAAGGTAATTTTTTTTTTTTTTTTTGTAAATGTGTTCTGAATGTCGAAAAAATATCGAAGTTCTTTTAAATTTCGATATCGATCTTCTATAATTTCGTTTTTTTTTTTTATGTTTTTTGCATACGAAAAATAATCATTTTACATTGAATTATCGGTAAAAATTTGATTTACAATACGAAAATCGTTTTGTTTAACGATTTTATTTAAGATGCGATCGCGCGAATTACAATAACTTATTAATATTATTGTTACTATTTATTAATCCCGATAACGCGAAAACCGATGCGATAATTCAAATTTTAATGATTTTTTTTATTTTTCAGCCGGTCGGTTCGGGAAACGGACCCTGGGGTTGTTCTCTATACGCAAAATCCGGATTGTACATATTTCTCAATCGTTCCGGCAGATGCGCCGCGGCATGCGACGCCGATATACTTTGGTCGCAACGTGAAAAACGTCTGACCGAAGCATGGATCGCGGCTTTTGCTACTTTGTGTCTTATCTCCGTAGCCGCTGGGATTCTAACTCTGCTGAAACCGCAAAAACAACGAACAGTCATTACCACTGGTGGTTAGTATCGTATTTCGCGTTTGGATTCCATTATTACTGTTTTTTTTTTTTCCCTTAAAAATGATATCTCTTCCTTCGATCGAAATTTCGATGTCAAATTTTCATTATTAAGTATTCGATGATAAATTTCTGTCGACAACGATTAATCGGTAATGTTAATGAGACTTTAATCGTCGATTTGTTACAGAAAGTGCGATCGCGTGTCTGGCGGTTTGCCACGCGGCTGTCGGTCTCGGATACGTGATTCGTTTGGCAGCGGGGAGACTCGCTGTCGCGTGTACGTCCGCGTTGCCAATGCATCCGCAGGATCAGGTGGTGATTGCGCAGCAACAGCAACAGTATCTCACTCAGGATGGTCTTGCGAATCCTTACTGCGCCGTCGTATTTCTTCTTCTCTATTACTTCGGTAACGCTGCCAGCGTATGGTGAGTGTTATCGTCTGTTGTATTTTTTTTTATTTTTTTAAAATTTATACGATGCGCAAGAGCATTCGAGAAAACCGTATCTTTGCAAAAAAAAAAAAAGTTTCGTGAAAAATGAAATCCGTAGAATCATTTTTCGAGTGCCTCATCACCGTTGAAAGTTTTTTAAATACGGATTTTTAAAATAAAAAATTTAAAAACATATTTTGCTCATCAACAGTTATACATATATATATTGTTAAAATTATTTTATTTATTTATTTAGTAGCGGTATAGAGGAGTAGCGATTTATGAGAATTTTTTAAAATTAGAATTTCGTATTTAAAAAAATGTTGACATTGATAAAGCGATACGAAATTTTATCATTTGAACATAAAAATTGTTGAAATTGATTTTTTCACGCGAATTATTGAAAAATAAAACATCGAAACTCCGAAAACAAAAAATTAACAAAAATGAACTAAAAGAAAAAAAAAAAAAAAAAATAACTGAGATGTTTTCTTCGTATCAATTATCGTTGAAAAAGTATTTACCGATGTCGATGATTTTTTTCTTACATCTTCGGTATTCCCGTTTCGTATTCTTCTTCCCCGAGGCGAGGAGTGAAAATAAATAAATAAATATGTATTGTTACACGTTAAAAAATGCACCGTGTTGCATTTTCGCGAGTCCGCGGACATCGAAATGCCTGACGAGATAAGAAGGATCTCGAAGTTGAGAAGGCAGAAGGGCGGTAGGGAGGAAAGAGGGGATAACAATCTGGCAACAGTGTTGCGTGGTTTCCCTCGTGCCGCTAACGAGCCTCCGACTCCCATCTCGCGAAGGCGAGGAGGCCGCGAGGACGAGGAGAGGGCCCCAGGATCCCCATCCCCGGCTTTATGTTGAAAGGCTCATCTCAGCCGTCTTTCTATATAACGGGTGAACCGTCAAAAAATAACGAGAAACAATAAATTCTCCCCATTTTGCTGCATTAAAAAAAAACAACAAAAAAAAGTCGCATGTAAATCGTTAATTGAAACAAAAAGAAATTGAAATTAAAATTAAACTAAACAAATTTAATGAAACTATGAAAAAAAAAAAAAAAAATGGAAATGTATCGCATGCAATCGTTAGTGGAAACTAAAAAAAATTGAAATTAAAATTAAATTAAGAAACTAAAAAAAACAAAAAAAGTCAGCAGCGTTACAGGGATTTAAAAATTCAACAACTTCCTGTGGTTCACTGATTAAAATGATTATTTTTCTATTGTTTGTTAGTTATGAATAACTTGAAGATTGACAGATGTTTATAGGGATTGCGATTGGTTTGAAGAGTGAAACGGAGTCGAGATCTTCGAAGGAATCTGAACACCCGTTGGATGAAAATACACCGAGCGTCGTGGAGAGAGCGAGAAAACGAACGAAAGAGAGGAGTCTTGTTGCTCGGTAGATATGCATGGAGTCAATGGCATTCCATCTCGGGAACCGCGATGGCGAGAGAGCGAGAGAAAGGAGTCGCGTTTGAGAGAAACGGAGAGAGAGAGAGAGAGAGAGAGAGAAAGAGATATCGAGGCGAACGAAACGAGGAGAATGAGAAAGTCTATAGCATAGCGCTAAGGTAGAGAGGCGAACGATGGGAAGTGAGAGCGAATGAGATTATAGTCGGTTTCGAGGTGCCGGTGCAGGACGACTTAAACGAGTTCCAAGGAGAGCAGAAAACGGAGTCTCCTCCACCGGCGGGCTGAGTTTATACTCGTATATTATTCACGTTTGAAATTATTTCAACAAATAGTCAAACGAGCTCCGCATTTTTTTTCCCTTTTCTTTTCTGTTTTTTTTTTCCGAAGCTTCGACGCATATCGATACTCGACCTCGAGACCGGAGCTCACGCGGTGCGGCAAGGCTACCGAGGATAATAAATAAAACTTGTGGATAATTTTCGAATCGCGAGATCGCGGAACCGATGAAAAATTCTATACGCGATGAAATGCTCGAGCGATGAGCTCTCGCGTCGGTAATACATAATCCGAATTTTCTTTCATTAAAAAAAAAAAAAAAAAAAAGTCATTTTGAAAGCGGAGATCGACTGGATAATAATTAATAGTGAATTATCGATGTTGAAGATTTTTCGATGCGGCATTTCAATTTTTCGCGAGCAGCTGAATGCTTCAAATTTACATGAGTAAAAAATGGTTTTTTTAGCGCTAATTTCATAATTGATTACTATTAAAAATTGTCGCATAGATCACAACCTCCGCGTGAACAGTTATTTTTTTTCTTTTTTTTTTTTTCGTGAAAATGCAACTATTGACAGAAAAATAGTTTTTGCCAAAAAAAAAAAAAAATTATTTTTATAAAGCTTAATATTTATATGTGACGATGCATACAAAATGCAGAAATATGCATACAGCGCTCCCGTACAGTAGTCGGAAAAAGTAGGCCAACCGCGTCGAGCGTTCGTTGTGAATCAGTCGGCACTTGTTATTACGAGTTTTCGTCGTAACGCAATCGTTATACGGGTACAACATTAGGGAGCGGCGCAACGACAAGATCGGGACAAGGCGACTCGGTTCCGTTTCGAAAGTCCCCCCGATGATCGTCACTCTCGTTAAGAGATTCGCCTTTTTCGGCAAAAGATCGAAACAGCCGGTGGTAATCGCGAGGGATAACGAGTGCAGACGTTCGATGTTTCTTCTCTTCACTTCTATTTCTCTGCGCGCGCGTTCGCCAATTAGCGATCTATTTCTATCGGCGAATCGGAGATTCGAATGAATCATTGAAAATTTCATTACAATTTTTTCGATCGATGCTAAACGCAAATGCGTAAAAAAAAATATAATAATAATAATTAATTTTACTTTTTTAAAAATATATATGTATATAATATTCCATTGGGTTCAATGTTTTCGGAGTAATGCCGCCTCCTCCCCTGTAGTTTTCTGTCTATTCGTAATTTTCTTTTTCTCATTCTCTCTTTTGTTCCCTTTTTTTCTTCTCGTTTCTTCGCCTCCCCCTCGGGAGAGAGAAAGAAAGAATGGGTAGCAGCGAGTCGCGAATCTTCCCTGTTAAAGCCTCAGCTCGCGAGAAACTCTTTCGTTCGCCGAGAGGAACGATAAAAGTGAGAAAAAAAGAAATCATGTGGAAGAGTATAGTGGAATGGAGGAAAGAAATGGGGTAATGACGAGAAGAATTTTTTTTTTTTAAGATGAAGAAGTCTCGCGATGAGCAGACAAAATTCATTTTCTCTCTTCCGCCGGAGAGATTTTGACGAAAAAATTTTGAAAAAAGAAATTATCGAATTTTACGAAATTTTAATTTTTTTTTTTTTTACGAACATAAGATACACGAAGGATAATCGAAACAATTTATTATCACCGCGACTAATTTTCCGTGAATTCGGAATTCGGTAATTTTTTCGTGAAGTATACTTAATGAATTATTCGTAATCAATATTAATCGACGTCTAAATTTTTTAACATTTTAATGATTTTTTTCGATGTTTACGTAACATTAATTATGATGGAACAACATATCCTTTAAAAAAATAAAATAACAATTGTTTCGCATCTTTCGTTTGCGAAAGCGATATCATCTGTTTTCTTGGTGTATACGTAACGTTCACAGAACTTGATCTCGAAATAGTAGTTTCATCGTCAATATTCAGGAGAATTAATTCGCCACAAGTGTTAAGGTCGCTAACAGGCAAATCGTAAAAGCGACGAGAATGAAAAATGAAAAATTTTTGGGCCAAAATTTCCGGTATTTAAGATTTTCCTGCGCCGCGGCAGTTTCTTCAATGCCATTGGACATGATTTTTCTCGATTGTTTCTTCAATTCAGTTAGTTTTTTCTGGTTGAAGTTGAAACCGCGATTCATGCAGTAGAAAAGCACTGCATTCACAGCCCTCCGTACCCATTCCATTTTCGCCAACCAGTCTATAAGGATTCTGTAAAGGAAACCAATCGGTTTAATTAATTCAGTACGAAAATGAAATTTCCAACGAAAGAAAACGGATACCAATTGATAAAATGATCACCTCATCAACTTGTAGTGTAACCATCCGTGATATCTGACGGTTGCTTCGAATTGTGGCAATCGAATGTTCAGCAATACAGCTAAATGCAGTATCACCTGTTCGTAATTTATCAATGGAATCCATAAGCGTATTCCCCCTACAATGGAACGCATTACGTGTTCCCATTCGGGTCTTATGTCCCGAAAATTCGGCTTCATCCAATATTCCAGAACGTCCCTCGAACGCTGTTGCACATCCTCGAGAGTTCCATTGCAAAAATTGAATCTAATAACATCGAAATACGATTCGTAGAATAATTGATTCGATACGAAAATTTCAGGGGGTTGTATCGTTAGGTTCGTAACGAAAAGAGAGATTCGGAGAGAATTTCGAATACATCCCAATGGGATGAAAGTCTGAAAGATTTCAACCATAAAAGAGGTGGTAAGAACATTGATTTTTCGTAATAATAATTTCGAAAAGTAATTACAAATTTTGTTAAAAAAAAATTATTTAAAAAATAAATCATCGGGCAATCGTATTTTTTTAGAGCAGATGTTGAGCTATTAATTTTTCTAAATACGGATACATTTTTTGGCGAATTTGTTGTAATTTTTGAAAATTCCATTTTTTTATTTAGATTTATCGGTATTTCCGATTATTTCAATTGCTCCGAAATTTCTTGAGTATTCATTCTCAGCCTTCGAATTGTTTCGATTATTCCAAACATCCCGAATTGTTTCGATTATTCCGAACATCTCGAATTGTTTCGATTATTCCGAACATCCCGAATTGTTTCGATGAAAACCCTTGCGAGGCCACTATTAGTCACAGTTACACCCGTAAACTTACTCGTCGTCCATTCCCAGCAGATATCCCACGCATCGCCACACGTGAACGAAAGCTTCGAGATCCTCTTTATTCGCATCGTGAATACCTATGAGCTCAGGATTGAGAATAACAAAACAGATTAAACTGGTCTGCGTCACAGCTATTTCCGACTGCGTTATCCCAACTGGTCTTTTGCATACGTCCTCCTTGCTGAAGGCGTAAGGACGTTGTCCAGGTGCGGCAGCCGGACACGAGTCCCGAAAGTCTTGCTGTAGCGCCGAATGCGTTGGGCTCCAGGTGTCCTCAATCGTTGTCGCTGCTTCGAGCTCCTCGGGGTTCATATCGATCAATTTCGCCGAAATCATTGCGTGAACCTTTCGCACGATTTGGATGTCCTTATAAGCCTCTGTCCCTTCGGTAAATGGATCAGAACTATACCAACTTTTCAGCCGAACCGTCGTCGATAAATATCTCCTATGCGAGTTGAAAGGGTTGTTTGATCGACCGGTCATAAACATCGGTCTGAGGACATCTTCGAACGAGTAGAGTCCGAAAACAGACAGCACTTCGTTGAACATAACTGATGCGATGTTTTTAATGGCAAAACGCTGTCCCCGGAGAAATTTTTCTTCGTCATACCAATCCGGTTTAGGCGATGGTACCGATCTTCCACAGTCTCCTTTAACCGTCCATCCAACTGCCAGCGCATTCAAACTTTTCGGCAGATTCGTCATGTGCCGATTTACTTGAAGATTCGTCCAATCGCGTTGTTCTCGTATCGTCATATCGTTCCAATTCTTCGGTATCGTTGCTATTCCTTTCCATAACTTCTCAACTCCCTGACGATATTTCTCGTCCAACACTTTAGTTTTGGTGATATCCTTCATACCGATCGAAGCCTTTTCGTTGGCGATTGAAATATTTTTATCGGCAGATTCGGCCGGTGAATCTTTCGCTCTTTTCGTTATTGAGCCGATAACCATTATGTTTTTTTTTTTCTTCTTTTTTTGCCGAATTGGCGTATTTTAGATTATTTCCCGAATGCAATCCTCGCGCGGGGAACGACTGTGAAATTAAATGACTCCGCAATGGAAAATGCAACAGACTCCGTCGAGATGCTGAGTGCGTATAAGTAATTCTCTCGTTTTATGCACCAATTATAATGATGTTCTCGGTATCATTTTCCACCACTCCGCTAATATGATTTGTAATTGAGCGATGTATACATCTATATATGTATACATCGTACAATTGCATGTGTATAAATGCATTACGATAACAACGCCGACGGTCTTATGGTCCATTTACCCGGCGACCCTCTTTGCATATCTATATCTCGTTACGGAGCGACAACTGACTACATTATTTTTTAATTAAAAACAACTTAATCATATATTACTGACGGAAAAATTACAAGTTGTGTCATTTACTTTTTTTTTCCTCGCGAATGGAATGTTCAATTGCGCAAAAAAAAATCTCCTTCAACTATTACAGATATAGCATTCCGAGTTTATGTATGTATCTCTATAATATTTATCAGAATTTTTTTTCGTTATTTTATAATTAAACGAACAACTTGGAGATAATTACTGAAAAAAAATACGGAGTATATATTTGTTTCGCGCGTTCATGTGGGATTAATGATATGTAACGACTGGTTATTAGTTCTCTCAATTAATTATTAGTTCTTCCGACTCGTTATTTATTTATTCAGTTAGAGAAGGACAAAACGGAATAATCATCGTGCGACGAATGTATAAATAAAAACGTCGTGGCGAATTACGCAATATTTGCAAACAAACGCTATTGGTTCTTCGACACGAAAAACAAAAAAAAACTTCCATTCGTCAATTTCGAACCAACATTTTTTTTTAAATTTTTTATCAAAGCGAAACTTTGCCAAAAATCAATATTTTTCATTTTAATTATAGTGAAACCGATACGCCGCGATGTAAGTACGATGTCCATTAATTCGCAATATCAATACATTAAAAACAACAGAAGTTACACGATTTTTTATTAAAACCAAAAACGGCAAATTCGAAAAAAAATATGACGATTTTCTTGAAGCGCTTCTCGATTAAAAAAAATCCACATGCGCTGTGTTACTCCAGTTTTACCTTAATTCGCAAAAATGTCTCATATAAAACGCTTACAAATTTAAGAAATCGCAGTACTCCTGTAACTCTATTTTATCGAAAGAACTATCATGACGAAAAAACAAACGCCCCGTTCCTTGTGTTCCCCAAAAGAAAGATTCTTCGAGTACCGAGTCGCGATACGATAAACAAGTATCGAATAAAAGTAACAATTACAGACCGTGAGACTGGAGAAGTCAGCGAGTTTGGACACCGAGCCAATCACCTCGACAGTTCAATCGCTGTTTTCCTCCGTTTTGCGTCGCTCCGCTATAGCGGTATATAACGAGCTTCGATTATCGTGTATAACATATATATACCGCAAAAGCTGTGGTCCGAAAAATATTCTCTCTCGAGTCCCGGAATAAAAGAGTGAAGATGAAGAACGCGGATCGGGCATCGGGTGGTCGATGGAGCGAACGGAGCGAAGGGATGTTCTTCTCATTTCGTTCGTATCTCGAGCCGTAGCAGTCAGTTCCCGCGGGGGTAAACGCTAAGAGAGCACGAAAAGATCGCGTTCGGCCGGTTGTGTCGTGAATGCCTTCGAAACGCGCGTTGTGTGCGCCTCTCTCCTTTTCTTTCTCCTGGTTATCGTCTCTCCACTGTCCGAAAGGAACGGCGCGCGTTCTCTCCGCACGAGTGCGAGAAGAAAAGGGATGAGAAGGAAGACTGGGTGCGCGCATAACGACTCGCTAACTAACAAAACAAACACGAAAAGTACCCGGTACCCCGCGCTCATCTCATCTCGCTGATTATATACCCCGAAGCGAAGCGACTCCTTCGTATCTCGGCGTTTCTCATCCACCGCTGGTGCGCGCGGGTTTCTCGTTCGTCCGGCGTGTTGGCGCGGGAGAGGAAGGGACGACGGGGGGTTTGGCTAGTTGCTCAGGCCGACGTCGTGTCCGACGGCTCGTTCTTCTTCTTCTTCTTGTGCCCTCCTTCACCGCGCCTCTTTATGCGCTCAGCTTCATCATCTTATTCTTCCCTTTGCCTCTCTAACTATGGCTCCGGCAACTTTTGCCTGTTGGCGTACGATCGTTGATCGGCGTCGAATAACGAGAGAGTTGAGATTTAAAAAAAAAAAAATTAAATAAAAATAATAATAATGAACATAAATACGATGGGAAAGATACACTATGAATGGAGTTTATTTATGCTTAACAAATTTTTCGTTTTATTTAGCGAAGTATGTACATGTTTTATTATTATTATTACTGTGTTTTGATTGAGATAAAGACGATTTTATTCGATCGAACAATCACTCCGAAAAACTCGAACTCCGCTCTACGCGAACTAAATGTTATTTTCTGATAGAGGAAACTTCATTCGAATGAAAGAAAAAATTCGAGATTTGAATTAAAAAAGTTTTCGGAATTTTCCAAAACATCGAAAAATCGATCGACGAGAATACGCGTATTTATTAAATTTCTTTTTTTTTCTACTGGTTATTTTTATTTTTTACTCCTTTTTGCATACGAATCGTGTAATTGGTATCGTATAATGCGCGATTATAAAATCCCTCGAAGGATCTATCGGCGCCGGGCGGAGTTTAACATTTCGATTTTTCTCACGAGAAAGAAACGCGTTATATTTGTTTTGCGTGCCGGCATTCACGTTGCACGATCGAGAGATGTTATCCAAGGCAAACGCTCGAGTTGGGTCTCCTGCGCGAGAGTAGGAAGTGCCCGGAGAGGAGAGAGAGAGAAAGAAAGAAGTTCCATCAAGCATCTCGCTTCGCCTCAGCCGAACCCGTAGGAGGTCCCCACGGCCCCGAACCTCGTAAAACACGAAGCAATTTTCATAGTGGGTAACGCACTCTCTCCGTCGAGCGTACCGTCTCCGTTCTCCTTAGTATTTTTTTTTGTTTCTCTCGTTCTCCCCTTCGCGTACAATCAATTATTATGTAAAGCCTTCCATACGCTTAACGTACAACAGAAACGTATACGCATAAAACGCGTCGGGGATGCGTGAACGTAGTATGGCAGAGGGGAGGGGGAAGCAGCAGCAGTTTCTCGTACGTATCGCGGTCGTTATAAATTCAGTACCCTTGGCAGTCAAACTGCATCGCTATGAAATTCCACTGTGGTACATAACTCGTTAACCGTTCGAGACTCGAATGTTTCGAGATGCGGGGAGACGGACACCGATTCGCGAAAACATCTTTTTTTTTTTTTTTTTTTTTTTTTTTTACGAAGGGTTCGCGGGCTGTTTTACCGAAACGTATTTGCGTATCGATAATAAATAGTGTAAAGACATTTTAATTAATATTTTTTTGTACCATTTTATCGACGTGAGTAATGATAGAGTACAATACAATTTTGTTCCATTTTTATCTTTTATATTGCTTTAGTGATTTAAAACAATCGATTTTTATTAAAAATTCATGTGTCGTTATTTAGTCATTATTATTATTTATATACTTAGATGAGAGTTTCGTTATCGTTATTTTCATGATAAATATTTATTAATTTACGAATGAATAGGAAGTAATTCTGCAGTTGCGAATTACGCGGATATATGATTTACGAAAAAGAATATAAATTCGTGCAAATTGTCATCGAACCTGTGGTTCGGGTTATTTATCGAACGTTTTTCGTCTTTCGCATATATATTGAAAGATTCCGTAAATCCCGTGGTGTATCATTTGCGTGTTGCGCGAAGGAAATCCGGAGCAATAGCGAGAAATATATATATATACTTAGGACAGACGCGAGAAGCAACGCATGTGGGCAGCAAACTTCGTTGGCCCCCCGTTTCGTTACGCTTCGTCGCGATGTTAAAAAATTCGGTGAAGCGATTCGGAGTGAAAAAGCTCCCCTTGGATCGTCGCTTTGCTTTACTCAGCATTATATCGAAAAGCAAAGGGGAACTACGGAACGCATTGACGCAATTGAGTTTAAATAAAACAATTTCTTGCAGAAGATATTTTATATTAATAAAGAAATGGAGCATTTAAAAAAAAAAAACGAACACTCGAAGAGTCGTATATCTTTCCAACGTTATTTAAAATTTTTTTTTTTTTTAATAATATCGTGAAATATCGGCGATCTATATACGTAGCATATAGTATAGTATCCGTGAAGATCCCGACGGAAGGAACGCGCAAACCCTGCTATTACCACAGTGTGTAGACAGAGGCGCGTTCGCCATTTATCATTCAGTTCTAAGAGGCCGACGAAGGGAAACCCGTATCCATCTTCGTTTGCCTCCTCCGGCAGAAAGAAGTTAAAAAAAATTATGAATTCGAAACATCGAAATTCCTGACTTGGAATTTATTAAAAAAATTAAATGCAACTGCGTCACTCCGATTAATTTTACGTCGCCTTAAAATAATTTGCTTCGATATTAAATGCCGAATAAAAAATAAAAAAAAATTAATTTAAATAATAAATTTGTATAATCGTTGCGCCCGCAGGTGGGTCGTGCTGTCGGCCTGGTGGTGCATCGTTGCACGAAAATGGACACGAACGTCGGGTAATCCAACGAAAGAAGACGGTTTTGGTTTGCAACAAGGCTTCTCGACCGTTGGTGCCGTTGCCGCTTGGGGCTTTCCAGCGGCTCACACGATCGCTGTTCTCGTTACGAGAGACGTCGACGCCGATGAACTAACCGGTAAGAAAATACAAACTGCAATTTCCATTTAAATAAGGAATACAAATAACAACAATATTGATAACGTGTTTACTTGCTAAAGGGTTATGGATATTTTCCTACGATCCGTTAACTATGGAAATCGATATAGAAATCGTTTCGTGATAATAATAGCGAACGGGGAAAAACGGATATTCCGAAAAAAATTAGACATATGGAAACGGAAATTATTCATAAAATTTGAGTTAAAAAACGGAAAAAAAAAAAAAATTTCGAATATAATCCCAATTTTTTTTTTTTTCGGCAATTTTTTACTCATCAATTTTGCCGTTTTGCTGCTCTGATGATTTTTATTTCTTTTGCTTTTATAACTTTTGAAAGTAACTTGAAAATTGGGTACAAAAAATTTTAATTCTAAAGGGAAAGAAAAGTGGCTTAATGGCCCAAAAGAATACGAATAAACGCGCTCATCATTGGAATTTATTTACCATTTAGTAATTTACAAATTACTCGATTTCGTGCTCTCGATATCGACCGTTCGGATAGCTTTGTATGTTTGGAAATTGATTCGTAACATTTAAAAAAAAATTCTATCTGGTATACAAAGGGTGTCGATGGGTCGGTAGGGTTGTTGCGATTAGATAACTCGCGTGTCACACATCGACATCGATTTCATTAGACGGAGAGTTTCGTAGCCACGGAGGCGATATATCGCTATCGACATACTCCGTATAGTGCGATACCGATAATGCAATTAATCTCAAAGTCCACCGACTACCGGTTTCTCCATACTAAAATTGAAAAAAAAAAAAAAAAAAAAAAATATCTGCAATCCAAATAGACGATTTTACAAAATCGTGACTACAGAGTGGACGTAATACACGCAAATAGCTTCTAAAAATTTAGACAAAATTTAGAGACAACGAATGATTATTTTTAAAAAATCGATAACACAGTGACAACCGAGCATTTGACAATAAATTTTGTAGGATAAAAAAAAAATTTCGATCAGTGAAACACACAAACGATTTGTAATTTATAAAAAAAAAAAAAACCTGATTACCAGAATCCAAAGTAATTTCTTCGAAACCCGATGGATCGGGCATATAAGACTTTAAAACAGAGTATAATACCCCCAGAAGAGTCACAATAAAAAAAATATATATATATATTTCGGCGACTCAGAATTTTTTTTTTACCGACACGCAATTTTATATACCATTCATCTAAAGGCACTGAAACATAACCCGCATACCAAATATCATGCGGGATCGACTCAGAGAATGCAGCAACACGTTGAAACGGAGTCAACAATACCGCGCGTGATTCTTACCATTAAAAATTTTGCCAAAGTCTATCGCGAGAATGATAAAAAAATTTTGAGTTAAAAAATGACGCGATACAATAAAAACAATACCTATAAATTATTTTAATATTAATAATCACGGAACAGAAAAAAAACCTTTTTATCCGTCGAATTTTTCGACGAATTCGTCGAATTTTCCTAAATTTCAAGTTACTGTAAAATGCATAACGCATAAACATTTAATAATTTTTTTTCGCAAAGACTCACCAAAACCCCAATGATATAATTCTAAACCTCTAAACAATTGTAACAAATAATAATTAACCCGACATATGGAAATTTAACACCTAATTAATAATTTTTATTAATAACAGCGGTTATCATCATTATTATCAATAGTAATAATAATAATTAATAAAAATTATTATTTTCAATAACAAATTATTAATAAAAACGATTAATAAGTAATGTGTCGGAAACATTCTCCGCGACTGGTAAATTAAAAAAAAACCGCGCGTCTCTCTTTCCGCGTTAATGAACACAAATCTCGTGAAATAAAATGTGAAATCCCTGCAGTTAAAAATCATAAGACAGCGATTAATCGCGGAATATTCGCTACGAATGGGTGCAAAGTACGTTAAGGTTGTGAACCACTTGTGTGATATAGTATAACACAGAAGAGCGGAAAGATAAAAGTAACAATGGTGATGTCGAGCGCGCGGTGCATAACGACCGGCCTGCGGGTCCCGAACAGCATCTGCAGATCCACACGTACGCGTCTCCACTATATCATATAATAGGGGGTACCTACTGCTCGCTACCCTTCTTGGTAAATCCTTCGTTGCTTAAACCCCTATATATGTATTCAGATATATAGTAAGTATGTTGTGTGGTATTCCGGTTCGCGAGAGACTCGTATATAACCCGAAGCGATTCAGGTTTCCTCGATGCCCCCTCCCGTCTCCGCTCTTTCTAGCGGTCCCTCTTATTCTTCGTTCGAACTCCTAACCAGACTTCTTTATGCTAATGCTTCCCCCTTCCTATCTTTTCTCTTTTTTTCCCTTCTTCTCTTTCTCTCCCTCTGTCTCTGCGCGCCACGAAATCTCTCATTTCTATCGTCTTCACGATTCTATCGTTTTCTCGTAAGCATAGCATATCGAAGTATAGCATGTAACGACGAGAATTTACGGCGACGGGGGCGTTTTTTTGTTTTTGCTCCATCGTCAGGTGTTACCGCTGATACTTTGAAATTTAGAATTAATTCGATATTCGAAAATAAATACGGCAGAACTTTGTCTATTCTTATAGCGTTAACGGGATGTCCGACAACCTGAAAATTTTTTTTAATTCGTGAAATATAAAAATCGGTAGAGTAACACCAGAAATTTCTGGATTCGAAAGTTCGAGATCAGTAATTAGAAAATAATTTCATGAAAATAATTGTTTTTCGCGAGGATCCATTCCAATGTTAAAAAATTCGTCCATTTTTTTCTTTTAAAAAAGCCGATAAAAATATTTCATTAAGATACCAATATAGATGTTTTATTTACTGTACAGAATTCCTAATCGCTAAATATTCGATATCGTTAGAGAAAAACTGTTTACTATAGCTTTTGCTTTTGACTCGTATGCTGCATATCTTCGCGAAGGAATTGGGCAAATCTCGGAATTCTTTAGGGTCCCAAGTTTCCTTCGGGACGGCAATAGGGCCCTTTCTCGGCGTCGTCTTCGTTTCGTGGATTGTTATTCGCTTCCGCGGGAGCCGGTGGCGACGCACTGAATCGACTAAAAAAACGAAATACCAACACATCTACACAGACAATAAGAGAACAATACGACTCCTGGAATTTGCATAGCAGAAATGGGGATCGTTACGCCTACCCGTTCGGAGACAAAATTCCGCGTAACAAAAGGAGATTACAATCGAAGTTTAGCATACAAAACAAAATTCGTTGCCTCTTCTCGCTTCTCCGTCTGATTAATACAAATAAATTAGAAACGGATATTCTATTTGAAATTAAATATTAGAATTCCTTCTAAATGGAGTAAAAAAGGATATTATATTCCGAATTAAGCATTCAAATTTTTCCTAAATAGAATAAAAAAAGGTATTATATTCCGAAATAAGCATTAGAATTCCTTCTAAATGGAGTAAAAAAGGATATTATATTACGAATTAAGTATTAAAATGTCTCCTAAATGAAGTAAAAAAGGATTTTCTCTTCCAAACGAATGACGAAAATACCTCGTGGCGTCTCGGAGTTTCGAGACATCGATATATATTTACTCGAATGTTTCTAAATTGCCGGCTATCTTTCTATCCTTGCGTCCGCCGAAATTCTGGATGCCGGTAGGAAAGAGTCGAAGAAGAGTAGCCATTCAAGCGGCGAACGCGGGTCCGCAAAAGCCAGAAGCCGATGGAGAAACAGGCGACGCTGACAAGCTGCAGAGCGGGTCCCGCGGTATTTGCATTGAATGATCTTGCGTCGTATCCTCGGCAACGATGGGCCTTTAGCGCGGTCCACGTTCGGCCGGCAACTCGTGGTACTCATCCACGACTTCGTTTTCTCTCCTCGATTTACGGTTCTTCGGCTATCTTTTTTACCCTTTTTCGATTGCCCTTTGAATAGCGAACGGCGATGCGATTTCATTAAATTTCATTTGGTTTCGTACGATTTCTTGTAACGATACATCGAGCGCTAAAAATCAAAAGAGCGGCGCCGTCTTTCGTGTCTACGGGTTGACGTAATATATTTTACAATGCAATATTTATTTTTTACACATATTATGATAATAAATATAATTTTTTTTTACGATATGTACTATATATCGATGAAAAAATAAAATATAGATATATATATATATATATATTATAATTTTTTATTTTTTTCTAATATTATCATAATATTTATAATATTTTTGTAAATATTTTGCATTTACATCGATAATTAATTATTTTTTTTCGTTGAAATTCGATTTTTTTTTAGTTTTATTACGACTTAAAATAAAAATTTTTCTATCATTTTTATTATTTCCTTTGGATATTGTTTACTTCGATATTGTTACGATAGCCAATTGTGCCGCTGATGTTCAACGGTCGTTGTCCCGTGAGAAACGCGATCACCGAATTAAAAGATTGTCAGCATTTCTCGGAGTGTGAAACGAGGAAGTTAAAGAGACAGAGAGACGAGAAGATTCGGACTGAGAAAAGAGGAAGGAAAGAGAAGCGCGAAAAAAGAGCAGAATGTTTCGCGTGCTACAAATGCTGAGGATCGGCGTGGGGGACAGCAAGTTTTTGTCACAGGAATGACGTCGGGGACGGGGCGGGAGAGGCGCTTTGAGAGAAGTACAAGTGTCGCGTGCGGTAGGACGCGTAATGTTCCTTCCTTCTTCTCGTTCGTTTTGCTTCTTTTTGTTTTTGTTTTTCTCGTCACTGGTCCTCTAACAAACGCATCGAATGTGAAAGAACCCATTCGCACATCTTTTTTTCAACATTATTATTCATTTTTTACGCCCAAAAACGACGAGAAGAATTCTTTACTAATATTGGTGGGGACTAAAAGGATTTACGGTTTTATACGGTGCGTTTTCTGTTTTACCGATTAACTTGTATTTACGAAATTAATAACGTTTCGGATTTTTATTTTTTTCCGCCAAAAACTAAGATAAGAAGAGTTCTTTATCGATATTGTTAGAGTTTAGAATGATTTTTCATCGTTACGTATTAATATACGGAGCGATTTCTGTTTTACCGATTTACTTGTACTTACGAAATTAATAACGTTTCAGATTTTTATTTTTTTCCGCCAAAAACTAAGATAAGAGAAATTCTCTATCAAAATTGTTGGATATTAAAAAGATATTTCTTCCTTATTTACATCGAAATTCACCGAACGTTCTCCGTTTTGCCGATTTTTCCATATATTAATAAAAACTTAATAACGATTATCACAAACATTAACGAACTTTCGTAATTTTTGTTTCAGGAAGTTGCTTTGTCGGTCAACAGAGCACAAGATCGTTATTGCTTCTGGTGCTCGGGCCGCAGGTGGTTTATCTGGCGATCGGTGTGACGTTCCTTTTGGTCGGTATGGCGTCGTTATTGATGCCCCGAGCCTCGGTGACGCCGAGTCCCGCCGTCAATAGTCTCCACGCAAATCCATTGGTCAGACACCGCGATACGACCAAATCGCCCGCTGAAATCTACAAACGACAAAAATTTTTACTCACGAGAATCGGTATTTTTTCGTGTTTTTACACGATAATAATGATATGTTTAACATGTACGATATTTTACGAATGGTGGGGTCGCGATTCGTGGCTAAGAGCTCCGGAACCCTCGTCATCGCCGCGCGCCCCGTCGAAACCGATTCTTCTCTTTTTCGTCATGAAATTCATCATTTCTCTCGGCGGCGGTGCCGTCGCAGCCGCGTGGATTTGGTCGCCAAACGTAACGAACCTCTGGAGACGATTGTCAACGTGCAAACAACCGCCGCACAAGTGTCATCCCAATGGACTTCCGGTTGTTCACTGTTACACAAGCGGCGGCTCGACGAGTCCGACGAGTAATCACAATCAGATTCATCATTTAAGTCATTTCGCGTCGTCCCAACAGCAGCATCTCCTGCAACAACAACCGATCGTAAAAAATTCACAGATACCTCACGTGCGCAGCGGTACACATAAAAAACATCGAAAACACAGAAAACAATATCACAGTGGAAGCGAAACTCAAGTCTGACGAATTTCCGTCTCTCACTCTCTGAGAAATATCGCTAAATTGATTTTTTTCTTTTTATCAAAAACTTAGTATAGAAGATTATTAAAAAAAAACCGGAGATTTCGAGGCGTAAAGACTATCAATTATTTATTCCTTTTTTATTTCTTCCATTTTTTGTTTGTAAATATAATTATAGTAGCGATTCGTGGAATGAAAGAAAAAACAAACAAAAAAAAAGGTTCTTCGGGACTAGGAAAAAGCATTTTATGAGTGATAAATGTACGTTATCGACGTGAAGGACTTACGAATTTTTTTCGAGAAGTTGTTTTTTTTTTTTTATATTTTTAACGCTGTAAATAAATCGCTGTGTCGGATAATAAGAGCCGAAAAAATGGTCGGTTTTCGCACCACAGATTTCGGGACGTCTGCGCCCGCTGAAAGAGACTGTTGTGCGCTTAAACGATCCAATATCCTTACTATTATTTACTAAAAGTACAATTATCATAGTTATTCCTTCGATATTTTATACAGGTATACGAATTTTTGTCTCTTTAATAAACGACTGGCAATTATATTATTTACACTTTGTAGTTAAATTACTTTTAGGTACTTATTGTCCCTTTGAATCGTAATAACTAAAATTATACAGTGGAATCTCAATTATTCGGGACAAACGATACCGCGAGTTCCGCGGATAACTGAGAATCGCGAATACGTCGGGAACATTCAACGGGGAAAAAAACGAAAATTTCTTCAATACGATAAAATATTTGTATTTAAAAAGCAATAACATTAATGTCGTATCTTTCGCTTATCTATTTTTTTTTTTTTTTTTTTTTTTACGAAATAGTCTTCGATTTTTTTTGTTTTATAACGAAAAAGCAGTTTATTCGCTGCCAAATTTTTTAGTCGTGAGAAAAAAATTTCCACCGAATAACATTCCGAGTTTATCAATTGTTAACAAATGTATCGTAAGATTTGGCGAAATCATTTTTTTTTTTTTTTCAAACTCAGTTGACCCAAAAAAGATTCCTTGCTTATTAAAATATTATTTGACTCAACTGATAGTTCTTAACAACGAAGTAAACATTTTTTTGCGTCATATACATTTGTTATCTTTTAATAAATTATTTTCTCAATATATGCAGAATATCGCATATTTATCAGCTTCAGCCATAATTTCGAAAGGAAATACTAATTTTTAATATACTGTTTTATAAATTAGACGTTTTACTTTTATTTAATTTTTTCTGAAATCGTTTTATCATCTCATTAAATTATCGGTTTGGTGGACGTTAAATTTTCATTGGTTTACTTGCCGCTCGCGTAGGATGGATTTAAATTTACGCAGTTAGTCCGCTGCCGCCCGTTAATCGAGTTTTTCTGTATAATAAATAAAAATAAAGGATTAAAAGAACAATAGGTACGCGTTGGACAATCGGCGAAGACCTATCGAGTAACGCATACAGAAACCCCACTGGAAAGGTGTTGAATTGCATTCTCTCATTTGCGCGGTTTTGCGAAGAGCCGAAGAGAGAGACGACGGACGGGGAACGATGGGGACAACGCGAGAAGAACGCAAACCCTTCGTTGAGGTGTAATACTATAGGACCGACGCACCTCGACGAAAGAACATAATAGACCCGACAACAAACGCGGCGCGGGTGTTTGAATAGAAAAAAAAAAAGAAAAAAAAAAAAAGGAAAAATTAAATCACCGACTGAGTTCTCTTTATAATAATATACGCATAAGAATATTCCCATCTTCTTGTACCCCTCTTTCGTTCTTTTCTCGTTTCTTCGCGTTGTGTTCCGGACGTCGATAAAATAAATGAATATTCGTTGAACGAAATAGTAAAAATAATAAATAAATGAATAACTCAGTGCGCCGTTTATAAACGACGAATATTTAATGTTTCCACGAAGTCACTACTTTTTCTTTTGCTCGTCAGACGTTTCGATTATTTCGACGATCTTCGGTTCTTTATCGGGAGCCAATGAAATTTTAAAAAATGCATTTAGGCGTTTCAGTTTATTCTCAGCGGTGCGAAATCCCTGTGGAAAAAATAATTTCTAATTACTTTCAACGGAGAGGGAGAAAGAGAGCGCAGAAAATTTTGGTTAACGATTTCACGATTACACGACGATACCTCTCTTAATTCCTTGTCAATCTCCGGATTGACTTTCTTCAGTTTCTTTTTTTGCGAAAACTCCGCAACGGTAAATCCGAGAAGTTTCTCGAGAATCTGAAAAATTAATTGGCAAACGGATTGTGAAATTAGAAGAAAATCGTAAAAAATACGAAAAACGAGAAGATTTCGATTTTGTTATATTTACCTCTGAGGAAAATTCGGCGTTTATACTTCCCGTGGGATCCGTTATCGTTGCGCTCAGTTCCCAGCATTGGCCGCTTTTCGACAATTTATTCATATTTGTTACTTTGGCTTTAACCGTTTTGCAACCGATGGCGTTTTTCGTACCGATCGCATTAAAAAAATCGGAAATATTGTCGATATCCTTGGCGTTGGATGCCCCGTTTATCGATGAATCGTCGTTTCTCAAAAAATCAGTAATTTTCCTATTGTTTTTATCGGCTTTCGCCGTTATTTGGGTGCAACGCACTTTACCGGCGGGTTGATTCGGCATCGGTGACGATAATACCGATGCGCTTCTCTTGCCTCCCGTCTGTATCGACTCTTTTGTTTCCGATCTGTTTGACGAAACAGTCGGAACTTTGCATTTTATCGTCGAAGTCTCGGAATTTTGTATTCTATCGGCATTCAGTGAGGAAGTAACTGTAGACGCATTGCGAATCGTATTATTCTCGAAACTCGATGTTCGATTAAATTCCCGATAGACTTCGAGACGCGTGTCTTCGACAATAGGGTTCCATTCTTTCGTACTTTTCGAATTCGTTTTACAATCTTGAGAAATGGTAACGCTATCGATATCGAACATCACGATATCGTCGGATTGTTCGACTATCGATTTTTTCGAAGTTTTTTCGATTGAATTCGGTTTCTCGACGTTTTTGGAGCGGAAAGTCGGCTCGTCGGTGAATCGCTTCGAATTTTTCGAACTCACGCCGGAAGCGCTCGTCGATTTTGTGTTAACGCTCGTGGGCGTCGCGCTCTCGAATATCCTGTCGTCGATCATATCGAACAGAAGATCAGATTCGGTTCTCTCATCGAATGGAACGGGACGAGTCTCGGCGATTCCGCGTCGTGCTTCGATAGCTCGATTCGCAGACTCGTCGGGCACAGGATTCGTGTCGATCCATTCGTTGCTCGGTGATGCGGCCGACGCTCTCTCTTGGCTCTGCGTCTCGATGAAGGCGACTTCCTCCATGTCGATGTCGAAATCGTCGTCGAAGAGCACATCCTCCCGATCTCTCGATTGCATAACATCGTTCGGTTGTAGTACAACATCGTTCGGTTGTATATCATCATTCGTTTGTGTAACATCGCTGTATGGCTTGGGATTCTCCTCGAGATTTCTGTCGAGACATTAATCACAACATCGCGCGATGTTTATTGTTTAAAGTCTGCGTAAACATAGTTTCTTAAAAAAAATAAAGAATTTAAAATGACAATAACTTTTAAATCCCTATGCCGATTCTGCCGAATTCAATACCCAACAAAATCAAATTCAACAATTTTTTGTAAATATGATTGTTTGATGTTTCGAAACATTACGAAAACGTTGACTTCGAAATGGCGAAAAAACAATTGTGTTTCCGAAAAACGTGTTTTTTTTTTTTTTTTTTTTTTTTTTTTTTTTTTTTTTCAAAAAACAAAGTTTTTTCATAAGAATAAAAAAACTTACAGAGCTCTGGCCAAAACGTTTTCCAGTGCATTCGGCACAAGCAAATTTTCAACTTCGCCTCCGATTTCTGTAACGTTAGTTTCATCCAGAAGTATTATTCCGCGTCTGCACATCACTGGACCTTTGATCATTAACTTGTATCCGGGAAGCAAATCGGACTGAAATTTTCTGTATTACAGAATTGTCTCCGATTCGGCGAATTCGCTAGTTTTTCACCTGAATCTCGTTAATCGTTTCTTACCTGACGAATTCTTATGGGACGGTATTCGATGGCTATGATGTTTTGCGCGCCGTCAGTTAAGTGAAAATGAAGCATTCGCTTTTTTTTTGGTTCCCAAACTTGCGTCGCCTCTGACTCCGTTACTTCAATGTTATCGTTTGATACATTGCGAATCTTTTCCAACTGCTTGTACTTCGATTCCGATATGTCGTAAACTTTTTCCATCTGGTAAACAAGAGAATCGCGAAAATTTGTCAATTTACCGATTTCAGTTTGACGATTCGTTTGGGACACTGAGAAATCAAAGGGTTTAACGCAATAATGGTGTTTGATGCGTAAAAACTTTTCGTTTATATTTTTTTGTTACGGATACTTTGCTTACCTGAAGAATAAAGTTTCCTGTGAGAGTAGTACATTTTTCCCGCGCGAGGTTACCGGGCAAACACGGCGCCTCGTTGCTTATCTCTCGTAAATCACTCAATTGCCACTGCAGTATAACAAAATCCAACACTTCGGTGTAATTCGGCTAAATCGAAAAAAAAAAAAAAAAAACAACGAATTTGAAAACAACCGATCAATTATACCTACATCGTGACAAGTAAAAGTCGATAAAAAAACATTTTCGTACACGTTCGTTGTCGTGTTCACTCAAATAGTACTCGACGCACTCTCTTAACCACGTATCGTTTGTCGCGTAAAATTTCGTCTTTAGTATTTCTTTCACTTTTCTCAATATATTCTCATCCATTTTGTTCGAATGCGGAGAAAAACAAAATACGAGACAATACTTGACAAACCGAAGAGACGGATAATTAATTGAACGTATGGAGGCTCGTCGGCTAGCGAGTGCCGATGTTTACTGTCGTTTGACATCGGCTCATCAGCTGTGCCGGTGATTTTATCACAGTCGAGAATTTACACGCGTTTCTCGGGGGACACTGTCGACACTATAGATCGCGACAATCTCCTACGAACAAAGGGAAGTATTTTGAATCCAATATATTATTGTCAATATCCGATCAAAGTTTTTTTTATTGATATCAAGGATTTGATAAAAATATTATTGCGATCGTAGTTTACCTGAAAAATTAATAATTGCTAAACTCTGTTAAGTAAGAACAATTAAATAGATTTGGATTTATTAATTTTCTATTTATCGTATTTCAATAGAAAACATATACATCGTTTTTCTTGGAAAATGAAACCTGAATTGATTCCTGAACAAAAATTAAATTTATTATATCTCAACTTCACGTGTAGCAACGAAAGGAAACAAAAATAAAATTGAACAAAAAAAATATCGTAATAATAAAAAAAAAATAAAACATAAGCTGATTCCCTGACTACTAAGCTTTGTGGTACTCACAAAAAAAAAACAACAAAAAAAACACTTAATTGTTTGTATCCCGTAGTTTTTCTCACGAGCGCAAAGTTGAATTTTATTTCTTCTTTGCCGTCCGTTGTAATTACATAATTCAAAACATCGAATTCTGATCCTTTTTTTTGATGCCGAAAAATCCTCCAAAGCTCATCGCTGTTGATAATTAAATAATCGACTTATAAAATATTGACAACTAAGAAATTCGAGATGATATTTAATGATTCACGATGTACGTACCCGGCACAGGACTATTTTTCTTAGCAGGAGAACAACGATTTTGATTATTCAATTGGTCATCCGCGATCGTCGAGATGAACGATGCTACAGACTGCGCTCCGTTGGAGGACGGGTTTTGCCCGATCGGATATAACGGATAACGTGGAGTATCTTCGCATTCGGTGATGAAACTATCTAACGAGTACCGAAAAAAAATATAAATCAATTAATAAATAACATCGATATTACAAAATTTTCGTTTAAATTTTTATCGCAAAAAAATTAAAATAAATATTTTACCGCACATCGCCAATTAAAAAAAAATAATGAAAAAACGATGTATAAATGCAATTTTCATATTTTTTCATGATTCGATCGAATTACTAATAGAATTTTTTTTAAATACGACGGTTATCGTAGATCTAAAAAAAAATGAAAATTTTATCAAAAAAAAAAAAAAAAAAAAGTCAATTTATCTCGAAATTGTACCTCTCGGAGTTTGCTGCATAAACGCCGCTTCGTTGATATTTGAAAAATTATCGCTACTCATATAGCTCGACGCGTAATCAGGAACATTGGTCGCTGTGGTGTGTCCGATTTGTTTTTTCCACAAAAAATTTGTTTTCTCGACGGACATTATTTTCGGCCGATTGTTGACTTCGTCAATCGGCATTTTTGATTTATCGTCGTTTCTTCGTGAAATTCCAGGCGTTTGATTCGCGTCATCGTTCGATTTTCCTTTTCGATCGTAGAAATCGTTTCTCGACGGTACTTCGGCGATCTTCGAAATTTCCTGTTGACGCTTTCGCTTTCCCAAGTGCGATACTTGACTCGATGATTTTTGGAAGAAATTTTCGTTCCAATTGCTCGTCTGCCGAGTCGCGTTGTGGAACTGTTCGGCGATCGTTTTATCATTGTAAAGAGAACATTTGGAACTGATAACGTCGCTGCGTTCAGACGTAATTTTCATTTCGCTACCGTAACTGGACAATGCTTTCGGTACTTTTTTTTTCCCAACCGATTTAAATTCATCGTCATTCGATTCGACTGGCATTTGCTCGCTAACGCTCTTCGAACGCCGTTCCTCCAGTAAATACGGCGCGAGTTCTTTGCGCGATTCCTCGCACCAGCGACGAGTGCGAAGAAACGATTCCTCCGAACCGTCCGCGTAATCGTTGTTCGCTTCTTCGTTTGCATCGTTATTACTGCATTTGGATTCCTCGTCGTACGTAACTGCATTGGTGTTTTCGATTCCGAGTTTTTGCAATTTGTTCTGAATGTTCGTTTCATCGACGGACATCGTTTCCGGTGGATTATTATTGCTTTTTGCAAAAAAAGGCTCAGTGGGTACTGAAAATTAATACAAAATCGGATTTTTTTTTAAATCTCGTATTTGCGATAAAAACAGCATATAGCGATATGTAATGCGATTTTGAAAAGCTACCGGATACTTGGATCATCGGAGCTGAAGTAAAAATATCTTCCGCTTTTTTCTGCGGCGAAGATATCGATTTTTCACCATCATTTTCAGTCTTATCGTTCGAAACTTCTTTACACATTTCCTCGAGAATCAGCGTATTTACCGACGCCGTATCTATTTAAGAAAATTGTTACTTTGTATTGATACAATGATAATATCAAAATATGTCGATTGATTCTTAAACGACTTTTAAAAATTTTTTTAATTCTTTTAAATACTTAAAGATTTTTTAGTCTATTTAAGGAGTCTAAATACTTCTGAAATATTTAAAATCTCCGTTAAGAAAGCTTTTTCTATATTTTTTTTTTAAATCTTAAAGTAAATTTTTTTTTTTTAATAGGTGTTAAAAACGTATTAACGTTTTTAAAAGCTTTTTAAGACGTTTTAAAGATCTCTTAAATTTAAAAGACTGATAAGTTTTTTTCATAAGTCGTTTAAAGTTTTTTAATAAACTTTGTAATAAATAAATAATAGAAATTTTGAAGACTCAAACTTTTTGCTGTTTAGATAATAACAATAATAGCGTGTTTTTTTTAAATTAACTTACCAGAGTCGCGGCCCGGACTCCTTGACGCGTTTCGTCTACCTGTGCGGAAATTTCTCTCTGCCGCGCAAGCCGATCGTATGAACGAAAAATCGAGTCTCGGCGGTGGCATCTTCGACGTTTCGATCTCCGCGAGTTTATGCCTTTCGTCCTCTTCCTGCAGCTGCAGTATCTATAATTATTCGTGCAGATTTAAACCATTGGACAAATTATTATGCCCGCGATATTTCTCGATTTTTTTTTTTTTCTGAAAATACGGTACGTATACCTCACTATCGAGATTTTTCAATTCGGCTCGAAGTTCTTTCCCGACATTTTGCAAGTGTTCGAGATATTTTTGATCTTTCCAACGCTTCAAAACCATTTCCGCTATATCGACGCCGGCTGCTCTTATTCTCATCGCATCGATCAATTTTCGTTGATTCAACATCTTAACAAACTCATCTCTCTTGTACTCGATAATCATTTCCTGTATCTCGAGTTTTCGTACGGTTGTGCGATTTTCTTCGCGTACTTTCGCCAGTGGAAATTCTTCATATTCGCCCTTTGTTTACGCACGAAAAAATATCAACGAATCTCAATGAATAAGCCGCTTAATTTTTTATTTTTTATTTTTATAATACCTTATATTTTTCCCACATAATTGCGTAGTCATTAAGAATCTTTTCGTATTCAGCACGATCGGCTTTTTGTCGCAATGATGCGTCGTCCAAACAATTTTTTATCGTGTCCAATTCGATTTCACGATTTTTTCTATCTCTCTCCAAGCTATTTTCGAATTTATAAATGATCGAAATACAAAAATAATTAAAATTAATTCAGGAGCGATAAAAAAAATTATTATTATTATCTGTTAATTATTCATTCACTTTAATGATTGAAGTTAATTAATCGATTATTTATTCATTTGTAAATTAGTCATTATCGAATTATTCACGAGCGAATCATTCGATAGATATCGATTCTTTAATTTAATTAACGATAACGTTTCAACAACCTTTCGAGCATTGCATCCTGCATGTTCTTCTTTTGTTTCAAATCTTTATTAATCTGCTTGAGAACCTTCCGCTTTTCCAATCCCTGTTCAACTTTATCCTTCAACTGTTGTATCTCTTCGTCGGTGTCTTTATTTGATAACAAACATTTGACGCGTAATCGATATTAATTGAATAAACCATCAGATCGTAATTGAGTTCACGATGATAATTACGCGTGTGTTGAAAAAAAAAACCTTTTCATTTTGTTTTCGGAACTGTGTAAAAAACTTACCGGCAAGGATTTTCTTCGATTCGGCGATTTGGGAGCACAGGGAAGCCGTCAAAACTTTAATGAATTGAGGATCCCGCAGGCACTCACTTGGAATATCACTCGCCTTCATTTTCGATTTTCCAATGACTTTTTATTCGTTAATGTTCTCGATGATGTACGCCAACCGAGCCTTACGAGATCATTAGGAGTACTGAGCTTTCTTCTTCTGTGTTCAAATAGGGTTCATCTCCGCCCCCCCCCCCCCCCTGCCGCACTCCCCTGCCCCGCTGCTCGTGTTGCTCATTGGTGTAAACAATAAAGTATCCGTATTGAACACGATAAACAATAGATGATATACATATAACAAGTTGAAGTCATAAAATCAATGAAATATGTCATAATTATTACATTCAGAGCAATAAAAAATACATCTTAATTATGTATTTTTTACGCGCGAATCCCAATCCATTGTGATGAACGCAAATTAAGTATCGTCTTTTTTTTGTATCGGTAAAATTTATTCTATCTTTCTGCGGTTAATCACTTTTCAGTTAGCTGTTCTTTGGGAATTTTAACGTCAGCTTTTAATTTATTTTTCCTGAAAAACATGGAAAAGACCACAATTTTTATGAAATTATATATCGGGATGCAAAAGGATATCGCTGATCAAATGCACATTTAGCGCTACCGGTGGAGCGGTGGACATATATTTCGTAGAGTTTAGCGGTGGCGCTAGACTCCTGTCACATTATTACGTACGAACAAAGTGTAAACACAATATACATAACCTCGAGTGACAAGTGATAACAAAATCGACTGTACAGATCAATACGGATTCTGTGGATCGAAAGCAAAAGTAACGTTTCAAACAATGCTTCAAATGTCGAGACTCGAAGTGAATGTCAAGCGACTTCTCGGCCGATGCGAATTGATGGCGAAGGAAGATTCGCATCTCAAAGACTGCAAACTCGAAAAAGTACCGCACATCGCGATCTCGTTGAAGCTGTTATTCAGCGAATTGATGTTTTTTTTTTACTTCCTCTACTTACAATTACATTAAATTTATCTTTCAGTACATATTGTGTTTGGAGAATATGCTGAAAGAATTGCAAGAGTCATCGAGGTAATGATCTTGTCATTGTAATTTTTTTTTTTTTTCGTATTAAATTTTTATAATTTTTATTTTTTTTCATAAAAAGATTAATGAATTACGTTTTGCAGTGCACCGCCACGAGATACAATAACTGAGTACGTCAGACGAGTGGATTTTTTAAAAGGAGTCGTCGATACATCAAAACTAACCAATGCTACTGAAAGAGTCGCAGCAGCGCAGATGCTGCCGAGAAATGTTAATTTATCTATTGATCTTAGAGGACCAAGTATAGCGACGCAAATACATCAAAAAACTACCGCCAAATATGGTCAGGAGTTGCGCAGTGAATTATTTAATCTCGATGGTGGTAAGAAAAAATTTATTTCATATAATATTGTAGATTATTGAATTTTATTTTCTTTTTTTATTTCACAGATTTTTCCTTATTATAGTTAGTTATTGTAGATAATTTTATTGCTTGTACACCCTCTCGGGTCTTTGCATTTGTTTACATAGACCTTATTATTACATTTTGATTTTTCCTTATTAATAAATATCCATTATAATTTTGCAACAAAAAATTAACACATTCGTCGTAATTACATTTTTTTTTTGTCAATCGTAATTTTTTATTTTTTTTTATTTTTATGTAGCAGCTGTGGATCAGTCCGGCGGAAATAATTTGCGACAGCGCCGGGCAACTTTGCCGACGCCGGACGACGATTTGGATTCTCTGTTAAAACATAACAGAGATATGCAGGAAAAAATAGCTGAGAACATGATAATGATGACGAGCAGTATGAAGGAACATGCATTGACGGCGAGTTCCATAATCAAAAAAGACATTAATTCGTTGGAAAGATCCGACAAACTTACGGACAAAAATGCCGTTAAATTGAGAACGGAATCGTTGAAACTCGAGGAGCACACGAAGTCGACATGGAGATGTTGGGTTTGGTTAATGGTTGCCTTTGTTCTCGTTGTTTTTTTTAGTAAGTTTTTCATCGCTTTTTTATATTTAACAAGAAAAAAAACGGGATATAGCAATTGGAAAAAAAAAGTTGCAAATTTACATTGCAAATCGCTTCGCCGCTTTTTTACGAGTCTGTAGAGTAATTTTTCAATACTTCTTGCAGATATGGTTCTGTTTATGAAGATGGCAAAGAAAAGACCGTGATGAGGTTTAATCGGCAACAATGGGTTCTTCGACCGTAAGAGACGATTTTGGTACTCGCGAATCAAAAACGAAATACATTAAACGCACAAGAGTTTAGCGAAAACGATAAAATGCAAATCTAATTCCCGAAAAATGAGTGGAAAACGGAAAACAAGAGCGTCTTTAAAGTACCACTTTTTTTTAACAGCAATGATTTTTTTATCATTTTTGCTTACTATTCTCCATGTTTTCAATCTATCGTGTGCTCAATGTATTGCGTTTTTAATTCGTTAATATTGAAATAATCTTTCGCGTTCGAAAGCTTGCGAGAGAACCCAATAAATTTGTCTTCTTTATTGATTGTTATTCGGATAATCATGAAATGTTAATATATATGTAAATAAATATGTATTGTTTACACAGGAAAAAACGCTGTATTGACTTTGCTTTGAAAGAAAACAAAAAAAATGTTCAAATATTCAGTCGTGTATATTTCACAGCAACTCGAAATCGAGATTAATTATAAGGTAAAAACCTCACAAAGGCATTCCGAGGGCTAAGGAGACGGTGTATTTTTACTCATAGTCATTTATCTTAAAACGATTTGTAAATATAGGTATTAATTATTACATCGCTAAAGGTACTAATAATAAATGCTAATTCCAACTTCCCGCCGCTCAAAAGACGGGAGTTACGCCCCGCGCACATTTTACGCCATGTATGACGATGTGATTCTCCGAAACGACTAAAAATGTCTTAACAAAATGTATCACACCATTTTTTTGCATCGCGAACTCGGTCTTTTTTAGGCTTCAATGCAATTGTGTGCGAGTTGCGATACAGAAAAGATTTTTATAAATAGCGCGTCTCGAAAATATCGAAATTCCGTCGATATGTGCCGCCATTATTTTTTCGTTCATGGTTGAGAAACCGACAGTAGCGTGGCAAGATATTCGTCGTTACAGTTAAATGCCGCGTGACCGTGGTTTACAAACGACGGTTACACTTGCTTGCCGACTGGATGTCCGTGTCTTCGTGTACTCCGAGAGCGCATTCTTCGTCGAGTGTCATGCTGCTACATACGTGGAAGTGTTGTTTATTAATGCGTTAATTGATCGAACGGAATAATTATCCCAACGGTTGGGACGATATTTCACTCAAGATGTTTTAGTCAAAAACATCGAAAAAACGTGTCTGTTCGCGATGTAGGTTATCGGCAACGACGGATCGCTCCACGACACCGCTGTTATTATGAATTCGTGATCGATTATTCGATCCACTTGCCGCGTCCGATGTGAAGAATTTGCACAACGTAAGTACGCTTTCTAAATCGTCGATTTCATTTATTTTCATTTCCTCCTTCGATCAGCAAATTCTTTTCGATAACGAAACAATGCGCGAAAATACGCGGCACGCGAATTACGAATTTATCGAACTTTGCCCGTTAGTACCAGTGAGCGCGCGCGTTAACGAAATATTATTCGCGACGCATTCTTTGCCTATCATTTTTTCGATATCTAATCGCGATGGCCTACAATTTTTTATTTATTTTTAGAGCACATAACGCGTAACCCAAGAATGGCAGACACAGGCCGGAGCCGTTATTGACCCGCAACAATGCAAATATGAAGAGCAGTTGTGGCAAAGATCAGGTCGACGTCAAACACAAATATGCATTTTTCTCGGATCCTGAAACCATCGCCAAACGTGCCGAAAAATCCACCACTGTGAGTTCATAAAAAAAAATTTTACCCAATAAATCTTGAAAAAAAAAAAATTATTCTTGATATTTTTATGTATTTGTATCTTGCGTTTCAGAATCTAGAGAATCGTCAGCGGGAGCAATGCTCGAGTCAACCGGCGTACGTCAACGTCGTTGATCCATCGACCGTAGCATCCAATCAAAACATAGAATCCTTTTTGTCTCGTCAGCCGACACAGCCGTATCCATTTACCTTTATCGCCGCCGTAAAGCGAAAATTAGCAGTCGCGGCGTACAATGAAACGTCAAAGAAATTGTACAATTGCAGTAACGCAAATGCAGCGACGAATTCGGATATAGAAACAAAAAAGATAGACACGCGTTACAAAGAGAGTATTTATCAAACAGTTCAAAAAATGGATTTCATAAAACCCCTTAAAATTCCGGACGTTAAGATATCGCCGAAAAACGTCGATTGCTCGTCGAAGGATAATCCAAATTTGCGTGATGCACCACCGACGAAATATTCGTTGGCCTCATCGTCGCAAAAGATCGAAAAAACGCCAAAGAGCATTGAGAGAGCGCACAGAAAATTGGATTTTTCGTTGTCGGAGGGACACTCGTTGATATCTTGCGACGACATTGAGCCGTTAACGGCGCCGGATCTCTGCATATCGCCGAGTATCGCGAAGAAGAAGGAACACGCGAGGGATAGTTCGCGAGAGAAGGAAAACAGAGGAAAGAGAATGAAGAGAGAAGATTCGAGCGTCACGAGGATCGAAGAGCTGACGCAGGATTGCGCCAAGAGAGCGAAAAATCCGAAGCATGTATCGAGAAAAGACATTGCGGAACCGAAACGTTCGAGGAACGAGCGTTCGTCGCAGCATCCGTCGAAAGACGGCGAATCAAACAAACCAAAGAGCAAAAATTTTGCAACATCAACGACGAGAAAAGACGACGACAAGAGAATCCGTTCGTCGAGTATACATTCGACGAAAGGGTGGCGCGACCGATCGTTGGAATCGCGGGGACGTACGGCGAGTAGTAGCGAATCTCTCGTTGAGCGAAATTTCAAGGGACACGAAAAGTTGACCGCGAGGGATTGTTCCAGAGTAACGGACTCTGACGCCTCGATAACGAAATACAACGACGATTATCAGATTTTAAACGCGTTGCGGCAGCTTGAGGAACAAAAACACAAATCATCGATAGACAGCAACAAACCCCCGAAAATCGTACCGCGATCGTCGTCGCAACCGAATCAACAAAAATCCACAGATATTCCCAGCAAAGAGCAACAGCAGCAAAAAAGAATTTTCGACCGTACGAAAGGGACGACGAGTAAAACTCAAACGAGAACGGTAAGCAGCGCCAGCGAGACACACGAGGATATCGATACGATTTCGGACTCTAATATAAAACAAAATCGTTGCGTCTACGCGGAATCCCCGACGCAACAATCCAAAAGTAAAACGATCGAATCGAGTATTTGTCAACAAAACGCCAACGTCGACTCGCCAAACGTAACCGAAACATCGTCAGAGATAATTCTCGATCCGGCGAAAATATCCTTTCGCGACGATAGTTATTCGCAACAAGAAGAATTTTGCGATCTCGTAACACCCGATATGAATTTAACTATTCGCTCGAAGAGACGCAAACAATTACCCGATAACGATTCGAGCGCAGAGATGAAAACGCCGAAACACAAGCCGCCGAGAAGCGCCGATACGCCAACGAGCGCCGGAGTACCGATGTTGCATCCCACCGCCTTACATATGCAATTTCAGGCCGAATTGCATCTCTTCGATTCGTACAACGAATCGCTGCGCCAAGTGATGGACGTCGAGAATTGTTTATACAACGCGAAACACGAGAAGGGAAAAGAACTCTTGCAGAAGCAGCGAGCAGCGAATGAGGAGATAAAGAAACAATTAACGGCGATGCAAGCAGAGAGAGAGAACACGGAAGTCGCAGGGGGCACGTGGTCCCTATCCGACGGTAGTCCCGACGGTAAACTCTCCGAGAACGGCAACGATACCGAAGCAAATCGCTCGTCGAAATCGCACGATGTACCGGAAGAAGTGCAAGTCGAAACGAGAAAATCAAACAGCCGACAAAAAATCGATTCCAAGGATTTCCGAGGGGATGTTAAAGTCGCCGAAGTACAGACGCAAACGGCTAACGATATAGCGACCCAAACCGATACGCGTATCGCTCGTTACACCGTCGCCGAGAGACTAAAAGAATATCCCGGGATAACTTACGATCGCGGAGATTTAACGAATTGCGAAATACCGGAATTATCTTTGGGTTCTTTCGAACAATTCGAAGATTTAGATCACATCGAAGATATATCGTTGCCGAGCAAAATGCGAACGATGTCTGAGATCAGTTTGCACGAGACGACTTCCTCGATAAAAACTGAAACGGGAACTGAGATTAGTATATCAACGAGAGACGTAACGTGTTCATTCAACAAATATCTCGATCTCGAAATGGCGCAATTAATAAAAGACGAAAAATTAATGTACGATAAGATCGAAATGTTATTCAAGTCGCGTGAAAAAACGCTTAACGATCGAACGAGAAAATTAGTTAAATTGGAAGAACAGAAACGCGCGCTGCGGGACACGGGTCAGGATAGCAGAATCAGCTCGGTGAAGAAAAAACAACGAGCGCTGTTACTGAAATTACAACAAGAAAAGGATGAGATGAATCGGTTGAAAGAACTTCACAAGATGGCGAGTCAGGAGCGGAAATTAATGCTTCAGAAACAGCGTAATATGTTCAATCCGCAGATGTCGACGAAAAATATATTGACGAAACTCAAGAGAAGCGCCGATTGCCAATCGCCGAGAAGACTTTCCGGTCCTATGAAAGGATACGATATTAGAAGCAATAGTTCGATGAGTTCACTCGTCGATTCCGATAAATCGCAACTCGATCGATCGCATATCGATATTAAACTTCAGCAGTCCGATAGCTCACAGAGACTCGATGGAAAATCTCTGAAATCCGATGTGGAAACTTCCGCACCGGAGAAACTCGAGGCAACGAAGAATCGGAAATACATGAGTGTTCTTGAGGAATCGGCCGGTTCGCTTAACGATATCGATTTTCTTTCGAACTATGAAACTCCGCAAAAATTCGAATCGAAGACGCGAAAATTTGAGGAGAAAATGCCGGGTATGAAAATGAATTATCCGATGAGACCGAAGCACGCGACGCCGCTGAGTCACAATCAGATTCTCGAGTTGAGCGAAAGTGCGAAAGCCGCTTTGCTGAACGCGGATAATTCGGAAAATCCGAAATCCGAATCCGACACACTGGTCGAGGAGTTGTCGAAAAAATCGAAACCTCACGCAACCGCGGAAGGCAATGTCTCCACGTTGCCGAAGGACAACGACGCGATTACTCACGAAGTTATTACCGGAGAAAACGATTCTGTTAATTCGCGAAAATCAAAAGCTTCCCAAGTTACCGAAGAATCGTTGTTGGGTAATTATAAAGGTTCGAAAAAACCCGAAAAATCGTCACCGGGAGATCGCGAAACGTCGAAAAAATCGCAACATCCTCACGAATCGAAATCCGCCAATAAGCGAAAGGGTTCGAAGAGCGTTAAGGGAAAACCGACGTCGAATATACTGACGGAAAATATATTGCGTTCCAAAGGAAATAGTCACACGTGCGATGATATTATTAAATCGACGAACAAACGAACGAAAGCCGATAAAGAGTCGCTACCGCCGGAGGATCATTATCAGAGTTCAATTTTGGAAGAATTGGATTTAAATGAGAGCCAAAATTCGCTTCACGCTTTGGTTAAACACTCGCGAGCGGTGAAAGACAAAAATTATAAGCTTCTCAGAGACATAGCCAGCGAACACGAGACGAAAGAGAACATACTGACGCGAAACGTGATGGAACGCGGCACGGAAAATCAGGAAAATAATTCGCGTCGTGACGACGCTGATATTCACAATTTGGGAAACATATCGACGAGATCGCAGGTCAGCACTTTCACGATATCGCGTCACAGTTCCGGCGACAGCGAGAAGAGTTTCTCACGATCGGTCGTTATCAGGGCTCAGGATCATCGATTCAAAACTTCGAAAAAACTCGAACAGTGAGTTACGCTACAACTCATTTTTTTCTTTTTCTTTCTTTTTCGTTTTTGTCGATAAATAAATTCGAGAAATTCCATATGCGCGCTTCCTGAATGCATTTTTTTTTTTTTTTTTTTGAGGAAAAAAATTCCGAGCGCGTGAATTATTTCGCGTTGGCTTTTCGAGGTCTAATTATAAACTGAAAACTCTGTATTCGTGATCGAGCCGTTGCTATTGTAAAAATAGATCCTCAGCGGGTAGCTGTCTGCAACCACAGGTCGGTTACGGTCCGCCAGTGCACTGAGTAATTCGCCAGTACCCCCGGAAAATGTTGCGCATCGCGTCATTACGCTTTTTATTCGTTGTCCGCTTGAATGCCCGTTTAATTCGGATATCGATGATTTTTAATGATATTTTTATTTATCCGAACGACGATCGCTTTTCCAATACAGAGTTCTGAATGCCCGGGAAGCTGCACTTACGACGCGCAGAAATTGCGTCGAAGACTGGATCGCTTGGCACACGAAACTTAAAGCCGAAGAGAATCGTGTTGCGCGCATGGAACAGGCAGCTTTCAAACTCGTCAGCACGACTGCGAATGTTTTTCCGTACAATGGTATGTATTTACACACGGAAAAAACGACGATTTGCGGGAACTAAAAATTAATTACAACTAATTATTCGTTCTTGCAATTTATCCATTTTTTTCAGCGTTTTCACAATTCAATTTTTCATTCGTAATTTCGCGCGAAAAACTTGAAATTTTAATTTTGTTTCGCGTTTTCATTTTATACAAAAAATACTCGGAAAAGAAAAAAAAAAAAAAAAAAAAAAAAAACAGACGGTAGGGTTCCGAAAACGAATTTAATCGATAATATTAATTTCTCTCGAAGATACGACGATGTCATCCGATACAAGCGACGTGGAGGGAAGAGTGGAGTTGTTAGCGGAGAAATTAGCCGAAAGACGCGCTGAGATGGGAAAACTTAAGAGAGAAGCGAGAAGACAAGCTAAACAGAGGCTAAAAGCTCTCGAAGCTAATTTGCTCAATCAAATAAAGGTGAGTCGTCGCCAAATTTACGTGTTATATATCCTTGAATAATAGCCGTATTATTCGATGAATTATATTCTGTTTCTTTTGTTTTTTTTTGTTTTTTTTGTTTGCGTCAATTAGAAATACGATACGACGATTCATGAGATGCGCAAGAAGTTGGAAACGCAAAAAACGGTTATAAAAGACAGCGATAAACTTGCTATAGAATCGAAATCGGTGGCGGACTTCAAAGTACCTGAAATACCATTAAAACGTATACAAGAGATATACAAGAGTAGCGATTTGCTGAGATCGCGATCCGAATCGGATTTGATATTTTCAAAGTCATCGCACGACGAAACAAACCGTAACGCATATTCCTCGGATACGCAGGATAAGAGTAAAGAAATAGTTTACAAATCGGCGAGTTCGGTGGAGAAGAAAAGTTCGCGATTATCGAAGCTCTCGATTACGGGAGACGGAAGAACGAGTCACAGCGCCGAATCCGTTCTCGAAGAAGCGAAGAGTTTCGGTTATTCGGAAAAGCGTTCGGAAGTCTCGAGCGGTCGAGAATCGCAGACGGCGAGTGCCTCGCGATCGGAGGAGAGTATCGTCACCGACGATGCGGAAAACTTCCGAAACGCCGGGACGTCGGCGGTCGACGGTACGGAATCGATTGCCGAACAGATGAAAACACGAAGTTCCGAGTCTAATGCATCCGGTCAAATATCCGAAGCTATACCAACGTCCGGTTCCGACGCGAGTTCCAAATTGTTTTCTCGAAAATTGGAATCACTGCAGTTGACCAATAAAAATCTCAATGACGACATCAGCACTCTGGAAAACGATCTGAAAGCGTTGTCGGAAATGATGTCGCATTTTAGTAAAAAATCCGACGAGAAGTTGAAAACAGTTTCGTCGCCACTCGGGGAGTTGGATAACGTTGTGACGATGTTGGACAGCGTCGCTAAGAGTACCGGAAATGATATCACCGAGGAATTCTCAAAGACTGAAGTATCGAAGATTTCGGAGGATTTGGAACAACCGGAATCGATAAAATCGATTGATTTCATCACCGAGCATTCGAAAGTTTCTTCTCTCGTAGCGGAAGATACCAAAGTTTCCGATAATTCACCGATCGATTGTCCCGAAGAACTCGAAGCGGAAGCAACGGAAGTTGTTTCTACGATAATACCGGTTGTCGAAATTTCCGAAGCGATTGCCACGGAGGAGGAGATAGACTTCGAAGCTCGCAGCAAAGAAATACTTAACGTTATAGAACAATCGATAATATCGGAACGCGTGAAGTCTCCGGTAACAGAGTTGGATATCGATAGCGCGATTCTCGAGAAAAGTATGAAAGACATGCATCACGAGAACGAAGTACTATCGGAGGATCTGAATTCCTTGGAAGGCGACATAAAATCGATATCGCAAATAATATCGAAAATGGCCGAAGGTAAACGTAATCTTGGATTAGCGAAAGAACTTTCCGAGACACGGTTGACGAACGACGAATCTCTCGTTCTCCGAGAAGAAACCTTTGATATGCCGATATTGCAACTCGACAATGAAAAATCGGTTTCGCCGATAATCGACGACGAAATTCGCGAATTTGAAATTTCAACGCAACGCAAACCGATTTCCGATAGCGAAAGCGAAATCGTAAAATCAGATAGAACACTTGAAGAGAAGAGAAGCGTTAATGACAATTCCAACGTTCCCGACGCGAACGCGAGATCTTTGCAGGTCTACGACGACGAACCGGAAAGTGTAGCTGAAGAAATTTCCGGTTCTCAACAAGAAGACGAATTGTACAATGAAAGTTCTCTGGTATCGCGAAAATCCTCCATAAATTCCGAACAAGAAGAAGACACGCGTAGGGATCGATCGAACGAATCGTCTTTGGAAAGTTCCGCGAACGACAACGATGAGCTCAAGGAAACCGAAGGTATATCCGTTGGTAGAGTTTCACTGGACAACGATTGGACGGTATCGGATTCTTTCCAAGTGCCCGACAAACCGGACGAAAGCGTTGACAGTCAATGGGAAGAATCGGTACAACCAGAAGCCGGAATAACGATCGATTCGGTGAGTTTTGTTGATAAAGGAGAACACGAAAACTTAACCGTCGACATGACTGGAGATGTTTCGGCGTTTATTCCCCGAGGAGAATCGACCGCTATCGGTTACCGATTCGACGAATCGACGATGGAAATTACAAAATCCGATTCGATGCATACCGACGAACTCGACGATATATTGGATATTATCGCTCGCGAAAGCAAACAAACGGAGGATTCATATCGCGAAAAGGCACCGGAAATAACGATAGCCGCGGATGAACCTTTGAGTACCGATCTCGCGGAACTTTGCGGCATTCCGGACACCGCGAGCGATAGAATAATACCGCGACCCACGGATCTTAATCTCACCGCCGAAGTAGAACCCGTTTTGCAAAAACTCACGGAGATTCTTCAAGGCGTCGAGCGCAATATAGCGCGACGAAGAAAAAGCGGAAGCGAAGTTGATGCTAATCGCGAAATCGGCCAATTGCCGAACACACCGGAGACTAAAGATTCGATAGTTTCCACGGAACCTATAAGCGAATCTATCGTTACCGGCAAAGGGCCGAGTCTCGAGGCGAAAAAATCGGCAAATGAAACATCGATATCGGAGGATTACGTTCCCGAAGACGTTGCCGCGGATGTCGAGCCGCGCAGCGATGGGCTGTCGATGGACGCCGCGAGAACGAAAAGGGACCCGGAAATCGTTGAAAAGATCGCGGAACCCGCAACGCAGGATAATCGAGAATCGACGACGCCGATTTCGAACGAAGATGTCGTAGGTACAATAATTTTGGAATCCGAATCGCCGGAAGAGTGGAAAACTTCGCGGCAAACGATTCCTAAACTGGTCGAGAAAACCTTTGAGATTCTCAGAGATCCGGAATACGAAGATATATCGGAGGAAAGTCTCGAGGTATCGGAAATTCTCGATCGATCGGAATCCCAACGTTCTTCGAGTCATCATAAGAATGCAAAGATTCCGGAGAAATACGAAGTAACGCAAAAATCTGAAGACGTATTAAGGATATTGGATGAAATATCTCAACAGTCTTACGTCGGCTCGACGAATAAACAATCGCAGCATGTAAACGATGTGCAGATATCCGTTAAAGTATTTGGCAGCGTGTCGCCGGGATTAACGAGCAAAAAATCGAATGACGAGAACGACGAACCGGAAGCATCGGTACAGACGATTGGCGCGTTGGAAGATCACATGAAATCCGTGGAAATCGAAATAACATCGCTGAACGATAAACTGAGTCACGAATTATTGCCGAAATTGGATGAACCGAAAGAAAGATTTTCGGAAGTTGCGAAGGAGATTCGCGAGGAAAATAGTCGCAAACTGGAACCGGATGTCTTATCAGAGTCGAGCGAAGGAGCCGATACCCCGAGAGGAGTTTCAGAGATCGAAATGGACTCACCGCGCGATCCCAACGAATCGCGTCTCGATATCGATGCGCTCGACGACGATTTACTCAGCGCAAACGAAGCGGTCAGATCCGAAGGCGATGCGAAAGTCGATTTCAACGTAACACCGGTTATCGCCACATCGGAAAAAGACATCGAAGCTATGATTGACAAATTAAAAGGTATGTTTTGCACAACGATAGTATATCATTCTGTTTTCGATCGCAAATCTCTCGGCTATTTTATGCGGTGTACGTGTTTATGTCAGTCGTATTAATATTAAATAGGAAAATAAAAAAATCAACAAATGGGGATATCGATGTTTCAGTTTCATTGATTTTAATTCAAGTTTTTTTTTTATTATTTTTTTTTAAAGAATTCTCCAACGTTATTTGTATGTAAAAAATAATGCAGTTGTATACAAAAAAAACGCTGGAAAAACGTTTGAAAATAATACTATTTCGCTTGCAATATATTTTTTTGTCTTTGACGATCGTACGAATTTTTCTGTCTCTCAAGCAAATGCCGTGTGATTGTGTGGGGGGCTGTGGGCTGAAACATTGTTCGTAATTGCTGTATATCGAAACAATATTTTTTTAAATATATATTATATATATTTCAAAATAATATTCATACATGAAAAAAGACAAAAAAAATCACAAACACAATACACATTTTTTTCATTTTTATAATTGGCTGTGTTATCTCGTGCGAAGCATTGCCTGGTATAGCCATATATATTGTTTATTTTCAGAATAGCAATGTCGAGATAATATTTACCCTAAAGGTAATTTTTTTACACGAAACTTGGAATGAAAAAGAAAAAAAAAAAAAAAACAAAAAAAATAATTAAAACTGAACAATTGACTTGTTTTCTATTTATCCGAATTATGTGTCGCATGCAATGCTTGAATTTTTACGAATATTACTTATGTTTACTTTTTGTTGTTGTTAATAATCTGCACATGAAAAGTCTTGTAAATACCATAATATCACCGATCCACAGTCTTGAGATAAGAATCTTTTACTATTCTACTTAATATATCTTTTTTTTTTTCTTTCTTTTCGACTCTATTATTGAGAAAAGCGGCGAATAAAGTGAGTCGCGTGTATGAAAACCTTTCGTGGAATGCGAACGTTCGTCACTCTACTTTGTAAAAAAGAAATTTTTATATTCGTGTCTTGAATATCCCTTTTCATACGATATCCGATGGTTTCGTCAGTAAGTTATCAGAGCACTCGCCCTGTTTTGTGAACTCCTTGTTTATGAATCGCCCCGCGACCCCTAATGTAACGTAAATAATCGTGTTGCTTTTTTTTTTTTCTTCGTAATAATGAAATTAATTAAAAATCGGATCGATTTTTATGATTTTTTTTGATGAATTCAGCTTCGCTGGAGCAGCCGGGACTCGAAGTTGCCGAATTAGAAGCAAAACTCCTTCGGATAGAACAGCTGCAGATCGAACTCGAGGTAAGGATCGCGGCGTTTGTTCCCCGGAATTTGTTCCTTGTAACCAAATGTTTTTTCTCGTACAAAAATAAATGTTTTCAACACTCGCAGATAAAGAAACTCGAAGCCGAAGAGGTATCGTTCTACGTGAGAGAAATACCGAACAAACCACCGCCGCCGTACACGCCGCCCGGTGGCGGTAGACTCGCGACGCCCCAAGTATCGCCGACTTTGCCACCCGCTGTAGTACCATCCAACGTGGAGGAGCTGACTGCCTTCACGGAAAAAGCTACTGTACTGATTTTCAACGCGAAGAACGCCGGTGAGGATATAACGAGTCTACAGCCGCCGTTGGAAATCTGCGAACTCAGCAAAGACAGCAATGAGATCGCGAAACAGGATCGACGTATCTACAATACCTTTTTGTTCGATCTCTGCAAGGAAACTATTGCCGAACTTTATCGTTCGGAATACGAAAAACCCGGTCCCAGTTGGACGAAACCAAACGTTAAAACGAAACCGGCGATGAAAATTCCAAAGACCGTCGAGCAGCTTAACGATTACGTGAGCAAAGAGGTCGCAACGCTATTCGGTTTCAAGACGAAACTTCAACGCGAAAATATGGTTATGCGGTGGAGTCGTAAACGTCGCGATCGCGTTGATGAACTTTTGGCACGCGAAGCACAAGCCGAAGAAGACGAATGGACCAAATTTCATCACGACGAATTGGCCGTTAAAAACGAACTTACCGTTGCGATACTCGATACGCTGATTCTGGAGACTACCAATGTCGTTAAAGCTGTTTATGCGAAAAAACGAAGCCGAGTCGCGGCGTAGCGGCGCCGCTTTTCAGGATTTTCGCGTCCGTTTACCGTTTACCATCGGCCTTTTTTTTTTTATTATTATTATTATTAACACGTTTGCAGGATATCGAAAGGCAGCCTTTTTTTTATTATTATTATTTAAATGTTGCAATAGGCTGGTCCTATGGATTACCGAAGCTCCGGGTTTCAACGTAAAATATATAGGAAATGACAATTTGTGTTATCCGCGGAATCCAAGCAAAAAATTTTCCTTTTCCGAACTGATATCGGATCGAAGATAGTCGATCGTTGGTTTATATTCCATACGCACGAATAAAGTGCAACGCGACACGAATAGACTTAGCTGATTAAGAAACGTTTTCGTTAATATCGTAACGTAGAAATACTCGAAGATAAAGGAAAAAGAAAGAAAAAAAAAAAAAAAAAACCCGAAGGTAGCGTCTCGTAAAGAGAGTTATAATCTTACGATTTTTGTGTTGATCTTCGAGATTGTTATTGCGTTTTCCGTAAGTATTTTCAGACTTCGACGAGAGTCATTGCTCAATTACTTGTAAAAAAAAACAGAGTGACGAACAACATTTTTTTTTTCTTGAACCGTAAGACTGAAACGTTGGGGCCATTTTGGGATCGAAATTACTTGCGAATCCTTTGAATCCGTTCAATCAGAACGAAACTACAACGAAGAAAAAAAAAAAAAATACCGTAAACGTTGAATTTAGAAGCGACCGATTCACGAGTCGACGAGCGTTTACCCGTTTGAGTTAAACATTATATACATATATTTTGTTTTTTTTTTTTTTTTTTTAGATAACCCTAATCGATAATTGGACTTTGTCACCAATTGCAAACGTAATCGATATTAGCCGTTGAAAAAAAAAAAAAAAAAAAAAAAAATCGAGTGGCACTCCGTACGACTTAATTTACGTTAGTGGTTGTGATGTAAATATTATTAGCGAGCTGAATGCGACCCCATCTCCGTCAGCCACCCACGTGGGTGCGCGACACACTTTATGACTTCTGTTTTATGTGTTTTTTTTTTAATGTCCGACAATGCAAATGGGTTCCGGTGCACGTGTTTCAGAGCTGTGAAAATCCGAACAGCAAAAAGAGCGGCACGCGACCCTTTAGTTAATATAAAACAATAGTTTTAACGTACGTAATGTTGGAAATATGTACTTAATTAACGACTTGTAATATATTTTATAATAAACTTTCCCACAAGAGAAAAAAATCGCATTGATATTAATGAATCCTTCGTAATACGAAAATCGCGGGAGGGAACGCGGGGGGCGTATGAAGGTTGGGAAATGAATTAAACGCCGTCGATTGAATTCTTCAAGTCTTCCACCCCATATTTATTGCGGCTATGCCTTTTATATGAAAAAGTACAACACCATTTCTCGAGAGGGATGATACACGTTGAGGGGAACAGGGAAATAGGGATACGAGGAGTGGGGAGGCAATGGGAGAGGGGGATAAGTTGAAAACAGATAATGAGCGTATATAATATATTATTTAAATGTAGTAAAACTTAATGGTAGAGATACGGATCGTTAAATTGCTTATCATCTTAAACTGATAACAACGAAAAAAAAAAAAAAAAAAAAAAAAATGTATTGTTTTACGCCGAATATAATGATAAAAATTAACGTCTGCGTGTTTGTGTTTCGTGTGTATTTATCGGTGTTTATATATTATTTCATGTAATTATTATTTATCATCTCCAACGCGTTGTATTTCTCATTTGTTTTTTTCGTTTTTTTTTCATTTATTTCGCATCGCCAATAATCGTTATATCCGTAGCAAGACGCTAAAAACGTCGCGTGAATGATAATAAACTAATGTAGTTAATCGATTGGCTTATTACTTGCGCCCATCGGGGGCCTGTTGAACAATGTGCGAAATATCTTGGCCTGTTTACGCTTTAACGATAAGATCGAACCATTTATTGCTGCGGAGGTTATGATCTAAATTGAGCCAAAGACGCTTGGAGCCCTCGGGGCATCAATCCAGTAATTGTGAGATAATACGAGAAGTCCGATTCTCGAAAGATTCGCTCTCCTCGTCACGAATATCGGGCGATACATTATTATATCGGGAACGTTGCGCGTTAATAACGCAAAGTCGCGTATTTTCGTAAATTAAAAGTTTCGAAACATAGAGGCAGAAAAATAGCTGACGATTCGACAAAATCGTCGCACGAGGATTGAAACGGAGGCCTCATATACAAAGTATTCGCTCACTACGAAAACGTATTATTTCTTTTTTCTTCTTATTGCCGTGCTACACAATCCTCTCGGAGGCAACGATTTATTTATTTTTTTTTTTTTTTTTAGTACAATTGCTGTCTCGGATTTTAGATCTCCCGTAGGATCGAACATTATACTGTACAACTTCCGTAGATAAATTCTCATTCCCCCATCGTCGCTATATCGTGGTCTCTTTCTCTCTAAGCATATTTTTTTTTTTTTTTTTTAAACATTAGTTGTAATTGGCACCAAGTACTTCGATTTACATAATTATGTCGTCGCGTGATTGCAATTTGCTCACCGTAATAATATATATATGTGATATATATATATATATATGTATATATATCTTCTAAAAGCGATGGCAATGTTACAAAAACAAAACTGAAACGATAATGTAACGACGTATAAACGATAATTCATTTAATGGGACGTGAATATGTGTATTGCAATAATATGAGATATATATGCGAAAGAGAGGTTAGCCGTGAATAACCAATCATCACGTAAGACAATGAAAATTCGTTCAAATAAATCTCCCATCCGCTCCCCCCTTCAACCGTTGCATTTTTTATTGTTTGAACAGTGTTTCCAAACGAAAAAAAAAAAAAAAAAAAAAAAAAAACATGAAATGGCGAATATAAATGACTTTTAGACTCTAATACTTTTTTTTTCCCTCCGAACACTTTTGTGCAAAGTACATTTTCTCCTTATCGTTATACCAATTGAAATATATATATATATATATATATAGGTTGAGACATTATTTCGACGCCTCTTTATCTTCGTATTTCTTTTTAATCTCATTAAAACCATTTTGTATGGAAGGTACGCAGACAGATTTTTATCGTTAGAAGTAGTTGACAACGACGTTAACGAAAAATAGTATATCTGAGACCCTTTGGGGGGCTTGAAAAATGTTCCGTATGATCTCTCGATATGTTTTTTTTTTCCTTTTGTTTTTCTTTTTTTTCGTTCGCTATTGCCCTATAGAATTATTCAATAAGTCAATATATGTATACGATTTACAAGATTTAGTTAGATTTTCTTCCGTAATCGTCGAGAATCGCATCGAATTTATCGTCTATCTATTATTTTTTCTCTCGTTTCGCTCGTTATGCGATACGAGTGTATGTCACGGCTGTCGGGAATCGTGATTTCTAAAATCGAACTTGAAACGCCAACCGGGACTAAGCGATCGGGAATTTTATTCAATTTCCGTTTTTTTTTTGTTACGCCTATTTAATTCGTCGCCATAATTCGATAGATGTCCATTCAATTACTTCAACCGTAACATAACGTTTCACAATTCCGGTGCGTCTTCGATTACATCGTCGATTCGATTGATTGTCGCATTAATCTACGCCACATATACCCAACTTTATTTTGAATTATGAATAAATATAATCGGCTCCGTTATTCGTTGCGAGATCTTGAATTTCATTATTTTCCTTTTTTTTTTTTCATTTTTTATTCCTTACAAGTGCAACAATATCGGATTTAGTGCAGCGAAGGCAGAAGGGAGTTTGGTATTTGTAACGCGAATATATAAAGTACGATACAAACCGTTGGTCTGTAACTGAATCGTGAAAAATGAGAGACGAAAAAAAAAAGAAAAGCGTTTTACTGCAAAAAACACGTGTAAAACCAGTGTGCGATACGAGAACTTCTGAATTGCACAATAATAATATATATATATACATATATTGGAAACAAATCTGCAAGCGCTTTCAATAGCGCCGACCCGTTAACATTACAAAATAAATATAAAGTAAATGAAAACGTTTTTTTTTCTCTCTTTTTTCTTTTCTTTTTTCCTTTCTTCAATAATCTAATTATACTAACGAACAGTTTCTTTATAAACTAATTAAACGAAACATTTGTACTTTAGCAGTATAGAGCAGTCGTTTGTAGTTTTATCAATATTATCAATATATGTATTTATTAATATATGTATTTCTTTTTTTTTTAAACAATTCACACCTCCGTTTGGCTTTCGCCCGTTTCCTATACGCCTCGCGTATCTTTATCTTATTTTTTTTCTTTTGTCGTCTTTTAATCTCAATTACGTCTTTGTTGCATGTAGAGAGTGATTATCGTGTGTAATATATATTACGCACAGAGAAAAAAAAATAAAAAATTCATGTTAATGCAAATATGCGAGTTACGTTAATGATGTGTACAATAATTACGAAACAATTCCAACGCGTATAATGGACGTAGCACCATGAAGAAAAAACTCTCGTAAGGTAAAAAAAAATAAAAAAAACGAAACGATACTGAAGGCTGATATGAAAGTTATCGAGGCGACCTTTCCGTTTCGGTCGAAGAGAGAAGGATATTTGTTATTTTTTTTTTCTTTTTTTTTTTTTTTTCAAGTTCGTTATTCCTCGGAGCCTTAACGATACTAATCCTATAATTAATGAAGTATTTGGCCGTTTCAACGCAATTTTCAATAACACTTTCAGATATACGAATATCCATAACTCCTAATAGCTCGGCGAAAAATTTTCAGGACTAGAAATTTTGAATTACTTGTCACACACGCCGTCGTTCGACGTTGACGTCTAATATAATATAAACCGTGCGGCATCGGCATGAACCGTAGAGATTGCGGTATCGTTATAATAAATATACATATATATATATATGTATATATTCTAAAGTTTTGTCATGAATACTCATAGAACGCGCATTTCCCTCTAATAGATTCGGTTAAACGCGATTTTTCCGCGTCTCGTTTAAAACCACCGCTCGATTGTTTAATGCACGTTATCATTTTTTTTTAATTTTATTATTATTATTATTATTATTTTTTTTTTCATTTTTTTTTAATATTCATCTATATATTAATAATTATATTAAAGTGTAATATCCTCTTCTCCGTTTCAATATATTAGTTAGGTATGATATGTTTATTCACAACTTGATGTGAGCGCTTAAAATTGAAAGTTTTTTTTTTTTTTCTTTTTTGTTTCCTTTTTTTTTTTGTTTCTTATATCGTGAATATATATTCATTATAATGATATATTATATTGTTAATTAAGTACAACACTATGCAACATTAATCTCTCTAATCGATAATGATAACATCATCTTGAATAATATTGTAATAATAGGCGTTATACTAGTCATTGTCAGAGAGTTTATTAGTGTTTTTTTTTGTTTTTTTGTTTTTTTTTTTTTTCAGAGCTTAAAGAGGTGTCCGCGTGTGATTCAGGATTCCCATGGAATCTATAATCTCGAAAACGATAAATAAAAAATAAAAAAAAAAAGAGAGCAAAATGCATATTAGTCCACTGAGAAGATACGAACGAAAATGGAATCCTTTTTTTTTTTAACTACACAACGAATATATAAAATCGTACCTCGGTGGAAGTTTTGTAAGACGAAACGAGGAATTTTTTTATGTATCGGACTCGCCGAGGCACCGGATATGTACAATTCTTTTAGCGGATATGTTGATATTTTTTATTCTTTTTTATCTTTATTTATTTAATTTTTTTTTTTCGTCAAACGACCAACTTTTTCGCTCCGTGTCAATCACATGTTTCGTATGTATTATTATTTATATATCGATTCCACGAAAATCCTGGACAACGGCGACAGTTTCTAAGATAAATTTTATTCGCTATTCTACGTCGAGTAATAAAAATAGATTGCATAGATTGAGATTCGCAGCACATGCATCTAAGGAGATACGCAAGTTAAATGCGTAAGAAGATATTCTCAATTTTTTTTTCTTTTTTTTAGTCTTACGTCGCGGCTTACGTAGCTCTCCTCTCCGTCTTTCCACTCTTTTGCTATACAACTCGAGAGCGTTGGCTGTTCCTCTATTATCATAGGTACCGAAACTCCTTTCATGTCTCGTCATTAATTATACTCTGTGGCTATTTGCACAATTATTTCGAATTAAAACGGTTTGATTATTTGATAAAAATGATTTTTTGAATTTTTCGTCATCGCGAAATATGCGGAGTTAAGATTTTCGTGTCCAATGAAATATATTTGTTTATAAGAGACTTTCGTACGAATATCTTTTCAATATTCTTATTCGCGTGAATCGTCGATTCGTCTCGTTAACAAGGAGTATAAAAAATAAATAATAAATAAAAAAAAATAAAAAAATTCGCGGAAATTAATAATTTCGCGACACGCGACACAATATATAATCGCGAAATAAACATTCTGAGAATAGCCACAGAGTTAATAATGATTCAGCGTTTTATCGTTTACATTTTCATTACCTATTCTTTCACTCTATCGTATTTTTTCTATCGTTCTCTTACGCCCTAAATATATTTTAGAACTTTGCGTAGGACAGTTGAACTGATGGACGAGCCTCGAGTTTTTTTTTTTTTTTTTTTTTTTTTCTTGGAGCCTTTTTTTCGAGCCCTTTGAGTCGGCGACTTTGTGCTTCGTACGTTGCGATCGATGGATCGCTTTCGGGCGTAAGTAACTCTTCATAAAGAGTATTGAGTATTGTGTTCCGTATTTTTTTTTCTTTTTTTTTCACTGTACTTCTCTCTTTGCCAGAGCAATCATATAATAAATATTGCTGAATAAGCGTTCGTCGCATGACGAATGAGAGGTACAAAGGACCAAAAGACGGTTATTTATTATTATTATTATGTTTTTTTTTTTCGCTCAGAGAAAGGAGAACAAAGCGAATCCTTATCGTAGTATCTCTTTATAAATTTCCCCTTCGCGTAATCCTTGTCTCCGTCGATATCGGCGGATCCCCGAGTAGCAGAGATCGGCCGGAATAAAAGAATAAAAAAAAAAAAAAAAAAAAAAAAAAGGACGAACGCATTATCGATAAATCAGGCGACGCGAAGTTCCGCAATGAGTTCTTTATGATAGCGAACGACGTCGTATCTTGTAGCGAAATATGTTTTCCCCTATTTTTCGGGGGCTTTCCGGCGCTCGTTCGCGTGTAGCTTATCGATTCCGCACGGTTTCCGCACGTCCGATGCAGACGAATGGAATTAACCCGGACGAAGGATTTATTTCGGAGGTTCTCTCCGCGCCGATACAATCCCTCGTGCGATAACAATTATGACGCTTCGATTGAGATTCATCGGGCGATTTTTTTTTCGTCGATACTTGATTGTGTATCTGCAGCATTAAAATATCATGAGTATCGATGGAAAGATTTATTACGCGTTGATATCGCTGTAACTGCGTTATCGTTATTTCACAACTTTACGGTTACAGAGGGGAAGAAATATCTCACCAAATTTCACTGAAGATCTTCTTCGCATTTCGGAATGTCGAAGATCTCGGCGAAGAGAGGCGGTAGTTTGAGTTTTGTCCAATTTCTTCTGAACCAATCGAGAAGATTCGCGTGCCTCGAGCCGAGAGCTCGAAGTTCCGGTATCCTCTGTGCGACACCTACGACCCCCGGCGAGATGCCCGGGGATGTTGGATCACCGAGGGTACCGAGCGTACGACCCGCCTGAATTCTAAGCGCCTCGAGCAAACGATCCTGAAGTCTCTGAACCGCTTTGACATCGTTTAAACCCGGTCTCTCGCTAAGTAATACCGCACCGGAGAAAAGCCCGAGTTCGGCGTCTGAGAGTTGATGAGCATTTAAGGCGCTCGTGAATTGCATGAGACCGGTAACAAAGTCCGGCTGTTTTTAACAGAAAAAACATCAAAAATTTATTTATAATATTTATTATTATTAATTCATTTTTTTTTTTTATTTATATCAAAATTGTAAAAAAACAACAAAAAAAAAAATGGTACGATTTTTTTTTTACCTCATACATGAGTTCTATCTGTTGTCTCGTGATGTAAGTTCCGTCCTCAAAGGTCATCGAACTATCGGTCGTCATTTTAGCGATGTGTGTCAACCAAACCTCGAAGAATCCAACTTTGATGAGTATCAATTGATCGTCCTGCGTGAGATCGCAGAAACCCGGTACCCTTTTCGCAAATTCCACGACCCTCTGGACTGATGGCGTTACTCGAGCGGCAAATTGTTGCCAGAGCCAAATTCTCTGCGATTCGACGGTCTCTGCTGTCGACGATGCTGCCTCTGGATCCTCGGGACTCGCCGGCTGATTTGGATCAATAAAGTTCATTTTTAAAAAATTCTTTCCAACTAAAATCGATGAAAACTGGAATACGAAATTTAAGGATAGTGTTTTCACGATAAACTCTCCTTAAATTTATTTTCTAGCAAAAGTGAGATTTGCAGGGAATTTCGAAAATTTTCCGATGGGATAAAAATCTGCAAAAAAAAAAAACAACAACCATACGAAAGGTACTAAGAACGTTAATAATGCAAACATAATAATAATTCCAAAAAGTTGTTAACAAATCAGTAAAAAAAAATTACTTTAAACAATTATCCGGTAAATCATTTTTTTTTTTTAGCAAAAATTGATTCATTCGTTCATTTTTACAAATTTTCGGAAATCCCGTTTTTGGAAAAATTTTATCGATATTTGCAAATATCTTCGATCGATTGCTCGGAAAATTTTTTGAGTATAATACGCAGTTTCTCCGAATTCGTATTCAAGAATCGTAACTTGTCATGAATTAAAAATAAAAAAATAAAAAATTTGGAAAATCAGAATAAATTCTAAAAAAAATGTGTTTAGAAAAATTAACGGATCGATTCCCGCAAAAAAAAAAAAAAAAAAAAAAAAAAATTTGGAATTATGCAAAAATATGCAAAAATAATAATAATGATAAATAATAAAAAAAAAAAAATAATAACATTTTGATTATTATACAAAATTAATCTACGTAAGATCTTCTATACGATTGATTTTTTTCAGATTTTCATACCATTGGGAAGTATTCGAAATTCACTCGGAATCTCACTATTAGTTGATACTTTAGCGATATATCCGTCTTAACAGCGTTCACTCGGTAACTTACCGGTATTATCATCGGTTTTCGTACGATTCCTCTGGTCGATTCTTCCGTAAAACCGCAGTGTGCATGATGCGCTTGAGAGACCTGAAGTATAACGTCGTAAACGGCCAATTGTTTTCCATCGGCGTCCGATTGATCGGCTTCGACAACAGCCGCCGATGGTACGCGCGGTATCACATTCGGTCCCTGGCTATTATTATTATTGTTGTTTGCGTTGCTGTTGTTGTTGTTGTTGTTGTTATTATTGTTGTTAACATTATTGTTGTTGTTAGTACTCGTGTTATTGTTATTCGTTGGGGACGTGAGTTGCTGAACGCCTCCGCCTACGGTGGTCGTCGTCGTCGCGACGTTATCCTCGGGACCGCGTTCCCTCGAACGTTTCGGCACTCTGCCGTACCGTACCGCTGCAATTTTTTTTTTTCCTCATTTTAATTAACGTTAAATACATTAATTTACCCAAATGTTACGATGAACAAAAAAAGAAAGAAGAAAGCGATATTTCATCCCTCGCGAATTTACGAGTGAAAATTACGAAAAAAAAAAAAAAAAAACTTCGTCGACCCAACCGACTGCGTTAATTAGTTTAATTATAATAATAATTAATTTAAAACAGTGTAAACAACTAAAAAAATAATAATGAGATAATCGGCTTTAAGTGGTTTAATTAATCACGTCGTCTTTTAGGGTAACGAAACGCTTTTTTTTTTCCGCTTCGCGTTGACAATCGTGTGTCGTTAAAGTCTTACGAGTGTACAACGATCCGTTTCCGATTTGCATCAGCAGTCTTGCGGTAGTAACAATATTGGCTCTCGGAATCGCGGAGTCACCGAAGGCTTTGTAATTTGCTCGGTGAATTCTCTTCCTCTTCGGTTCGTAACGAGAGTCAAGAAGAGGATGAAGAGAGGAGATGAGGAGGAGATGAGGGGAAGGAGAAGAGAAGTATAGAGAAACCGGAGAGTTATGCACGGGCGGCGTATATCGCGGGGGCGGGGGGCACCGAAGCGTCCCAACTTTGACGTTTAATTATGCACGCAACTTCGCTCCGGTTTACTTTGCCATCGTGCCAGTGTAGCAACTCGAAAATCCGAGGGTTGCGTATATAGATATATAAATACATATATATGTATATATGTGTGTGTGAATACGCGCGCCGCCACCTTCACGCGAAACTCACACCGACTGACTGACACTAGAAACTGAACTCTCGTGGTGGTTCGACGCTCGCGGTTGTCTCACGAATATACATATATATACGATGTTTCGAGGAGAATTTTGCGGAAAACGCTTTAGCTACCGGATGCGCCGCGATCTTCTTACAAATGCGAAAAGATCGCGAGAAATAATCCCTAAAGGGGTTAAATTTCAAAAAGTTCGCCAAGTTCTGTATACATTTCAATATTTCGAGTATCGCGAGGTATGCGTTGTAATAGAAAAAAAATATTGTTGCGTATTAAAAAAAAAATTTGTATTTTTAAAATTTTTATAGTACTTACAATCCCTTGACATGCCGACTGCTAAACACTTCCGGAATCTGCAGTACTGGCAGCGATTCCTGTTTAATCTTATAACGAGACACTTGCCGTCCCTCAGACACCTGTATTCGATTTGCTTCTGTATACTTCGTCTGAAGAAACCCTGAAACACGAAAAAAAAAAAAAAAAAAAAAAAAAAAAAAAAAAAAATTATTTTGTTATAACATCGATGTTTTATATTGATTATTGAGGAAATTACTATAAATTTTTGTTTTCTTCTCGGGCATTCGGAGGGGCGAAGTCGCGGCGAAGGATCGATCAGTCGGTGAGAATCGCGTTGACTGTATCGGATTGAATAAAAGTACAGCTTCGAGAAGATAGATATACAAAAGATGGGATACACAAGAGAAAATAACAATTCCGATGCCGTGCAGCGGTGTCCATTCTTTCCTCAATTTCTCTTTCAATATCCATTTTCCTTTGTTTCTTATTTTGCAAACCCACGCGAGTTGCGATCGCGTTGTCTCTCGGAAGCGAGGAGGTTGCATGTGCCGCGCTGCAAATGCTTGCCGCACATGTTCCGCTTTGCGTTATACGTAAGTGGGTGCGCCAGGTGGTCCCTCGGACTTTCGATTTGCCCGCCGGAGGAATAGCTTTTCTCTTCTCTCGGGACGCGGATGAGAATCCGCCCTCCTGTCCCGTTGGCTACGTATCCTACGACTATATCGCTATCACAGACGGAATCTTATTCGCGAGGCTAACGCATAACCCCAGTGGCGAGAAAAACGGTGATTCACAGTTTTCTAACATCGCGACGGTATGTACTCTGCAAGTGTTATGACTTTATACAAAAGAAAAATTTCATTAACTGTATGCTGTTATACACTATTCGCAGTTCCACATAGCAATCAAATGTATGCATACAATGCGTTACAAATATATTAAATTCAGCGTTTTTGCGTAATTAATATGTTAATCACATGCTTTTTTCGTTTATTTGTTTATTTATTCGCTATATATAAGTTTCCAACGAAAATATATTGCATATTTCATAGATATATATTTTTGTATACTTTTGCATTCGCGTAAAAGAAGCTTCGTGTTTGCAAAAAATTGTAATCGAATTTTCACGAGAAGATCGCAAAAACCTTCGATCCACGGTGAGGCCATAACTTTTGACAAAATAATGAATGTTCACGAATGAAAAAAAATGCTCACTACAAGAACCGAATATTTCTTGGTGAAAAAACTAATATCTACTACAATGCGGCTTGTCACGACTCATCATAAGCTCAGCGTATGTATATCTATGTTTTCATCATTTGTCTACACTGTCCTTTCTTTATTCTTCTCAAACGAGGTACGATTACAAGATCACCGGAGTACAACGCGCATTAAGATGGATGAAAATGAGAATTTTTTTCTTTTTTTTTTCCTTTCATTTCGTAATGTGTTTCCAGTTTAATAAAAATTTAACGAGAGACAAAGCGGTTTTGCGTACAATGATGGAAATAAAACACGAGAGATGAGTAGTATTAAGTAAACAAAAAAAAAAAAACAAAGAAAAAAAGAAAGCGAATGGTTGCCAACGGTTTTTGTGGAACTGGAAGGTTTCTACTCTTGTAGAAATTAGCCGGAGAACCGCCCGAGGATATTTTTCGTGATACTTGCCTCGGACTCTCTCTCTCTCTCTCTCTCTCTCTCACCGATCTTTGTCTCTCCGAGTTTAATTTCCAAGGTTTGACCTCGTTGCCTCGTACTTCTACCGCGGCGATTCTGTTGCCTTTTGCTTCTGCCACCGACATGTTTTCCTACACCCTTAATAACCAACGTATTATGATTAATTCGCTTTGTGCCGAGGGACAGAATGAACAATCCTTCGAGGTTAACCGTGAAAGTTTAGTCAACGCAATTGTAAGCCGTTCGCAAAGAGTCACTGTATCTCGAACTACAAACAACGCGGCCAATACTTGTGCTACTTAAGGGCGGTCTACGCCGTCCTCCCCTCGAGTAGCTCTGACTCTCGCAGCTTTATAGATGCCAAAAGAGGGGGACAAACGCGTAACGTCGACAAGAAAATGTCTGCTATTGCCTCTCTGCGACCTTTGTAATTTATCCATAATTTCAGTCGTATAACTGGGGTCACGGGGGGCGCAACGAGAGACGTAATGAATTTCACAGAATATAAGTTTTTTTTTTTTCATCGTTAGTCTATGAATGGCTGACGAGAGACCTCTCCCATAGAAACTAATAGAGTAGGTGAAAAAGACGCGAAGCCTCGAAAGTTTGAAGAACTTTGTGGCAAAACTGCCGCCAAAATTATATCAACGGAATTACGAATTAATACGGAAATTAATTAATGCAACTATACGGGAGACGCTGAAGAATATATCTCAGTGGGTTACACCGGGAATATTTTTTAGCTTCGTCGTAACTTTTTCTACTCTCTTTCGTTGTGTTATAAAAGTATTAGGCTAGAAGGGAAGGTGAAGAGTTGTTGGGGAAAAATTCGAGGGGATGAAATAGCGACGATCGCATTGAGGCGGCGAAGATCGTGAAAGTGGAACGTGACTCGACGTCGAAAGTGGAAAAAGGTTGACGAACGAGAAAACTATTACGAGAATTGCCAGTGGCAAAACGCGAAATATTTATTTTCAGCCCAATAAATTTAAAATACATATAAAAAAAAAAATTAAATGTTCATTAAAAAAATATTTATCTTGCTGAACGGTGGTATGTATTTTATTAAATCTCTTTACCTTCTTCGCTACGAGTGATATGCGTATCTGAAGAAACAAATAATTTTTTATTCATCTATTTTATTTATTTTTTTCAATATTTTCAGTCATTTAAATCGAAAAGAAATTTTATCGAAATTTGAAAAACGAGTAAACAGTTATCCCGCTTACGATAAGTCGCCAGAGGCGTAACGATAATAGCGTTTTTTACCACAGAATAGTGTCCATTAAGAAGGGTGTATCGCTGCGTATTACCAAAGACTGCGATTCACGTGAAATTCAGAACGAAGTCGGGGTGTCAATATTAATTAATAAAAGGTATTCGTAACAACTACGACGAGAGGGTGGGTTTCGGTTGACTCGATCGTTCATGCGTCGGCGATAATGCATTTATCGGTCCAGCTAGCGATGTTTAGTTATCCACCGACTAAGCTGGAAGCATCGTTCGTTGGACGCATACGACGCGATAATATAATACAATTGCCGTTAACACCGGTATCGAATAACTCGACCTTATGGTTTCACGTCTGAATCAATAATAATTCGCCGCAACCTCTATCAATATCGTTGGTTCTCACATTTGAATAGTCTGTTGCGGCTTTGGCGTTCGAATTTCGCAGTTCCCAGTGCAGCCATCGCAGTTATATCGATAGTCGGGATATTAGGTACGTATATTTTGCGGAATATACGACAATAGAGAGTGGCGATGAGTTATCGATGGTATCAACCCAATTTTCACCAATTATACCGCGTCGATTGGATTTTTCAATGTATCTATCGGAGAGAAGACCGGTACCGACGCCCCCCCCCCCCCCCCCCTGCTTAGCCGGTCGCGGATGGTGAAAGACACATTATTTTCCACGATTGAAACTAATTGGTGGCGTTATTAAAAGTCAGGAAATTGAATCGATCGATCACGGAGAATCGTTGGGACGTGGGATGTACCGCCGCTGTGCGCGCTGAACGCTGCGGCAGCAAGTAGAAAAAGGCAGTGTCACGTCAGACGATGCGGCGACGATCGACGGCGAGACGAGATGGGAAAATAAATAAGGCAGAGATTTTGTTTTTTATATTTTGCCAATCTTACGATTAACTTTAGAAAAAAAAATGTAGGGTTTGTATTAAATACGAAAAAAAAAAAACATTAAATCGCGTGTATTAAAAAACTTTTTTGGATCTCCGTTTGTAATCTTTTTTATTTTCATTTATATCCTTTATATTTGTCTATCAATACATATCAAACGAAAATCCAATGAATCCCACGTGTCAAAAAAAAAAAAATTGCAATTTATCTTAGTCACATATTTCTTCCGTTTCTCAACGTCTCCGTAATGATGAAAAAAACGGTTTTCTAACTTCGCAATGCATCCCTTATCTCGTGCATTTTTCCCGCGAAGCACAATATTCACCCGGATTTCGCCGTAATATTATCGTAAAGCTGATATATCGTTCCATAAAAATATTTATACAAAAAAACGAAAACTTTTCGTCAAATCTGAAAACAAGTTATTCAAAGCCCCATATTCGTCCAAATTTTTCGTCATCAATCACGAAATCGATATTTCTTGTACTCGCGATTCAATATTTCACACAAAAATCGGTCTGTCAATAAAAAAGAAAAAAAAAAAAAAAAAGATCGAATAGATTGTAGCAATTTACCACTTAAAAAGCAATCAACGCGGCATCTGCTTTTCCACTGATTTCGAATGCGCATTATAATTCGTTGGTTATAGTTCTCCGTCCTAAAAGCGCAGACGCTGGTGCATCGTCGAAGTTTTGAAAAATGATTGAAAGCTCGTCGAGGATGAATGTTTCGACTGGAGCTCATGAAAAATGATTCCGTTAAAGTGGGTCATACTCGTGTTCCGAGGCGCGCGGAGCTATGCTAGAGCCGCCGATGGTAGCGTCGCTCATGCTTTGCCTTCGTTTGTCGCGCACAGAAAGTGCCGTTAAAGTCCCGAGTCGGGGGTTGAATGACGCGTACGCAAAGTTTCCCTCCCCCGGTTGGTCAGCGTTGTGTATATTTTTCTTCCCCCCGATATAAAGGTGTCTTTCTCTCTCTCATATCGGCGTTAGTCACAAGAGGGGTTCCCGCGATCGATCGTTTGTTTTATTGCTTCGCTCCGGCCGGTTGCATGCATCGTCCTCTCCGGCGCGTCTAACCTTTCCGTTTCATCCCTTGGCGCGAGTTCTCTCGAGCTTTTTCGCCTCTGCCTCCACCCCCCACCGATTCTACACAATTTCTATAGGGCAATTGATGTGCGCACCGCTGGAATTCAAGAGTCGCGTATACACTCGACGATCGAAAAATCGAGTGAGAGGGACGGAAGAAAAGGAGCTTTTTCTTCGAAGTCTTCCGATTTATATTCAAGCCTCGGAGATCGAGTAAAAACGTACTTTCCGCGTATCACGAATACATAGAGCTGGAAAAACGCGGAAAACCCCCAACTCGCGCACGCGGTCTGCATTCGTCTGCATTTTACCTTTTTCCACCGATATTCCCTCAAGTGTGTGTGTGTATTTTTTTTGTCATCGAGACATGAAAAATATAGGTTTGCACCCTCCCGCCGATCGCGGTGTGGTCCGCAATATTGAAAACGTGCAACTCGCATCGAATCGAATCGAATAGAGCCGTATGCCGCGATCTTTTTGCCGCTGCCGACTGCCGTTGCGCTCAGCGCTCGTTTGCCAATTTCACCGTTAGTTACGAGGGGGAGGGAGGGGAGGGGGCCTCGGGGCTTCCGTGTTTCGATATGACGCTCGGACGGCCGAAGCTCACGTACAATTTCGCAACACAACTTAACTCAAGAGAAGCGGCGAATAATCCTCAGAAACCTGCGGGCTGATATTTTCTTCGTTATACATTCGGAAAGTTCTCATTATTCCCTCTATCCTCGTCTCTTAGTATACTCTTCGAGTTCACTGTATCTCGAGATTATATTTGCAAATTTTTTTTTCTTCGCAGTTCGGTCGATAATATTCGAAGTAATTTGCCCGGTAATTTTCGACACGTCCGTTCGATAATTTAATATCCTTTAAATATTAAGAGTAACTAAACTATGGCGAGCAAATTATGGCAAAAAACGGACATGTGAAAACAGAAATATTTTGAAAAAATTGATAATTAGTTAGAAAAAAACGGAAATAAAATAATAATAATAATTGTACATATTATTATGTAATATAATACAATTATTATTAGTATTATTATTATTTTGAGAAAAAATAAAAAAAGTGAAATCGTATTTTTGAAAACGTTGTCTGAAACATGAATTGTTTTTTTTTTCAAATTCACGTTAAAAAAATCGATTTTATACATTTAGTTTCGGTTTGGATTCTTCGATAAAGGAGAATAAATTTTCAATTAAAAAAAAAAAAAAAAAAGATGGCGGAGAAAATAGAGTTATTTGGATCTAACGGCTCGACATACTACTCGCTTACGCTTGAAAGTCGATCGATCGCTTTTCTGTACGGACTTCGATTGATCTCGTTTGACTATGAGAGTAGATCGACACGAAAGAAACTTACAGACAACGAGAGAGAGAGAGAGAGAGAGAGAGAGAGAGAGTCAGAGAGAAAGTGAGGAGTCACACGACAAGAGTAGCATTGTTTTTTCTTCGATATCCATAAGTCTTATTTCTTCAACGAAATGCAATCTCCGGTGAGAGATACGAACGCGCGAAGGAATCTCTTTCGTATGTTACGATTTAAGGTACAGAAGAGCGGCAATGACTCGCGAATGATTTAAGATCGCAGTGAGAGCCGAGAGAAATATTAGAATCGTGAACTTTCCCCTCCGCCGTTTTTTTTTTTTTTTTTTTTTTTTTTTTTTACGATTGGATGCCAAAGGGCATGAAAGTCTCTCAACTGATCGTCGGTGTTTGATACAAAAAAAAACTTCGTACCATTGTGTTACGATAATATCGTCGTAATTCAAAATCACAGGGGAATATATTTTATGGTTTTACATGGAAGATATGCCTTTTGAATTGTGAGTCACGTCGATGTATTATGTGGCTAATATATGTTCGACAAAGTTTTCACGAAGTTGAGTTACGAAAGGCATTTACCTTAATAATGGCTTCGTATAAGCCGATGCTTACCTTGCAACCCTCGCAGCTGGTTACGCCGTAGTGATATCCGCTCGCCTTGTCACCGCAAACTTTACAGGGGACGAAGCTCTTCGCCGGTGTCGAGCTGTTCGAGTCCGCGGCAGCGTAGTGTTGCTCTGTAAAACAAAAAAAAGAAACGCACGTGCTAAACGACGTTATACTGCAAGGACGGGAAAAAAAAACTAATGGAAACTAAATAGTCGACGAAAAGTAAAGACACGATTTCTCGAAAGTAACATTATAGGACAGTAAAATAACGAAGTTTTCCATGTGAATAAAAAAGTACATCGCAAAGTATAGGTATCTATGATATGTCTTAAATATTATTTACGAAAAATAATAAATTACGGATATATTTTAGAATATATTTCTGCAAATATATAACAATTTATATGATTTATGTATTAATTATGCAAAAACGCCGAATTTCATATATATTTCTACGGCAACTAAATTTTTCTTTTTCCGGAAATTGATTTGTTCATTTCTTTGAATACATATGAATTTTTTTAGAATTTCATATCATTTTCGAAAATCTTGGTTATCAAAGAATATTTAATCAGTATATGTGATTATGTTTGATCGATTGGGCAGAAACTTCTTAACTTTTCGTAACTTCGTAAATTCGAAAAATTCGTAGCTTTTTAAGCAAAAAAAAAAAATTCAAAAAACATTTTTTTTTTTAAATTTATTTTCGGTTAACAATTTATTAAATTTATTATTATTATGCAAAATGAATGTTCACAGCATCTTCCATATGCTTAATTTCTTTCAGATTTTTATTCCATTACCGATTATTCAAAATTGTCACTGTATCTCTCTTTTTTTTTTTCGCTTGAAATGAAACGATACACCCTCTTAAATAATCAGGAATCCGATGAATTTTATTATTATATTTTTTTATCAAAGATATCGAATATCCATAGTTTTGCGAAAATAAGAAGAAAAAAAAAGAAAAAATTTAGGACGTTTCTCATTCCACTTAATTATTTGGCTGTCGTTGGGCTATTAAACGCCTTCGGCGTCAGTGTCATTAGAGTCGAGCATTAAGGGTTGTTAAAATTTTACGATCCCGTCTATCCGGTGTCTCCACCGATGTATATGCGCACCTGCAAAGGATATATTGGATATGCGAAGCGTTGCTGCATCAGCGGTTGGTTCGTGGAAGGAAGCGCATCGAGCGACCGAACGAGAAGCCCATTAACAATCTGGATCGGGGTCAGGGATGTCACGATGAAATAAATGCCGCCTGCCAGTACTGCAAACGCCGGTTGCCCAGTGTTCTTGGTCAACTGTTCCGTATCGTTCATGACGGGTAAACCGCCCCATTTGAGTCGAGAGAAAGTCGTTAGTTATGATTGCCAACATGCAAATAAATTGGATTACCTGCACTCGATTGCATAAAAATCATTGACACAATCAATGTACGTAATCGCTGTCCTGTTATTTCATCGGTTCGTCACCGGAAGATCAACCAAACGACAGAATAGTAGGAATTCGAAGAAAAGAAGATGAACTGTTCGCCCCAAGTTTATCGAAGGCAATGAGCGCGCAAACTTCTTTTTTTGTCCTGCAGACTTCGAGTACAAGTAATCAAGAAGTCGTTTGTAGGCGCGGGATACGGCATACGGTATTACAAGAGAGAATCCAAGAAGCAAAGGATGTTCTCCTAACGGGCGTATGCTGCTCTCTCAGTGGCAACCGTTAGGGATGCGCAAAAAGATTGAAAGGGGTGGAAAAAAAGGAAAAGCGGAAACGCTGAGGCTGCAGAGCGCAGTGGGTATAAAAGGAGAGCACCGTATTTGCTGAGGAAACTTCTGAAGCGACAGAGAGCGCAGTTAAGACAGCGATCTACGATCTGTACAGAAACAGATAGAATGTTGATTACGGGAGCAATGGAGAGTCGTTGATCGCCACATAAACAGGACAGCGACAACGACAACAACGACGACGACGACGTTAGTTTCCTCTTCGACGCGGGCAAAGGAAAGAGATCGCTTTGTAAGTACTGCGGATCAGGATTTTACGAGGCACAGTCCGGTAGCGCAAGCTACGGTGCCCTCCCAGAGCGGCTGGACGGCCGATGAGAGAACCCGAATCAAACGGTACTCCTTACTTTATGCTGTACTTGCCCTCTCGTCTCTATTACCCCGTTACTCATCATCTTGAACTTCCATTACGGGATCGTCTCTACTTTAACAGGATCGCGAGACCGGAAGTCTCGTCGCGAAGTGGAAAATAAAATTCCGATCGATAGAAAAACATATGCTAATGAAATCAGCGGATCTGATGGGATTCTTTGTGGTTTTCTACATTTTCTCGCCCCGGGAAAGGCGGGAAAAACAAAAACGAGGAATTCTGAGATACTAAATAATTATTTTTTTGATAAGTAATCACAATACGGGGCTTCAAAAAACATAAATTTTAAATACCAGGATAATTTCCGGTTTTTTTGGAAGATCCATACGGCAATAGCACAGTCGGAAAATTGCTGAATTTGAATCGTAAATAGATCTCCGAGAAAGCAGTGCGAAATGACTGACGTGTTTTCCTTTCCAACTACAGTATCAACGAGAACGAAGTTAGCGAAAAAAAAAAACGTGACTGTCACCCAAGTATCGACGTTGTCTGGAATCTAATATTCGAGTGAAGATTCTTGGAAAGCGCACGTTTTTTTATCCTTCATCTCTAGCAGCGGTGTGCACCTCGCGAGTGTACTTACCGGAGGCGATATGCTTTCCTCTTTCCTCTCCGTTCGTAAGGAGATGTTACCTGCCAGACGAGATGAGAGGAGAAGAGACGCGTGTGTCGCTCTACCGTCAACCGACAGACAGAAAGACACGCATCGCGTACGAAAGAGAAGAAGAAAAAAGGCACAAACAGCTCCCGTTACTCCGCCGGGATTCCTAGACGGAAAAATCCATAAAGAGACCGATCGCCGTCTTCAACTGCTCCTTATTTCCTTCTTCTTTTCGGATTTCGCAAGCATCAGAAACCCTGTAGAGTTATGCGATAGAGAAAACTCTCGTAAATGCGTGCGAACCTCGAAGAGGAAAAAGTAAACGAAGCATTTCTCCAACAACGTTTTTTCGGGTCGTTTCGGCCAATTATCGTTTCTTATTTATCATTGATGTCATTTTATTTGTTTTGCCAAGTTGGTCGCTATGATGAAAATAGCGATTCCATGTTTGCCTAACTTTTCGCAATTCTCATCCCCTATCCACGTCCTCCAACGCTAATGGCCTTCAGCTATCGCAGATTTCTGTTTACACAGGGGTTGCGAGTTGGCATCAGTTAAATACAATGCGGTCCGTTCGCGAGACTACCCTTCCGTAGCTACATGCATGCGGAATCTGTATTCACTTTGCTCGAAATTCAAGCGTTAGCAATGTATACACTGTATACAACGTTGATGTTCGTATGGTTTAACGTGTGCGACGGACGGCGAAGAGCGTAATTTGCCCGTAGGGTGGACCACAGCTGGTGGATGCTGAGGAGGGTCCAGCGGGGGCGGCAGAGTTGGTGATAAATATATGCTTTGCTGTTTGTATATTCATTAGCAACACCATGCAAAACCAGTTACTGACGGTAAATGTTTGAGGTTACGTTGCACTTAATGCTTTTTACAAAGACGATATTTCATTCTGAGAGTTGTCCGCATTGTTATTAATTACGAATAATATATCGATTACGAAGTAAATACAGAAAAAATCAGAATTACTTTTTGCAGCAGAGAAAACGGACCATCGAAATATAGACTATAAATGCCGGATGAATAAGAAAAAACTACTAAGAATAGAAAAAAGTTGTATTTGTATAGAAATTTTCGAAATGTGTAATATGTAAGAATATATTAATAGTAAAATTACTATTTCAAGAGTCCTCTTTTTATTTTGTCAATTTTTGAAAAACCATTTTTTGAAGAAAAAGTATTATATGTTGAGTATTTTTTACTGTTCGTATAGTACTTTTTACTATGAATTTAGCATTCGCGGTTATTTTTGAAGAGTCCGTTTTGTCCTCGTAAATCGAAAACGAAAAACGTAACTTCTTCGAAGAATATCAGGTTATACATTGTTTATGCATCCCGTTAGGAATATCGCTTAGGGCTGTTTTCGTTGGAAAGCGTTCAATCGCATTGTTCGAGACCCTTTACCCGGCCGTAACTCTTCGCTCGAGAAACTCGAGTTACAAACTTGTATTCTGTGTATTCGGTACTGTGTAGTATCACATATCAGTACAGTAAACATAAAAACGAAAAATGAAAAACAAAAAAAAAAGAGTAAATATATTTAAAATTGTAACTTAATACCAAACGACGTATGAAAAGCGTAAAAAGAAATTTTTTTGTTAAATTTCCCCGAAAAATATAACAAAAATAAAATCCCAGTATAATACATCAGAAAAACCGTATTTTTCGGTACGTAAACATATGAAATATAAAAAAAAAAAAAAATACTGCTTTCTGATTTTAATAAAATAAATACTTCACTACGAGTGCGTCGCGTTATGAAAATTTATCATAAAGAAAAAAGAGGATTTTTAAAAAATATGAAATCCGTATTATAATGCAGTATGCATAACGAGTTGATGCGTTTAAATATCCTGGCGAATTACCCAGAGGACATCAGCATACGTGGTGATGGTTGGAACAACGGAGGGCTATGAATTTTTTAAAGAATTAAACATTTAATGTGACCTCGCAACGTATCGATGTTTATAACAGTTCCGCCGTCAGTTGGTCGGCTTGTTTAGCGAAGGGAATATCAAGGACGCGTACGCGCGGCGGTGTTAAAGTTTGTTCACCTTTTGCCAAAAATGAAATATCATTAATTTAATTTTCTCTCGAGTGGTCGCCTCGTTTTTTTTTTTTTTTTTTTTTTTTTTTTTCATCTCCACAGACTGATAGCGCGTTTCTCTTTGGGTTTGTCGGGGCACTCCAAACGCTGCGAAACAAATCATTCTACCGATCGCCGGTGAGAGCCCGACAACGCTCTCTCTCTCTCTCTCCGCTTTTAAGGGTGTTTTTCCGCGTTTTAATGCATAGTCGATGTTACCGCGAAGCCTACCGGAATTTCCACGCCACGGTCGTTCGTATATTCAACGAAACGCGCTTTACCGGGAATGAATTTGGACGCGTATAATAAAACGGATATCGAGGGGTCGATACCGCAATGGAAAAGCTCAGTCATCGTTGTCTACGCGTACGTTTTCTCATCTATTCTTCCGTTTTATCACGTGAACTTCGGTCAAACGTTTTTTCAAGAACTCGTCAATGATGTCATCAATTTTGCTTCCTCGGCAAATTATCGCGAGTTCGTCAAGAAATACAAAATTCATGGAATGGTAAACGATTTTGTGAAAATCTTTGTTTCCGTTCCAATTCTTGGAAATTTCGAAACGTTGGACTGATTTTTTTAAATAAAAACCGGTAATATATAAATAATGACGAAGCAATGTGCAAAATTATACTTTTCAAACTTTTTTTTTTCATCGAAATATGTTTTTTTTTTTTCATGTATTATCGATTGAACGCGTTCGCGCGTGCGCTTGTTCTGCATACTCGATGTTATTATGTTTATCGAAGATACGCGAAGATTATTCGAACCCAAATACCGTTAGGATCACCGTAAGAATATTTTCGTTATCAGCAAACGCGGCTATTGTCCGCCTCGTCGATTGTGTGCGGAAAGCTAACGCGGGAGCGGACGAGACGAGACGGGTCCGTGACTTCGCATAACAGAATTCGAAAATTTCGGCGCCAATGTGCGAATCACGAGATAGCGCCGGTATCTTAACGCCCGCGTTTGCTCGGTATTCCGAAATAGGGCGATGTTTCTCCATTAAACTAAATAGAATTTGCTTTCAACCGCATTTAATTATTTCGGTGGGATATAATGGATAATACACAAGGCAACGAGGATCGTCGACTGTCGTCTGTGGATAGGAGATCCCCAGCTATATCACTGCTCACAGTGTTATACGGAAAAGCAGCGGGATACTGTAATACAGAAATTAATTTATCCCCGTGTATTCTTGTATATGTGACCCCTTCGTGTTTGCGCGCACAACACGACGAGCCAAACTAACTATACGACCGTCAGGACTTTGACAGTAATTTCACATTATATGCCGAATTCCCAATTCATATCGGCATTACGTGTTTTGTGAAATACTATTCACGATATTCGGTACACAGAGGTGGAAATCAATTTAGCAATTTATTTATATATATATATATATATATATATATATATATATACACATATGTATACATCGATGCAAGCGATACCGTTGAGGGATAATTGACTGTATAAATCAATAGACGTGTAATAAATGTCATTATTAATTCACGTGGTATTTGTTTCAGAAAAAACTTTCGCGATCGATATAATAGTGATATAACGAGAGAAAAAAAAAAATGAACACGTTGTTGTTGATAATGATAATGATAATAATCGAAATATGAAAAAAAATTGTAAATAAGTAAAAATCGGTTGATATGTAACGTGCATTATAAATTCAAGTATGGAATTGATTTGGGAGGAAAAAATTCCCCGATTGACACAACAAAAAAACCACAATAATAGGAATATAACGATAAAAAAAAATGAATAAAAATCATAGTAATTTGAAAAAAACGAAATCATTTTTTTCCCCGGAGGTGTTGTATTCTATTGGAATTAACGATTAATTTTTGTTTTTTTTTTGTTTTTTTTTTTTGATAAAATTTCTATTTATAAATCGTTGTATCGCATCTCTTGTAACGATATTCTCTTTTATTTTCTTATCAAACTCCATAATTAAGATTTACCGAAATTATTTCGGAATTTCATAATTTTTTTTTATCGCGTTATTACATCCAATCGATCTATTTTAATTTTTTCTATTTTTTACCGAAATAATATTTTTTTCTTCGATAAATCCCCATATTGTACTCCCAATATTTACGAAGCGACGTTGGAAATATAATATTTGTATTAATAACTCGAGAATATTACGCATTGCGACTGAGTTTATAGTGCCGCAGCGTTCGGTATGTTGGACTGTGTTATCCTATTATAAGATTGCAAAACGCTCAGCATTATCGGTTTTGTAACCTCGCGCACAATATTAATTTATTGTTCATTATATAGGTAACATTTTCCCCTCCCTATCGAACTATGTTGTTACAAAGCTATTGCGCCGAATACACAGCGATATTAAATATACAGCGGTTTATATTCTATCGCGTTATAGAATCTTATTGTTCGCCGAAAGATACTGCAAGAGCTCCTCAACTGCAGTACGGTTACGAATGAATAACAAAGATTGGATCTTTCTCTCTCGGTAGAGCTCTGAATTCTTATGGAATGCGCACAGCTGATTTCGAGATAAATGTTATACTCTTCCCTCGAAGACTATACATACGACAATAAGAAACAAACTTCTCGCTGGAGTACCTATATAATTCTTTATGAATTCTTTTTCGCCGTTATCTCGTTGAAACGTCGGTGAAAATCGAAAGAAAATAATCCCAAGTAAGAGAGTAAAAACGACAGAAATCGCGATACAAAGTTTCGATTGCCTTTCAAGATGCGTTTATCTCTGTAATACGAATGAAACTCCATTTTTTAATAGAGTGTCGGTAGAATTTTTTTTGTTTTTTTGATAAATGGTTATTTTTTTGTTCGAAAATAGATATACGATTCTAGTGAATTCGTTCGATTCGATTAATTGTCCATCATCATTGCGCTCCAACGCGATGTTGCACCGTTCGTTCGGTCGGTCAGAACTGTTTCTAAAAAACGAAAGGTAATCGAGCAGCACATGGCAAAACGGCATATCGAGAGCGAGAGAACCTATTGTATTCGGTACAACGGACATAATGGACGCGAGGCTGAGCACACAGACACACAACTGCATTCGCAGGGAGATGGAGCGCCGGCAAACTACTCCTCGGCATGATGGACCGGCAGCGAACTGGTCGATATCAATTTCATCATCTAGTGGCACAAGCCGCCTCTCTCTTCCCCGCGGCTGAAAAGCCTCGTTAGCCATGCCGCTATGATTTCAAAATCAATTACCGATCCGTTACGCCCTATAACCTCTCTCCCTCGGAAAAGTCGGCTCTCTCACTCCCGCGATTCTCGCAATGAAATTCACGAGTCCTAAATCTCTCACCCCGCGCGTTGAAGTTGACGCGCTCGTTTAACTCTTTTATATGCATACGTTAAATTTATTTTCGAATTTTAGGGCTGAATTTTCAATTGCAGGCGAAAATGAAAATTTCGAGAAACTACAAATAAAAAAATATATATTTAATTCGATTTGATTTTATTTCTTTATATGTATATACATTTTTTTTTACATTGAAAATTAATAATAATAATATAATAATTATTCATTATTGAGTTTAGGATGAAATAATGTCGGAATCAATAATAAAGATGTAAATTTAATTCGCTAACAATAATAAATAAAAATATTATTTGATTAATATATTCTGCATTGTTGTTTTTTAACAATCTAACGTTCAGCGAAACAATATCGAGCAACATTCTTATGAATCCATTGAAGAAATGCGAGAATGCAATAATATTCTCGAAATAATTGTATTATATTAAATTCAAGGATATTTATTCTCGGTTCATGTATATTAATTATCGCGATAAAGCGCATTCGCTTGTTTCGTTTTTAATTCTTTAGCCGATATTAATATTTTCCGCGTTATTAACGATAAAATATCTTTGGTACCGCGGCGCATGAGTTCCGGCAAAAACAACGCAAAATAACGATCAACAATTTAGTTTCATAATGCATCGGAGAATCCGCAGTTATGCGCCTTCGCCGTCTAATAATATTTTGCGTTTATATTATATCAACGTCGTCGATGCAATATCGTCCGCTAACACGCGATCGACGAATGAGTATATAACTAAGTTTAGTGCGTAACACAACGCAGAAACATTTTCCGTCCGGTAACCACAAGTAGCGCAAACCTTCTAACGTAACACGAAAAATCGTGTGAGATAAGAGGAAAGATTTCAAGAAAGCGAACGGTAGGCCAGTCGGCGAGTCACGCGAGTTCCGTGACTCTCCGGAGGCCTCTAAAGAACCCACGTTGCTGCACACCAGTAATATTTCTCTTACCTATAAATCCCATTATATCATACAGTGAACGATTCATAATGAAAGCATTTCCTAGAAGCAGTTCGCTTTTCTTTTTTTCTTTTCTTACGGAACGTTAATTTCGTTATCAGTTCGAATAACGTCGTCACCGGTGTAAGAAAAATAATAATAATAATAATAATAATAATGACTACAAGTCAAAACCCAACGATCTCTATTTTTTTTCTTCAAGATGACGCGTAGCGATACAAAAAATCACGCAACCCGTGGAAATTCAAAGTCCTAAATTTACGCATCTGACTGCAGCGATAACCGATGTAAAGTTTTGTATACGGAAAGAATAATTATAAAAATACTATTCATTTTATAAAGCAGTGATATAAATCGGCGTACTCATCGATCTTTTTACAAACTTTAAAGAAAACCGTTTGTCTTTAATTTTATCCGAATTTTGTTTGCAAGACATGCGGAAAAGTTTTTCGAGCGAATTATAGATTCGGTTAAGGAATAAAATTTTGTTGGTAATGTATCGCATCATTTGTTGTTATATACACGATAGATTTTTAATCGCATATTGCCATACGTTTTAAAAAAAATCACCAAATATACTTCCGAAATATACTTAAATTATCACACAAATACGAAAATTATTTTCATATTTTTCTCTTCGTATCGGAAATATTGACGAAAATTATTATTTTTGTAAAATTATGCGTAACGTTCGGAACGTTTGCGAGATAAGAATATGAATAATGAAGACTGATATCGAAGATTAGAAATATTCATAGCCCTCGCATGACGAGAGCTATTGTGTCACTTCTATAACTACGAAAATATATTTTAAAAAAATGCGTATATACTTGATAGAATTCAAAAAGCGTGTATACCGCGCCTGCAGTCGTACAATCGATAGATTATCATCGTGTTGAAAACAGAAAGAAAAGCGAATCGATGAGATCGTTTTTTTTCCCCCGAATGTCGTCGTTCTCACCGAGAACTCATTTGACCTCAATCGAGATTGGCGCGTACCTTGACGCGCTTACCAACACTCCTCTCCGTGTTTACAAGGAAGCATCGCGGTATGAATATATATTTAAAGATTCTCCGGTCAGCGAACGGATTTGTATTCCGTGCATCGGAAACCAACCCATTCGTTCGCAAGTCTATCGGCGAATCGTTTCGTCAACGTGGTGGGTTACCCGCACACGCAGTGTAAGACGATAGTTCGCGTAAAAAAAAAAAAAAAAAAAAAAAAAAAATGCACAATAGTGCGACGATCTTCGCAAAGCGTTTCTGTCGCATAGAGTGCAGTGTGCGAATGTGTCTCTAGTGTCGATACGCGTTGGCATCTCTCGATGTCGGGGGTTTGCCGAACGATCGGTGAGGGGAGTTCTCTCTCTCTCTCGGGTGCAGCGCACTGTGCCAGCAGGGAGACAGAAGTAACATTATTTATTCAACCCATCGGCTCGCTGTCCGGTAGCTCGGGTCGTCTGTACACCGACGACTACGGGGATCTACTAACCAACGGGCGGCAATGGATCTCAGAGACGCGAATGCGCAGCGAGAACACTCGCGGAAATCGATCCCGACGTATATATACCAGCGGTTAGATATATTACATTAAGTTAGAGAGAAATATCGCGAAGTATTTCTCGAGGGGGAGATAAATTAAATAAATATAGAGATCGAGAAGGAGAAATTCGTGTGGTGATCTAATTCGTGGGATAATTAAATATTCAAAGTAATCCAATTAATGGAGTAAAAAAAACGATAAACATTAAGGTACAATACGTTGTTGTTGTTTTATTGCGAGAAAAAAAATGTTCGCGTGTTTCGAATGTTACAAAACATCGATAAATCGGATTCAGCAAAAATTTCGAGACGTGGCGATATATAGGGATCGATTCTCATTTATTTTTTATCGAAATTTCACCGAAATATATTACGTTTTTTTTCGCACGATAAATCGAACAATTTTTTAATTATCGAGTAAAAAAATTCCGCGGAAATCGACTATTATCGACTCGTAATTTTCAATGCATTTCGTGTAAATAGCTAAAAACTGTCTAAATTTTGAAGGATTTTGAATTTTTCAAAATTTATAAAAAATATTCACAAACTTTTCACATCCGATTGCTATTAAGTTTCTAATAAATAGCATCGCAGACCGTATTGAAAAAACATCGCAAGATATTCTCAAACGAAAAATAAAAAAATTTAAAAAATGCATATTGTTCGTAATAAATTGTTATATCAAATCTATTCATTCAAATTTTTTCGTCTCCGTCATAAGAAAAATCCATAAAATACAAAAAAAAATCTCATTAAACGTATTCAACGGTGTCAGCAACCTGATGATCGTTGAATACCAATGATTATGAGTTATAAGCGTTCATTGATTTCGCCGCTTTCGCAGCTCGTCGAACAATGGAGTAATGAAAGTGTCAAAAGTGATTTTACTATTTGAAATTAAATTGTTTTACGGCACTCGTAAATAAGACGAATATATGTGTCTCGATAATGAGGAGAGTCTTCCCTCTCGTCGGGGAAAAGATATCGCCAATCCTCGATTTCCACGCGCGAAGGATATAACACACAAATGTTATATACATACGTGTGTATCTCGCGGAGATTGTTCACTCTTCCTCCTAGCGTCTCACTTTTTCGCGTTTTATCTTTCTCCTTCTTCTCTAATGGCGCAAGGTGAATGCATATAGGGATAGAGAAGCTGAACGCGTGCGCGCGGGACGATAATTTATGGCCGCATTTATTCGCCCGGTCGCGCTTTCCCAATGGACTTTCTACGGTCGAATCTCTGTTACCGCGTGCGCTGCGCGGTATACACGACGATAGTTAAAAAAAAAAAATAAAAATAAAAAAAATCGAAAACGGCGTCTCGTCGTCGTCGTCGTGCGTCGTGAGCGCATAAAAGCGCACACTGTGTTTGTTGCGCAACAACTATACACACGGAGGAACTTAGTCGAACGCAAAGTTTAGCTTCGCGAGAAAGATATACGATCGTCGAGAATATCTCGGGGCGTTCGGCGCGCACGCGAGAACGCCGGATAATCCAGCTGTTGACCCGCGAATATATACTCTGTTATTACAGCGACGGGCGACGACATTCGCGATGATCCTCTGTCTTTTCCTTTGAACGGCGCCGGTTATGATAATAAAATATTAATTATCCCTCGCGAAGAAGCAAAATCTTCATCGTCTCTTAAATAAAGTGATCGTCGATAAACTTTGTTTTACTGCATAATTTATTTGCGTAGTGGGTATCGATATTCAATATCGATTGTTGGGTGAAATTTATTCAGTATCGACAAAGTTGCAATCCTTTTCGCGCTCTTACGCCTTATGCTAATAACTAGAAATGTAACTGAATTTATTTTCGTTAATATTTTTCAATAACTCGTTATGTTCGGCTTAACTGCTCGTACTATTTTTTTTTTTTTCGTCTCCGTCGAGAGACAGCAATTCCATTAGATTTACACGATTTGCTTTGAATTTTCATGAGCATTTTATGATGCAAAATTGTCGGCGAGTGTACAAATATTATTCCAACGATAACTCGAATCAATAACGATATATTTTTTTTATTGTTCGTGGAGTGTAACGATGCTGAATTGAGAGGGTGTATCGTTGATTCGCAATCGAAAGTGAGAATCAGAGAATTTTTAATACTTTCCAATGGGATAAAAATCTGAAAAATTTCAACGATACCGACGGTGCGAAAAACATTGATTTTCCATAATAATAATTCCAGGAAGTTTAGACAAATAATTAATAGTTAGTTATTAGAATAAATTAATAAAAAAAAAAAAATTCAACGAATCATTCGGCAATCGAACTTTTTTTACCGAAATTGATTTGTTAATTTTTGTGAATATATAGGAATTTTGGTTGATTTTTTTCTAATTTTTGAAAATCCCGTTTTTCATCCAATAAAAAAAAAATTCGAAAATTAGAAAAAATTCGAAAAAAAATGTATGTTTTCTGAAAAATTTACGAATGAATTTCGAACGAAAAATCCGACGATTCACTGTACAATTTTTTTTTATATATTTTTGACGTTCACTATTCTAAAAAAAACCGGAAGTTTAATGTACTGATACTGCAAGTTTTTACGAACAGATGGCTAAATAAAATTTAATGTACAATAATAATGAAAAATCAATGTACTCTTAAAGTGGTATTAACTTAAATTATTGGATTTAAAGTACATTTATAATAGAATTAAAGTAACGTATCAAAAGTAAAATACCGATTATAAATGTTAATACATCGTACATACATTAATTTTTCATCATAACGGTACATTAAAATTCAATGCCCTGATGTATGGATGCATTTCGGTCTAAATACATAAAATTTTTAGCAAATTATTTTCCCGGTGTTATTATGCGAAATTAATATTCTCGGAACCTTCTATATGATCATTTTTTTTTTTTTTTTTTCAAACTTTCATTCCATCGGAAACTCTTGAAAATTTTTTTCCGAATTTCACTTTTGATTTCCACCCTCCGTAATCAGCACACACGTGATTAGCCGGAGGAAAAGTTCGACATATCAAAAGTCCACAATATATAAGGACTCCGTATGGTATAGCGTGTGTGGTACAGTGAGAGGAGAGAAATTACGAACATCGAACAGGTGTTGTGCAACTAAAACGCGGAAGTGTTTCGACGGGTTTGCTATGCTAGAGCTCCGTCACCGGGGGTATAAGCTCGTCGAGAGTAGATTCAGAAATTCCATCTCTCACTATCCTCTCGTTCTCTCGCAATCTTTTGCTCCTTTTCCACCTTCGCTATACTCTCCCGAGATACAGAAATATACTCGCGGAATTATGTCACGTATCCGTGGAAACGCTTCGCACTTGGATTCCCGAGTCTGTAACTAAACGGGCTTTGCTCATGAGATGCCGACGAGAACGGGCGGTGTGGTCCATCTCTCTCTCTCTCGAGAGAGAGAGAGAGTCTCACGCGAATTTCGACGACGACGATGCCGGTAATTGCGTAGACTGCTCCATGCTAAATTCGCATCATCTTTCGACTTCCGGGTTTACGTGAAGTCTAACGTCAGAATACTTCGCTTTCCCGAGTAAATGGAAATATATAGAAATGTAAGAACGAAAAAAAAAAAAAAATAAAAAAAAAATGTAAAAGCGACCGAAAGAGCGTTTCCTTTCATCCCGGAAGGACGCGGCTGAGGAAACAATATAAGAGAAGAAGAAAAGGAGATCGTGTCCCAAAGGTACGCGGAGGGTTTCCACGACGTCTCGTCTCCGGTTGCCTGGGATTAAGAAGACGCGAGAAGCAGAGAGCCCGGAGGGCTAAGAATCGCGGGGGATCAATTATTCGGTGTGCGAGGATTCGCGTTATCTTTTATTGAGAGAAAAGCTCGAGGTACGAAATATCATAGTGGTCCCAAGCGTTGGAGGGTCGGAAGCGAAGAGAATAGAAGAATGCAAGCTTCAGAGATACACTCCGAAAGGATCTGGAAAACCACTCTCTTCGTTCTCTAGACGCCGGTGCTATTGATGGTTCGAGAGCAGCAACAGGAGAGAGAGAGAGAGAGAGAGAGAGAGACGGGTGGAGGGCACGAGACAAATTGCGCTGATTGTTGTAGCGTCGCTTATAGTTCGCCTTTACTACTGCGAACGCGAATAGACCAAAGGAAGGAAGAAATACAAATTGGCTACTGGTATAAGCGAAGAGAATATGAAAAAAAGTAGAAGAAAAAAATAACAGCAACGCATGGGAATTTTTTTTCTTCGTGTATATGCAAGTGGATGAAAAAATAAAATACGAACGGTAAAGAAACGGAACTCGGGAGGGATGAAAAGATGGCGAAAACGCATGCGAAGAAACGTATACAAGAAACCGGAATTAAGTATCCGGCTTGAGGGTCGATATACCACCCGCCTGTGGCGGCAGTTTTCTCTCGTCGATGAAATTGTTCTCGTCGGTGTATGTCTGCTGTACGAAAGTATAGAACGTGCAGAAGGAACGCTGTTCCGGAGGGTTATATACCGGAGTAGAAACGCCGCAAGAGAGTTCCGCGTTCGAAAGGTATACATAGGTATAGTATATTATAGGCAGAGGAGATTTTATTCATTGTATTGTATGTATACACGCAAAGGTAATACCGCATGCAATAGCGTCGATGTATATGACTCGAAGATACGAAGATTACATGCAGATCTTTTGTGCGGATAAAAAAAACGCCCTTCGCAACGGCTAAAGAGGGTTATGGATAAACAGACTTTACTTTGAGTTGCCGATCCATTTCACCAATGAAAATATCATTTCGATTTTGAACCTTTTGAATAGCGATAGGCAGTATTTTTCGTAAAGAAATATCGAAATCAGCATTTTTTTATATCGAAGTCATTTTTTTTTTTAAGGGTTTCGAGAAGCTTTAATATCAAAAGGAAATAGGATACCGCGGCATCTGACGGTTGTGCGATGGAATCCTTTTCCCTTTGGACTTCCGGTTTCTGTGTCGGTGGAAAATATGATTTCCGGCAAAAAACGTATTTTTTTTTATACATGAAAAAATTTGATGAAAAAATGAAGAATTTTTTCGAATGATCGATCAGTCACGTCTTTTTTTATCGTAAGGTAAAAGAATCGCTTCTTCACCTTATATTGCCGACAGTTGTTTTACACTATAAACGAAGCGAATTTACGAAATAATAACGGAGATATGCAAAACGAAAAATGTTCATCAAGTGGTTTAAGAAAAAAGTGAAATTAAAAATTGTAAATTTTTTTAATTAAGAAAATAAAGATAAAGAGTGCCATTTATAATTATTATCCCGTATTGTACGTTCAGATTCGCGGAAAGATCAAAGGCGCCAAAGGGACTTGAAATTTTTTTCCAAATCATTAAAAGATCGATAATTGACGACAATCTTCGCGGATCACCGTATTTTTTTTTGACAGAAAATCATTGTACAAATTTAAAGAAACTCGATGAGGCGGTACGATAAAAGGATCAAAAGAGGGCGATGCGAATTGAGAGATAAAAGTGCGCCACGCGATGAATAGAAAGAAACAACGAAAGAAGAAGAAGAAAAAAAAAAAGAAGCAGAGAATGTAACGCCGAACGGAAGGAGAAGCGGAATAAAGGCGTACGAAGCGAAAAAAGATTCGCTCGCGTTGTTTTTCCCTTTCATCCTGTGCTATCCTCACTTCGGGCGTCGACCTCATTCCCTTCTCTTCTCTCTTTTCTTTCCCCATTCCTTCCTCTCGGCATTATTTATCGCTTGTCTCAACCTTTCCATTCGCTCGATCTTTAAAGTTCCACCATCGACGACATTCGCTATTTAATATTAAATAATGATAAACCGCAGCGCAGCGTACGATGATCTAACGAATTATTGTCTATATACACATTAATTGTAATACAGTGTAACTGAGATAATATATCTTGGCGATACCGTGAAGATATCTCTCGCGCGTTTGAATCTGTATAGCGGGGATGAGGCCAATTAGCGCGGAAGCACCGCTAACGAGATGACTATCCCCATCGAAAACCTGCTTATCGTAGTTGCGAAAGAGAAGAAATACACACATACGAGCTGAGGATCAACTTGTGTTCGTCTGCACTGCGTGCAGCTGCATCTCCTCTGTTTTCCGCTTTTTCTTGCTATAGCACGAGGCTTCGCTTCTTTTCCTCTATCGGTACCTCTTCTCTTTCTTCTTCTTCTTCTTCTTCTTCTTCTTCTACTTCTCTCGCGTCTTTGATTCCGCAAGCCGTGAGAAAAGTTGGCTGATGTTAAAAACCTCAAACGCGGTTCGTTGTCTGCGGAAGCAAAGGCGCAAAAGCCAGCAGCAAGTTCATTGCCACTACCGCGTACCAACCATCTGGGGATGCATTATGGTTATGCAACGTTTTTAATTGCCTTAATTAATCGGCTAATTGCGTCCCGCGAGTAATTAAGCCGGAGCTCGTAGGCACGGTTATCCCTTTTGCGTTTGCGTATGGGTTACCACTACGGATTCAACACGAACGGAACGTCTACAACTACTAACAGCGTTGACTGATCCATTAAATCCTTTTTTATATCCACGTGTATATGCAACGACTCGCTTTTTACTCCGGTAAAACTCTATCGCGGGGGGAACATCTTATCGTTTCATACGTATCCTTTTTTTTTCCGTAGTTCTACCTTTCTTGGTGGTGATCTTCTCAAAGAAAAAGGCAACATCACCCGCGGCTAGTCGCGAGTCTCACGTTACTCGATTCGCGAATAATAGCACGTAAAACGCAACTCGTCGCGGTATTTTTTTTTTTTTTCCACGACACTACTAACCCGTGCAGTGACTGCGCGCTGACTACTCGGTGCAACGACCTTTGAGTTAATTATTCCGAGTTAATGGAAAAAGAAAAAAAAAAATAGAGTTAACTGAAAGAACGGACGTGAAAAGAGTCGCGAACAATGGAAACGCGTTCGACGAAGTATACATGAGGATACGCCTATCCATTTTCCTCGATTCTATCGCACGAAGAAAGACTCTTGACGTTGCGAAAGATATAAATCCCCAAACGATGTTTTTTTTTTTTTTTTCAGAAAAGTAAATACTTATGCGAAGTACTTAAATTGTCAAAAAAATTCACTTCAAAAAATAGTGCAATCGTTAATTATAATTTATAAAAATAATAATTATTAATAGAAAAAAAATCATTTTATTTATATAATTTATAAAAATTATTAATGAAATTATTATTCATGAAACCCAAAGATCCCGATTAACCGGAAGTCGACCTCGTCTTGCAGTCGATAACGGAGGCAAAAATCGATAAACTTCGCCTAATTAAGCTCCTCGGGCGAGATATGTCGGGGGAACGAGAGGCGAAGGGCGAACTATACATTTTACAGTTGTGATTACAGCGACTGAAGTCAGTAGGAAAGAAAGGACGGGACAAAAGCTGCAGGGGCATCGAATGGACCCTAATAACGCGCGCGATCTGTGAACGGGTCACGAGTCGCCGCGGGAGTTCTCAACAGAAAACAAACAACAACAAAAATAGTATAACAGACGATAGAATAGAGAACTCTGCTTTCGAATCGCAGAGAGAATCGAATCGCGTAAACGGTATTCAAGGAAAGCGTGTATGTCGCATATAGATATAACCACGAAGCAGAATCGTAAGTAAAAAGAGCTGAAATGAAAAAAAGAAAAAAAATAGAAAACAATTCTACGTGCAACGGGAAAGTGGTTAGTAAACGTCGTAAACGATATATATCTATAGTTGTGCACTGGCGACTATCGATCCGGGGGCTGCGAGACACTTGTGTTATCACTTTGTCAGTGTCTTCGACGCGATGCGAAAAATATTTTATCTTTTTGTTTTTTTTGTTTTTTTTTCGATGAGATTTCTTTTACGTGAGGAATAATAATTAACGAGTAATCCAATTATCTACAGTTCTGTAGTTGAGGCATTGCAGGGAAAAACAGAAGCACACGGGTACGTAGCATCGACTCGAACGTGTGTTGGATCTACGAGGTCGACGGAGCTGCTGTTGCTGCTCCTGCTACCGGCGAGGAAGACGCGGGGGGTACCTAAGACGTGGGTAACGGGAAATCGAAGGTGAATGCTCCGACGATTCGCGAATCGCTCCTATAGCTATGTATTTACTCTATACACCGACACATACACACGCGACGGAGTGTATAGTCTGTGTACATTGTAGACATTGGAAGAGCCTTGACGTACGTCAAAGCGCGGACATTATACACATGTATGAACAAAGTATAGAATAGAATAAGGTAAAGACCGGTGGTGCGCTGTACTTTGGTTGCCTCGAGTCGAGGAGTAACCGAATAACTGGTAATCAGCGTCGCGGATACGAGAACGGAATTACGAGCGACGCGAATGGCGAAACGGAAAATAATAAAGAGGAAGAGAAATGAAGGAAAAATGAATAAGTGATATTATTGTCGTAATTTGCAACTAAGTGAATACAGGACGAGAGTTTTACCGAGATCTCCCGCTGTTGCGAAACTCCTGCGCTTTGGCGGTCTGACCAGCGATAGCTTTTTCTACTTGAGACGCAAAGCGAACTGTACGAACTTCGCGATGCGCTTTGGCGCAATGAATATATATTTTACGAAAGAAAAAAGAAAAAAAAATCGATTTTAAAGTTGTCGTGATGGAAAAAAAAAAAAAAAACCAGCGTCGACATCAATTAAACTTATTTTTCAATTAAGAATCCAAACGAAAATTTTTTTTTACTAAAATTGTAAAAAAAAATGTCAACAAACCTGAAGTGATTTTTCAGCAAATTCAACATTATGTTTTTTTTTTTTTGCATAAATTTCTTGAGAAGCATATAAAGAATTTGAAACATTTGTCTGAAATTGATTCGATTATCGTAAGAAATAAAAATGACTTTCATTCATTACCGGCCTGAAGTTCTCTTATGCAAGAAATATAGTACTTCGCTATCGTAGTCGAGATACACTTCGTCTCTTTCGCTCGTTTCTACAGTGTTCACGTGCTGACGGAATTATCGAGTCGGCGAGTGAGTATAATTCGCTCGGCTTTCGCCCAACGAATCGCCAACGCAATTTCGTAGGCTCTTCGCGCTGTCGACAGTCGTTTCTCGTATGGTATACAAGGTAATTCAGTAACGCGTTATGTCTATCGTCGAATGTACTTTATCTCTGTATTATCCCGTCGTGTGGAGAGCGCATCTCGTTTCCCTCCGATGCGCGGGTTCAGCACACCGAACGATTGCGAGATCAGCGCTGATTGCCCGACAGAGGAAGTCCCGGCGAACGGGCGAAATTCCCTGATTTCTCTGGTAACCCTGAAGAAAATTCATCGAGTGCACACGAGTCTCGAGTTGCGGTGCAGCTGCAGCACGATAACTTTCTCGTTTCTCTAGTTGCATATTTTCTCTCTCCGCGCGTATATATTCGAACAAATCGTTTTTTTTTCTCTGTTCTTTTTTCTATTCTTCGGAGATTATAGAATCGAAATTTTTACCGGAAGTCACGAGCGGAACAGTATATGTATAAGTAAAGATACTTTGTACGTAACTATTCGATAGATTAGACTTATGCAGTAAACTGCAATGGAATAGACTACAAAGTCTATAAATTCTTGTCGTCGCGTAAAGGCTTTCTGTAGTCGACGTTTGGCCACACAGCGACTTAACGAGGGTGTATCGTTGCATTCCCAACCAAAAGCGAAATTCCGCGAGAATTTCGAATACTTCGCGACGAAATAAAAATCTGAAAAATTTCAACTGTACGAAAGGTTCTAAAAACATTTATTTTCCATAATAATAAATCCAAAAAATTATTAACAAATTACGATTTATTTTTTAGCAAAATTTGATTCGCACATTTTTCAGAAAACATGAATTTTTTTAGAATTTTTTCTAATTTTAAAAAATCTCGTCTTTCGATTCGTGACTTTTCAGGCAAAAAAAAAAATTCCGAAATTAGAAAAAATTTGAAAAAAATTCATATGTATTCCGAAAAATTAATGGATCAATTTCTCCGAAAAATAAAGTAAAATTACCCGGAGATTCGTTAAACAAGTTCTCCATTTTGTTAATAACTTTTTAGCATTATTATTATGCAAAATTAACGTTCTTAGTACCTTCTATATAGTTGATTTTTTTTGGATTTTTATCTCATCGAAAAATATTAAAAAATTGTCTTTGCATCTCACTTTTCGCTGAAAACGTAACGACACACCGTCCCTAAGGACTGCGAGGAGAAACGACGAGTACAATCGCTACGATAAATTCTTCCATTGCAATGAATATAGCGAAAACGAAAGCTTGCAAAAGCTTCATATATTTCGGTGCAGATGTGAGGGGTTCGATCGCGTGTTCTGTCGGTGTGTTTTTCAACAACGACTGGCCAACGAGGAAGAATACACCAAGAATGCGGTGTACGTAAAATCGAGCGAAATTCAAGGGCGTAAATGTAGAAAACATCATCTCTCGTTTTGCCCCCATTCTTCGTGGTCTGTTCTACTCGCGTGTATCAAGATTCTAATCGATTAACATAATGTTTCGACCTCGTAAAACCGGTATCTCAAAATTCTTAATAGTATTTCAACAATTTGGGGTGATAAATGATCGTTTTAATAAATCGTCGAACGAATGGTTTGCGCGTTATTTGTTGCGAGGATTGGGGGAGAAATGATCGGTTTTAAATTTCACTCCGCCGGAATTTAATTCGAATTTCACCCCTCTTGGGTTATGGAATATGAATATACGGGTGTAGATATTTCAAGGTTCGCGGAACGACGACGACGACGACGACGACGACGACGACGACGACGACGAAATCGTGGCACAGACCGCGGTCGGGTCGATGCCGTGGTAAACCTCAAGGCCTTCCGGGCACCTTAGCGGTAGACGCAAATCTATGTATACGCATACAGTACAATACACCGATCGCGGAAATCATGCAGTTGGAAAATTATGTGATTTAAATATGTATATTACCCATAAGAGCTGAAAAGCTTCAGGGGCTTTCGGAAATTTCAGGTTAAAAAATGCGGTTCATTTTTTTTTTATCGGCAGAAAAAAAAATTATCGGAAATCTCATTCGATTCATCGTATCGATGTCCTGATCGCGTAAAAAAAAAAATGTCGGATCCGATTAAAACGACCATTTTTTTTTATTATCTTGAAAAATGTAACAAAAAAACATACTTTTTAAAATCTTTAATATTTAAAAGGGGATTTTTGTTGTTGTTGTTGTTATATATATTTTCTCTGACATATTTTTTTAGTTATAAACCGCTCGACTGCAAAGCGATCGATTGAACAAATGTGTTTTCTCATCCGTATCTCTTGTTTTCTATTATTTTCCTTCAACTATAATGTTTCCTTTCGCTTTCTATACTCGAAGATATCTCAAATCCAATCGTATTAGTTATATAGAACGCCGGAGTTATATCGTTATAGATGGTGCGCACGTTTCGATTACTTTTGTTCCAGAGGCGGTTTTCTTGTTCCGTCTCAGGCGAGAAAATGAGTTAACATCTCGTGGGGATATAACACCGAACGTTGTTTGATATATAACTCCGTACACCATTCACACTTGGCGTAGGAGTTTATAACATAACTGAAAAAGATGCGTACCGCGTTCGCTCCCCTCCGCACCAACGGATGGAGAGAGAACTGGCGAAGTCGCAGGAAGCGGAGAACCTTCTTCGCCGCGATACCCCGACGCAGGCTGTGTACGCGAAGCCACAAACTACCGTATACCTTCATTTATGAACCCATAGATCCATCTCTACGCAGTTTATGCGAACGTTAACGCGTACATTTATGATCCGGCGTGTGGCTCGGGGAGTCCGGACATAGTATTCTCTGCACCCGGGGATATCGCGCGCGCGGATGCTGTATAACCCCCGCGGGAATAAGTTTCGCCGCGAACTTCGTTGCAACAACATAATATACCGTATAAATCGTATTTACATTGTGACATAGAGATTTCGCGATAACGAAACTCACGACAAGTAGACGAACGCGTGGACCGTGATATCGATTATTATTAAAATCTTCGACTATCGAACCGGCAATCGCAAATTTTATCTCTTCGTTTCTTATCTCTGCACGATAAAAAAATCTTCGCAGTTTTAACAAATCTTTTTTTTCGACATTATAAAAAATATCTTTGAGTTGACGAAAATTTCTATAAAATTAACATTTTTTTTTTTTTTTTTTTTTCGATGTTAACGAGAAAAATTTTGCGGACTTTTATGGAGAAGAAATGTTATTTTTTTATCGTGTAGATCGAGAAAAATTGATATGTCTATAGGTCGCTTTCTATCAGTTGAGTTTCTTATCAGTTCCAATGAGTTTTCTTTACTTCGCGTTTTTTATTTTTCTACATTTAAAAATTTTTTTTGTTACCTTATCGGATATCGAGATTCTGGGATTCTGGTTTACGTAGAATTCGCTTTCTATCCATTAAACTCCCTTATCAGTGCAAACAACTTTTCATTAGTGATCGCGATGTTTGGCTGCAAACGCATAGATCCTAATGATCGCCGTATCCCTGATGTTCTCGTTTATCAAAAGCCTATCGGAAACCGCAGGGGGAGGGGAAGCGAAAACGAGGAGTATATAATAGTCCGAGGACCATTTCGATCGATGTTCCTGACGCGAGTCCTGTGTAACGTACGTTGAGCGCAACGACGTCGATAAATCAATGCAGGCGTCCCGCGTATAGTGCATTCTAATAGCGGTAAGCTGGAGTTAGTAGTTCGGTACGGGGAAGCGGCGCATTTCGCGAGGGAGAAAGATATACCAGCGAGCGAGAGACTCGCGAACCCGGAAATCTCGATCGCGAGAGAACGTTCTCTCGAAGCTGCGCTCGACTCTGCACGGATCTATCCACCGCTCGTGGCTCACGTGACGTCGGGGACGAGTTTCACGTATTCTTGGTGCAGTGGTGTACACATAGCGAAGATAATCCATTATGCTATACGCGTAAGACACGCGACAGGAAACCGATGTCAACGCGAATCAAAATGTGACGACGGCGGTCCGGTCAAAAAATTATTCAAAAATAAATAATATGTTCGATCGATTATCCAGAAACTTTTTGAGTAAAATGCGTCATCGTATTACGAAAAATTATTAAAAAATCGGAAAATTTCATTCATTAAAAAAAAATTGCAAAAATTAGAGAAAATTCGAAAAAATGTCGATGTTTTAAAAAAAAAATGGACGATCAATTTCCGCTAAAAAAAATTAAGGCACCGGACGATTTGTTAAAAAATCGTTTTTTTTTTTTTCAATGTTGTTAATAACACATTGCATTATTATTATTATGCAAAATTTTATTCCATTGCGAAGTATTTAAGATTTTCTCCGAACCTGACTTTTGGTTCAGAATGTAACGATAAACTTTCCTTAAAGTATTTATGCGCGCGGATTTCCGGGTTTCAAGTATTCATCTCACTTTGGTTGTTGTCATCGTATACATCGATCCATATATTTTGCGATACGTTTACTAACGAAGTCGATTTTAATTTAAAACAGGGAGTCGAGAATCGAGAAATAATTTTACGTAAGAGAAACATGAAAGAGTATTCCGACAGTTGGGTGCGATATCAGCAGTTAATATCTCGAGTTAATTACACATTCGCTGTGGCGCGATAGGGAAGAGAGACAGAGCGAGTAGCCGAGGGAATGGAGGAGAAGGAGATCTAAGATCGATGCATCGAATGAATTCTCGAAGCTCGCGATCCCGGCTTTGCGAGGAGTAAACTCTCGTCGATCTCCGTCTCTCGCACGCCAGAGGAATCGCCCACGTTACGTCTGTAAACGTTCGGGGGGGCCGTTGGCCGACTCGATGAGAGCCGAGACTCACGGGACTCGCTCTCGATTCCCAAGCGCGGATAGATAGATAGATAGATTACAGGAATAAGAGAGTTGCCGTGTATATGCTTTTCGCTTAGACGAACATTTAACCGCCAATTTTCCGTTAAATGACGCGTTATCGGTATATTTCAAGTATTAAATGTGATTTGTCGATACTATAGTTTCAACATCATTGCCGGGAAATAAAAACATTAAAATGACGTTAAAAAGTATTTTTTTTAATGAGAAACGGAAACGGAGCAAAAAAATAACGGAAATAGATTTGTGCCGAAAAAAATCAAAAATTAAATAAATTCAGAGATTGTTATAATAATAATAATAAATATAATAAAATTATAGTAATATTACAATATATAGTGAAAAAATTATAAGTTGATTTATTATAAATTAATATAAATTTTTTATTATCGCAATAAATTATTACATAAAATCTATTTATTATTATTTTTATTGATTCTAACGACAGATTATTATTTCTTATCCCATTAGACTGTACTGACTGTTAAAATAAATTTCCTCGTATTTATACTCAAAATACAACTTGTGAGAAAGTTATCGTCGAGTCATTAAAGTCACAGGCAATTTATCCGCGTAACTAACAAAGGACACGAAAAAGAAAAAAAAAAAAAAAAGAGTCCTTTGTTAATATTGAATGGTTATACGGTTTGCGTTAAAAGGGTCTGTGGAGAAAGGACGACGACTCGGGGGTCACGAGAGCGCGAGATCTCTTTGATTTCCCTCTGCAATTCAAGCGTTTCTGTCCTTTAATCCCATACATAAATGTATATATATATATATATATATATATATATCTATTCCCTCATATACGATCGCCGATGAACCAACAGCACTCTAAGAACTCTTTGGTATCGTCTAATTGGTGCACATCTCACCGTGTTAAGCGGCAACGGGGGGGGGGGGGGGGGGGGGCGGAGAAGGGCTTTCGTCGGTGTTACATTCGCGTCGAGATTCCACGGGTGCGCCACTCCGGCTAAACTCGTGCAGAAACTTTCTGACGTTAGAGTCGCCCGGTTCGGCTTGGAAACGATACAACATTGCCCTTTGCCCGAAGCTGCGGGAAATCGTTGCTGAATACGGGTACACGGAGTGAACGTATACTGTACGTACGTATACAGGGTACGAGAGAACGAGGTACGACGTTAGCGAAGGTAATGGGGTACGAAGTATTATAGATACGACGTTATACGTTTATACGGCTATATGTGTATACTATTCGTACCAAAGTGGACGCAGACACACAAACTATCGATATAGCATAGGAAAGTATCGGTATTAGTCTGTTACACAGTCTCGTTACTTAGTTGCAAGGAGGAGTGGATATATGTTACGGGACGACTAGTCGATCCACATAATCGCTCGCGGCCTGTTTCACTCTCGTGTCTCTCGATCTTTTGCCCGTTTAGAAGACAAAAGAGAGACGAGTGAAAAGAGAGACTCGCGGAGAGAAATTCAAGGGATAGAAGAGATAAGCAACGAGAAAACTTCATTTCGCACAGAGAATCCACCGAGGCGAATGTGTATCTCACCTTTGGCATTTCTCATAGATTCACACTTCGCCACACCCATCGCTCTTTTTTATAAACGTTTGTTCGCTTACTATAGATTGTATATGTATAAAATAAAGGAAGAGGTTTCTTCGGGAAGCCTGAAACGTTTCTCTGTGGAACTTAAGTCTATTTGCATTATACCTTCTCTCGTTCATTCGCGAGAGTAATACAAACTATCGTGTGTCTCTGCGAGTCCTTCTCCGACGTTTACGGATAGGAGAACTCGTTCGAGAAGGAAGCTTTGTCGGCTTGTTGGATCCCTCGTGCGCTTGAGAACGATCAACGAGGACGAAAGGAGAGTCGAACGAATCAACCGAAGCCAAACCTCGTTTATAGCGAAAGGAGAAAAGAATCGTCGTTGCGAATCGATCGGAATCCGTGAGAACGCCGCTGAGGTACTTACGAGATGCCCTCGATCGTTGGGATTCTATTCTGAATTAGATATCAGTATCTTCCGCGTGATAACTCGTTTCTGGTGGATATATTGACTATCGAATCGAATTAATGGAATGAACATCGTCGGAACGGTATGTTTTAAGGAGGCGTATCGTTATATTCTCAGCCGCACGTGAGATTCAGAAAGAATTTTGGATACTTGCTAATGGGATAAAAACTCGGAAAAGTTATTGAGAAAATCGAAAAAAAAAAAAAAAAAAAAAAGTTCAACAAATTATCCGGTAACGAATTTTTTTGTTACAGAAATCGATTCGTTAACTTTTCCGAACATAAAAAAAAATAACGACTTGTCGTTTTTTTTTTATATGAAAAAACGCGAGTTTGAGATACATTTTGCCAAAAATTACGCGATTCCAGTTTTTTATTACATTTACGAGAACCCGAATTATATTAAACGGGAGAAACGCGGCCCGTCTGAGTGCGCAACGATGTAAGTAGATATATCCCCTCGAAAATAAACGTCTGATAAAGTTGATGCGAAAAGAGTTATTTTCAGAGGCGTATTGCTATTTTCGCGATGTCGAGGGTACAAAAGATCGAGTTTCCAGAGGACGAAAAACCGAAAACGAATAAAGGCAAAACAATAAATTTATTCGCGAATTTATTCACGAGTTGTGCAGGTAATACGAAAACGTGGGGATTTATACGCGCAGCAGTTTTATTTGAAACTCGGGTACCCGACTCTTGATAACACCTTTGGCAGACAGCTTCTTTGCCTTCTCGTCTTTTCTACGGTTATTCTTTCGCTCCTCCGTTGTCTCTCGCGCGGGATCTCAATTTTTTTATCTCCCGACCCCTCAACGCCAATCTCATAAATATTGAACAATTTTTTACAAAGCTTCCACCTGTCCGTAGCTCCGCGAGATGTGCGACGTTCAGCGCGCGAGAGCTATGTAAAGATAGTTAGACGAAACTTCGTGGCAACTCGACGGTAGAATTAATAATAAATTTAATTAAACTCGTTAGCGTCGACATACCTGCGATACACATCTTTCAAAACGTATCCAAAGCCAACGCGATTCCTTATCTTTACATTTTGTTTTTGTGTTTTTACTTCACTTACGCGCGCAACTTGCGTGTCGTAATTGACAAAAATGCAATTCGTGATCACCGAAGAGAACGATTTACGAAACGCACTTTTCAGACGAACGATGAACTGTTTTTCGGTTAAAAAAAAATTTTACCGAAAATTTGACAAGAATGAAAATAAAATAAAAATGTGCAATTTACGGAGCGCAAATTCAATGAATTTTTTATTTGTATTTTATACCAATTTATTTCGAATTGTGTCGAATTTTGTAAACTATAAAATAACTTTCTTCACATCGTATCTTCATTTTTCCAAAATAATTCGTAATTTTTTTTTTTTTTTTTTTTTTTCAAATTACATCGCAATTTTTAAAAATAATTTCTGGTTCTTTTCTCGTCTGCTATATTTTCCGATCGAATCTCAAAAAAATCCGCCAATCGTGTTATCGTAAACTTAACCGGACATTGTTCTTAAAAATAAACAAATTTCTATTGTTTAACATTCGAAATTGTGTACAGATAGCATCCATCTTCAGTCTCGTGCAGCAGTAATAAATTGTCTTCGACGCTTCCGAGTTTTTGTGTTTTATTTTTTATCTTTAAAACATATGTTTTTTTTCAATCCTAAGGAATTTCCATTCTTTCGAGTACTACGTGACGGCACAGTGGATACACGTAAATACATGCGTCAAGTCTTAACGCTACAGAGTTACGTGTTAACGCGCCTCGTCGATTCTAATGGCGTTTCCGTACTCCCGCAGTAGTAGTATACAAGTAGTAGTAGCAGTGTACCAGTCAGACAGCGCCGAGATTCTTCCGCGTTCGTTCGCGCAACCGCTTATGGCTGATCTCTCGCCATGCGTCTCGCTGCGCTCACACCGGTATATGTGCCTTTCTGCGTTCGCGAATTGTATATGCATGACTCTCGCTAAAGACTCTCTCGCGTAACGCTGCTTCGGTTCCTGACTGTCTCTTGGTCGGCCGGCCGACTCGCCTATTGCGTAACGTCCATTTATCCGGCGACACTATACCCGCGAGTTCTCGCCGTCTATCATCGCGCAAAAAAAACAAAAAACAAAAAATAGACACCATGCGAAGTGTAAACTCCGTCGATAATCTGGAGATCCCGGGGTGCGATGATCTCACAGACTCTCTCTCTTATCGTTATCCCATATCTCTCGTGTCGAGTGGACACATAAAATATCGATCGTATCTCGCCGCTGGAAGCTGAACTTACCGACACACGCATTTAGCTATGTGAGCGTTCAGAGAGTCTCGGAGTTTACAGAACTATACGCGAAGTTATAGTATTTTATTCGATACATCGACCGTACGAGACCCGGAGAGATACGCCTTTTTAGTTCTCAGGCGATCAACGTATAAAATCGGCGTTAAAGTTTCATATCTCTCGAAAATCTATGCTCTCGTTATCTGTTACACGCTGACTGGAGAGTTTAAGCAACAAGCGACATGCACTGAGATACAAGAGCTCCAGTGGGAGCTGTAGGTACACTACGGTGTCTTCGATCTTTTTTTTTTTTTTTTTTTTTTTTTTTTTTTTTTTTTTTTCGTATGTTTTATCGACGATTAAGACTTCCTTTCTTTTCGAAAGATTTATCTATTAGATTTATCATCGAGTTTCACTCCGATGTTTATTACATCACCAACAGCGTAGACTTTCCTATTTATTTGTAATTCGCGTACATTTTAAACGTGCGGTACACACAAGTGGGTACCGAAGAAACGGCAAACATAATGTGTAAGAGAAGCTGATAACGCCGCGCACCCACCTTGTTATATCCTCGATAGCTCCGGGGAAATTGCATCACTGCTTCTAAACTGCATCGCGGCGAACGATACGAAAGAGAAAGAGTTACTAATGGCGTTTCGCTGCGGATATATGTATGTGTAAATTTTATGGAACGAGGAAAAGCGCGCGAGTGGGTACCTGCTGCTCGCCCGGGCGAATGTATACTTTCACCTCTGTTCGCCGATCGATTCGTTTCGCGAGACTATCCCAACGTGTAGTTTTTGCGCGGCGAACGAATTCTGATATTGTCGCTGAGTATAGTGATTACGATTTGTATATTTTTTATTATTATTATTAATTTTTATATATATATATATGTATATATTTAAATTTTTTTTTTTTTTTTCTACGATCGTCGAATAAATTCGAAAATCGACTACTTTCTCAGACATGACTAATTCTTTTTAATATAATAAAACAGGTTAAGTTCCTTTTTTCATATGCGTCGGTGGTCGCGGCTCACAGCATCGTCGCGGAGAGTCGAGAATACTGAGTTCAATGCCTCGTTGATGAGGTTCCCGACGCGAACGCACCTTACCTACTCGTAATCCTATCACTTCATTTTTTTTTTTTTTTTTTTTTTTTTTTTTTTTTTTGTGTTACCGCGATACTTGATAAAAAGTTGAGAAACGTTTCACACGAATGCAGAGAAAATTATCCGCGCCTTTTTCGAATTGTGATGGAGTGTAATAAATATGAAAAAAAGGATCGACGGGTCTGACGAGTTCGATGGCGATATTGCAGTTACATCGATTGACCACTTCCGTTTTCTCATCGTCGATGAGAGTTTCTTGTTCTCGCGTTATAGCTCCAGGTTATCAAATCATTTATTTTTAATATAAATTACGTATAATGAAACTCGATAAAGCACTCAGCGACAAAGTAGCGTATCGAGAAGAATATATAACGAACGATTCAGCAGGTATATATACATAGAGTATATATTCTATCCGAATGGAAGGCAAACTCCAGAGAACTGGTGAAACTTGTTCCCCGGGGGCAGCCTTTAGCGAACTCGACTATAGCAGTGTTACAGTGTCCCGATGGTTTTCTCTTAACTCCTTTTTTTTTTTTTTTTTTTTTTTCTACTGTCCCGATCGGCAATGATTCGATCGTCGAGAACTCTCGAGAATAAACGCGTATAAAAAAAAAGATAAGTAAATAAATGTTTTTAATAACTTCCCGTTTGCAGCGACTGGATAGTTGCGAGAAAATTCGAAAGAAAAATACCGGTAACGTCAGGCTGATCGAAAAAAAAAAAAAAAAAAAAAAAAAAAAAAAAAAAAACGCGATTTTACTCATTATTACGAGATATCGTTGGAAGCTCTTCACGATCATCTATTTTCTTCCGGAGCGTTAAACTTCCGGTTTATAAGGAGATCTCGAAGAAAACAATCGTTCAGTTCGAAGGTAAATTGTCGAACAAACAAAAAAAACATAGCTTCTCGAATAACTGCTCGAAATTTAGAGGAAAAAATAATAAAAAAATAATTTTATAAACATAAAAAACTTCGATTGAAAAAGGAGTGTAATGCAGAAATTGTATTAACAAAAAAGAGTGAAATAAATAATTATTAGCATTTTATAGATTTATTGGTTATCGATTCTTAAAATCTATTATACTACAATAAACAAATAATTTTTTTTGTCTTTCCATTTTAAAATTTCGGGATTAAAATTTTTTTCAAACCATTTTTATTTTATTTTTATGAAAAAAGAAAAGAAAAAAACAGAATCTATCGAACATCGAACGCGAAATAACAGAATTTCTCACACGTCCATTGCTATTCTTCCCTGAAAGCATTAAACTTCCGGTACACAATGAAATCTCACAACAAAAATCGTTACTTTTATCGAAGGTATAGTAAACTCAGTCTGAAAGAGCCGCCCATCGAGTGACGTCCTTAGCAGCTGTTCGAAGTTTAGCCACAAGCGCCACAAGGTCGCAGAGTCTCTCATTCAATAGAGCGTTGAGAGTGTCGCGATGAATCGAGAGTCTCACGTGACAAGAGACGTTAGTCTGTCTATAACATCGATCGCTATGCGCACTGCGAAACCGAGAGGTGTCTATAGCGTAATGAAACTTTAAGTATCAACACAGAGATGGTTTTCGCAACGAGAGTTTTCCAGTTTGTGCTGTAAGCAGTGGTAAGTGCGCGTCGTGAGCGGCCGGTGCACGCGACTGCATACGCGCGCGCGCGCGCGCGCGCACCTCTACAAAACGGCTCGGCGCTGTCTGATGCATAGCGCAGTGTTTCAAGCGCCAGACGAGCGCCACACAGTGCAGCACATCACAGTAAAGGCCTTCTTACCGCATAAAACGCGGTTTCTCGCTCACTCGCTTTCTCACAGTCCTCACAGTCGTGCTGTTGCCGCACTTGACTATAGTTATGCAATCCCGAGAGCCGCCGCGTCTTTTCATGGTCAAGGCGCCCCCTCGTTGCCTCTCAAGCGGCCCCTCCTTCCTCGTCCCTCGTTTCCTTCTTCGCTCTTAAGCGCGAGAGAGAGAGAGAGAGAGAGAGAGAGAAAGAGAGACCGGGGGGGACGACCTAATAGCGTGTGGCACTTACTACGCTCGAGAGTCTCGACGAGTCCCCGTAACTTAACGCCACGTGCTTCCGACACTTTGACTTTAACACCCAAATCGATCGAAACTCGATAATTTCGATATATTTCCCGGAAAAAAAAAAATACGACTATTCTGTTCGAAAATAAAAATAGAATGATTCGGTTGGCGAAACTTGCGGAATGGAAAAAACACGTCATATGCACTGATTTCACGCGAAACAGCGTTGCCATAGGAAGCGAATATCATTAGCATTCGTTTATAACCTCGTAGAGTGCGCGAAGTTTGAGGGGTTTAACTGCTCTCCGGGTATCTTTTCAACGTCGTTGAGAGAGAGAGAGAGAGGGGTTCGCGATGTATAGATATACACATCGCGGAGGTTCGCAGCCCAACACTCTACATAATATTACTTTTCTACGAGCGAAGCGAAAACTCGTTTACTTCGTTCTCGTTCTGCAAACGAAGAACGCGATTGTAGAGAGCGATTCAAAATTTATCGTTATTCTTTCGTCATTAATTTAATCGCGGATCACTGAACTCGAAGTTTGAAAAAAAAAAAAGGAATAATAATTCCGAAAGTTTTTCCGTGTGCGAGAAAAAGATGAATGCGGGATAATGAAAGAAAAATGAAATTTTTGCACATCCGCGGAGTCGACGATGCGAAATATCTCGAATGAGACCCCCGACTTCTACTCCTCGCAAAGAGGTGCATTGTGGAATGCGAGTGGAAAAACCGGCGTTGCGCGAGGGGGCGTTTGAACGAGAAAAGGAAATATAATGCAGCTGTACCGAAGCGCTTAACGCGTTGATGAGGTCTGTTTCGTGTATAATAGACCCCTGTAGGAAGCGGCGAAGGTATATATGATATACGCTGTGTGCTTTATGTATTAACGATCATTGACCAACGAAAGGCCGTAACTTACCACGGATCGCGTGCTAAATGATACGCGATGCGTCTTTACGTTTCTCGAACGTTCGGTAATAATATCGAAAATCTTCACGTGAGAACATCGCATTACGAGAAACAGAGGGGCGTATTTTCGAAGTATTTTACACGTAAAATCCTGCGCATTGGACCCTTGTCATGGAATGAGATACATATTTTCGCTCGTATTTTCGCGTGAAGATGTTCGATATACTCGCAAGTTGAACGATACAGATAGGCCGGTATTTTTTACACGATTTTACCACTGCGGTTCAACCGTAGTAAGGATAGGCGCGCGAAGATAATTGTAACGCGCCGGTGAAAAAAAAAAAAAATCTACGCTGTGGGTGTCTATGCGCACCGGTTACCGATCTTAATCATTTTTGCTTTATTCAGCGTTGCATGACGGCGCTCTCTCTCTCTCTCTCTCTCTCTCTCGGGTAGCGCAGAGTTTTAAAACCCCATGCTGACGCCTCCGCGTCGACTATATATATATACATACCGAACAGGAATTGTACGATACACACGGACCTCTGGGCGTTTTCACTCGTAAAAACACATCGCGACGAGATCGGTTTCAGTGATCTCGCGAAGCACAATACGCATTTTCAACAATGAGTCGTTACGGAAGTTTCGAAGTAACATCGTTATACCACGAAGTATTCTCATATTTTTTCTCCCCCCCCCCCCCCCCCCCACACCCCTTTGATGCAGAACTACTCCTTTTGGGTTTTTACCCTTCGAGAGAATTTAACGCAACGATTCGCAGAGGTAAATAGCCAAAGGAAAGAATTAGTATTCATCGTCGTTTCCTCCGAGAAAAAAAAAAGGAGCAAATAATTTTGGAGTATTAATTTTTAAAAAATGATAAATCAGAAAGACCTTTAAAAAAAGGGGGGAAAAAAAAAACGACAAGAATCGATGATTTTTGCACGAATGTCGAGAATCTCGCGTGCCGTACGTAATAAAGGAAACCACGCGTGCTATTTACGGTGGCAAGTGCGTTAAGTCTCATCGATCTATTATAAAACCTCTCTACCTTCCAGAACAACAACAACAAAAAACGCATTTCACCTCATTCCATTATCCATAAAAACCTTTCTAGTTATTCGCATAACTTCGCGGTAATCGTCGGCACGAAAAAAAAAAAAAAAAAAAATTACGCGCACCAGGTACGCAGCGAACGGCAGTAAATTTCACGGTGTTGGTTCGAAAAAAAAAAAGAAAAAAGAAAAAAAAAATTATAATCTTTAATAATAAAACTCATAAAGTCGCAAACTCAATTTGTCTCCGTCTGAGTAAATTGGTTGGTGAATATCTCTTGGCGTTACGTGAAGTCACGCGAGTGTATTACTCACACAAAGTCATATTTTTCACGTGTGTACGCGTGTCTTTCTCCGGTTAAAGGAAGAGCCACTAACTTTTCTCTTTATTCGACACTTATGCAACATACCACTTACGTCGTACGTTAGGATACAGTAGAGAGTGTGTATTCGCTTTTGTGCGGTTCGCCAATTGCTTACACGCATACAATATAACGTGATGTGAGGTTATGTGTGCGTGTGGCTCGAGCCTCGAGCATTCGCGCGGTAGTACGTTACTATATATACGTATATAACATATATATATACCAGAAGCAACTGATACATCATCCACTCATACGATCGCGAACGCCACGTGATTCTCGTCTATGTGAGTTTTCACGCGTATATATAAAATATATATATATAGTATAGCCGCACGCGGCATGCGCTCACGTAGCTAAGTGTTTGTACATTGGTAGCATCACTTCACTGGATGATATACCCTACCGAGAGTTCATTGCTCTTGAGGTGGAAGAGAGAAGAAAACGAGTGAGCGACCGAGAGAGATATATATATATATATATACGCTACTGCCGGTGGGGATAGTACCTATAGACAACGAGCGAAGACGACGAGGAAAAAGAGAGAGAGAGAAGGATAAAAGATCGTGAGTGGGTACCGATGCCAGAAGATACTTTGAAGCAGCAAAACTCCGCGGAAGAGTGACGAGAACGTAGATCGGCCGGGTAGAGAAGTGCTATTACCGCACGCCTCGTCGACCCTTAATAATTCACACGTGACTCGTTTTCCTCCTCTGGTTCTGCCGCCACTCGCTGGCAATGCCCCACAGCGCGACACTTCTCGCTTAAGGTCCTCGTCTCGTCTGTTACATTATAATCGTTGTGTCCCAACAATCTTTCGCGATGCCAATCCTTCGCGAAGTATTAATCAATGGAATCGATACCGCGCAACGAGAACTCGGAGACACACCCAATCGATTGTAAGCGATGTATATGATGAACACAACGGATAAGCGTGAGAATACCGTGTAAAGTTCGATTACACGATTTGAAGAACTCGTTAATTTCTCCTTTTGCTCTCTCCGCGGGCAATTGAGGAATTATCGATTCATTGATCGATTATTTAGAGAATTTTTTTTCATTTTTTTTTTTTTTTTTTTCGATTGATTTTTTAGTGTTCTAACAACGCGCTCGGGGAATTGTTTGCATCGAATCGGCAAACGTGATATTTTTTTTTTTTTTTTTTTAATTACCGATTTTTTTTTTTTAACACTCCGGCGATTTCTCGTTGGCGTGTATTGCTCGCGAAAATTTTAACCATCGATTCGATGCAATGAAAAGAGAGAACGAACTCTATCGGGTGTTCGACCAGCAAACACAGTGGAATAGATCGCGAAGGGGGGGGGGGGAAGAAATGAAAAAAAAAAAAAAAAAAAAAAAAAATCTCGTGTACGCGCGGCACAACACATCCGAATGGGTTATACTTCTATATACATAGATTCTCTACACTTTTCTCGACGTGTACACGCGCGCGATGTACTGTATATAACAGTGCGGAGCTCTGGCGACTATTCCTCTTTCTCTCTGATTCTCCGACTCCTCTATACCGGACACGTAGTAACATCGGGTGCAACGTACCTGGATGAGTCACACAGCTAAACTCATACGCTTCGCTCGAGTTTATACCTACTATCGTCGATTATAACGTAATGCCGACGAACTATACACGTGCGTAAAGTTACAGAACTCTCCGTACTCTACACACAATTCGGCTGTTATATATATTGAATTGCAATTATCGAATACGCGTACGAAATACATCGGGGATAAGGGTAACGAAGAAGAGAGCGGAATTGAAAAAAGTAAGACGAGAGATAGAATGCGCGGAGAGTGTTGAATGACGAAAGAGATGAAGAGAACGGGAAGATGGAAGATAAAAATCCAATCATTTCGACCGGTTTTGCATCGGACCCGCGTCCGAGGATAATGGAATACCGCGTTACTTTTTGCCGTTGTGCACGGAATATTTCCTCTTGTTAATAGCCCCCACCCTTACCGCCCGTCCTTCTTCCTCCCGCTGTTTCGCGATGCTGAGTACCTATACTTGTCTGCCTCTCTCTCTCTCTCTGTCTCTCTGGGATCGCCAGGTTCTTCGCGTACCTCTGCTCCAGGTACGTAACGACTGAGGGGGCTGCTGCATCTCTCTTTTATTGAAACTATAAATAGTCCGCTATTTCTTATCGCGCTTTAGCTGATATCACTCACCTGAGACTGGTAATTGCATTTCTTTTTTTTGATACTTCGCAAAAAATGTATCGTAATCAAGAAACATTGATTTTTTTTTTTTTTTTTGGAATTTAATTTTCGTTTTTTAAGGTGAAAGCGAAATACGTTACGAGATCGTAATCGGCGAAAATAATTTTTTGTTAGTATCACTGAATGGCAATATTTTTTTTTTATTTTTTTTATTACGATGAAAAAATATGGATGAATAGAGAATTATCATTGTTATTATTTTTTAGCGATTTTTAAAAATATTTAGATGAGATCAAAATACTTCGGGAGATTTGTAATCGGCGTAAAAAATACGTTTGGTATTCGATTAAAATCATTTTTATGAAAAAAAAAAAAAAGGGAATTTTTAAAAAATTTTATTGAATTACGATATTTCTGATAATTGAATTATATTTAAAAAATTGAGAAAAATGGAAGATAGGATAGTTGGTGGAGTGTTAGAAAAGCGTTTCTTTGAGTCGCCACTGTCGGATGAAAAACATTAAAAACGAACGATGATGAGGTACAGCCGCTGCAGTTTTTTCTGAGCAAATTGAAGGTTCCAGAAACAAAGTAACAACGGAGTATTACTTGTATGTAATTTTTTTTCATGCTGAACACGAATTCTGTAGCATTTTTCGGATCTTCGACTACGATAATGTACGCTATCCGTTGTAATACCCGATCCGCGATAAACTTCCAAAATTACGATAAAAAAAAAAAAAAATTCCGATGTTTCTCGCAAAATGCGATACAAAGTCTATCGTATTAACCATAAATACGAAAAAAATCGCAAAAATACCGGAAACTATTGAAATTGCTACGAAAGTATACAGATTATCCCAATTTTTTGTTCTCTCCGCGCATTAAACCCATTTATTCACCGATGCGACTCCATTTTTTTTGTTTTCTTAATTTTCCGATGTATCGATCGTAGTTTCGGACTATTAATAAAATTCCCGAAACTACACGATTCTCTCGTATTTCGAAGCTATAATCGTAGACCACCAATCGAATAGAAACGATTCGAGTTCTACGAGAACCCACTGTGCGTCCCGCATGTATCGATGCACTCGAGTTGCCCGGCGTGAGTCTCGGATACAGTCGGCACGCAGAATGATTTTTAAAAGAGGGTTACGCAATATATCCCATCGGATTTAGTTTACTTTCATCGACGTCAGCCCGCGGGTGTCGATGCTACGCACGTACCGTGACCGTGGCAGTGAACCAGCGGCACACAACCACCAGCAGCGCACAGTACTCCGCGTGTATACGTAAGTATTACTTAACTATATCGTACTTTCACGTCGAGGCCTTCGTCCCCCGTGTTTTCTGTTGCGGGAGGACGATATCAGTTCGAAAGGAAAGAGAAAATGGAAGAAAGCAATTTTATTTTTTTTTTCACATCTGTTCGTTTCGATCGGAAAACCGATCGCGTCTTCGAGACACGAGAAATAATTCTATCGTATTATCGACTCCGTATTATGAATCGCTTTTTTTTTCCGTACGAAGAAACGCGGTGAGGCGCTCGTCCTTGTCGAATGAACTTGAAAAACGTCGGGGGAATTTTCAACGAGGATTATCGGTATCGGCATCGCCAGCGATCGAATTTCGAGAACACTATTTTCTCGATCGTCGAATCACTCCGATTCCCGATACGCCGAAAAAGTATCGATGTATCGAGACTCGTCGTCGTTTCTTCGAATTTTCGGGATTTATATTCATTCTCGCGAGACAACCGGAGGGCCATATATCGAGACGGAGACCTTCACCGTCTGTTTGATTTTATATTCGTATACCCCGAGTTTCGGCTCGAGATTCTCGGTTATCCCGAATAAAACTCGACTATTTTTCGCCTGTGGTTGCGGCTTCTCTACGTTTGGCAAATGTATAATTCACAACTATCGCCCGGCAATGACGGAGCGAATCGAAGACGCAGAAAGCCGGCGGACTATATTCGAAGGTCGACGTCAATGAAATTTTTTTTATCGATCTTTTAAGGCCGATTTAAGGAATCATGATAATGGAAACATACATTTTGTCGAGAGAAAAATTTTTTTTAAATAAAAACAAAAAAAATTTCGAAAAAAAAATAAAAAAAAAAAAAACGAACCTTGTTTAATGACGATTCCGGAAGGTACCTGGACTAGCGGCAGTGTAGCGTTGTTTGGATTAACTCCCGACAAACTTCCGGGTGTTCCGGGCGGCGGCGACGCACTCGCGCTTCCAACTGATCCCGGATCGCTGAAACCCTGTGCACTGTTTTCCTCGGGACCGTCGAAGAAGCTGAGATTGAATTCACTTCCGGCGTCGAATGACACTTCCGGCGTTAAAGTGTCCGGCGCTGGTGTATTACCGAGACCCGCGCTCAGCGACTGATCGATCTTGAAAACATCCATCGTAGGTATCCGCGACACGATATTTCGCTTTCGTCGATCGTCACACGTCGACGGTGGGTCACCATTCGCGCTTCACTTTTATTATTTTCTCACCCTTGTCTCGTTTTTTTATTTTTTCAATTTATTTTATAGAGAACAAAAAAAAGTAAATAAATTTTTTAAAAATCAAACTAAAAACCCTGAAACGCGTCGTTATTTCGTTAAATTTTTCGATCGATACGAAAAGCTACGAGTGTCGAGAAAGTCAAGAGCCACCGTCACCGCATCGCACTGTTATGAATTATTATTATTTTTTTCTTTTCTTTTTTTTACGAAAAAAAAATCGTATTTTTCAACCCATTATTCTCGCGCTATTGAAGAGCACGTGAGCGGTGTAACGAATGAAATTGAAAAACGGAATTGAAAACACGAGATTCCTTCTTCTCCCCCGCAGTTAATTTCCAACGGTAGAACTCGCCGGTTCCCGATCCTCGTGAACGCCTACGGTAAGTATTTTTTTCTCGTCACGTCGCTCGCACTCGCGTCGATTCCGAATAGCGTGAGTATCGATAATGAGATTTTCGCTTGGGGCTCTGGCGTCCGGCGATAAGCGCGATCCATCGCTGAAATTAGACGAAAAAAAAAAAAAAAACGAAACGAAAAATAAAAAATGAGAAACTAAAGCGAAATATAGATCGTTGAATAAAAAAAAAAAAAATGTCGAAAAATAAAAAATTTTGCGACTGTTTTAGAACTTTTTTTTTTAATGCCTTTGTCAATGAAGATGGCGACGTCGCGAAGAAGGCGCGGGATTCAGGAGAAACGGAAGGGGGGGGGGGGGGGGGGGGAGGGGAGATGAGAGTGAAAAAAAGGAGACCTCGTCGAGAAAGATGCGGGGAGAGAAGAGTGAGAAAAAGTGAATGTCATTGCCGTAATCTTCGGACGTTGACTTCCTCGAGAAAACGAGAGAGAGAAGTTGGTTTCCCCACTCGGCATCGGCAATACGTATACACTTGTTGGCCGTTGACCATCTCCTCCACCTCGTCGTCTTTTGATCACTCCGAGTCTCTATCCCTTCCCGCCGATAGTTTCTCAGCATCTCTCTGCTCTTTACATGTTAACGATCGTTTCTCGAAATACCTATTCACGTTTTTCCGAAATATATGCAAAAACTATCGTTTAAATAATAATAATAATAATAATGATTTCGATCGATTTAACTTCGAACGAAATTCCGGTAACTTTGAGATTTTCACTCAGATGCGTTTACTTTGGTTTTTTTTTTTTTCAAGAATATTCTATACGATAATTGATTAAAATGTTAATTGAGAATAACTGTCTATAAAAAAAAAATCAATGATGTTATTGTGTAAATTCATTCGAGTCTAACGCGGAATTGAATTTAACGGTCGAGCGGTTCGAAAATTCTCGGGGATGACTTGATTTATTGTCTCAACAAGAATATTTAATTAGCGCTCGTAAGGCTCGTAAACCCGGTTGCCAGAGAGAGCAGAAGAGGCACATCGAGAGTCTCGAAGTAATGAAACATAGAGATACACGAGATAGAGGTGAGAAACGAATTGGCAAGCTTCTCACGATCAGACTCATCCAAATGGCGGTTTTGTGGCAGGCAGACGGTCATTTGTCTCATGCAACGCCTGTGTGACTCCTTCTGCCCGCCGCGGGTTCCGCGTTCCATCGTTTCTACGTCACAAGTCAGTGCGTTCACCTTGCCCTCGACATTATACACGAAACAAAAAAAAAACAGACTCGAGTATACTAATTATCGAAATCTATACTCTCGTATCTTTTTGGCCGAACCGCAACAAGTCCGTCTCGTGATTATTCCTAACCTCAAGAAAATACATCGCGAACGTTAACTCGAGTATACGATTGTCATGAATATCGATGTAACGACTCCAAGTTCGCGACAAACTGTTTCCTTCGAAAAAATACATCGAAGATTTTCATAACGAATAACCGAATTTTTTTTTACCTGTACACGAAGAATTTCGTTCCCATCCGCACGAAGTTCTTTTTATTAAATCCCTTGACCGCTGCAAAATCCGCGCACACATTCAATTCGTCGTTTATTCTCTAAACGAGTTCGCGTAACACGATTATTCACCAAAACAACAACAAAAAAAAAACAAATTCGTGAAAACACTGCAGTATAATCCCAATCACAAACTCACGAACGATCGTTTCCGCGAACAAACAAAAACAACAAAACAGTCATCGTCGTGTGTAAAATCGTTGAAAAAATTCGTAGCGAATTTTTCATACGATATAATCCATCGAAACATGCCGATTGCCTAGAGTAGTTCTTGAAGCGCTCGAGGGGTTAAACACGCGCGCGCGCGCGCACGCACACACGCGCACACATGCACACGTACCGCCGAAACTTCTCGGGGGCAACAAATATCACAAAAGCCCTTCGTTCTCGTCGAATCTTTCGTAAGATCTAATCCACCGAATGGGATGACAGATTTTCTCGTTATTTATATCGCGCGCACCGAAAATCATTTTCGTTTCCGATAACGACAAACAAAAAAAATAACGAACAGTCGCAAAGATGTGTACACTTCGCCGACGAGTCGAAAAAAAAAAACAAATTAAAAAATAAACAAAATCTTTCAACTGTATCACGCGTGTGTCCCGTTGCTCGGCTTTCAGTGCAACGTGAACGATAATAATAAAAGGATTTATTTAAAATCAAAAATACGAAATAAGAGAGCCTTCGGTCGAGAGCGTGGTAGCTGCACGCCGGTGTGTCTTGCTCGACGGATACCGGCTCGTCGAGACTCGCTCGCGATTGCGCCGGTTGTGCCCTCTCCTTCCTCTCTCGCTCTCGCTCTTCTCTCGGGCCGCACTCTCGATGCTCGCGCGGTCGGGAGAGTTGCGCGAGCTTCGGCTTACCTGTGAGGTAAGTAAAACCGGCGGCTACGCTCCGGCATGTTACGGCATTGCAAGTCCGCGAGAACCCGCGAACCGTCGACGGGCTTTCCACCTATCCGTGCAGTGGGGAGTGGAGGGGGGGCGGGGGGGATTGCTACGAGGGCTCGTGGGCTTAGCGGACGATGCTGTTGGTAAGCCAAACGTTGGGGGGGTAACGCGGCTGATGCCACGATTGCCTTTGCCGCGGGAGTCAACGTTGGGAGGTTAGGGTACTCTCTCTCTGTGTCCAGGCAGCCGAGGAGGCAACAAGCAAACCTAACATCGGGACGGTTGGAGAGGGAGAATTAAATGAACGAGTGACGGCGAGGCAGAGGTGAGGAGAAATGAGATGGGGAACTCCGAGAGTCCCCCTGGCGAACGGAGAACGTTTGTGAAGTGGGAGAAGGGTGGGGGGGGGGGAGCCGCAGAGAGTATATGTATACGTCGTAGAGTAAGCGACAGCGGCGAGGATACCGAGTAACCGAAGCGAGAGAAAACTAAAGAGAGGGGCAAACATAAACCGTCGTCACGGAGAGGACGGCAACGGAGTGGACCAACTGGGTTCACCAGCAACGATAGTTCATTGACCGAGAAGTGCCGAGCAGAACCGAGTCGAACGGACGATCGCGCGCGACGCGCTCGTTCTACCAGCGCGCAATGGCAAACGACACCGGCGAAATTCGCCTCATATTGCTAAATAAACGTCGAATTTTCTCTCGGGACCCATCTATCTTTGTTTCTTTTCTCGAACTTTTTCGATTACGCGAAAAACTTTACGCGCTCAACGATAGACAAGCCGACTTTGCTACTGTGTCTTGCATCGTTTTCGCATCGATGTATTTACTCGCGCGTTCGGAGGCTTCGTTCTTTATCTCTATGGCTCTCATTTGTTAGGACCAAACCGGGACGGACTTTTTACACGTGCGATATACCGTGGGAATAAACGAGAATTGTCGATTGGTCGCGAATCGAAACTTTTTCGATTCCTCGAATTTTGTTTCTCATTAGAAATATCGTAACGCGCTAAAAAAAAAATGATTTTTTGGAAGAAGTAAAAATAATTTGAGAAAACTAATAATCAATTAGTACAAAAATTTTTTTTCATAAAAAATAAGTTAAAAAGTAGCAAAGTTCGAAATTTTTCGGAATTCTGATTCCGAAAAAAATTATTAGTTGGAAAAAGTGCAAATGATTTGAGAAAACTAATAGTTAGTTGGTACAACACATTTTTTCTTAAAAAGTCGTTTCGGCGATAAATAATTCATTTAATTGTAAAATGAAAAAAAAAAAAAAAAACTTTTGTCTTTCCGAATTTCGCAGAAATGCTTCCGAACGTTCGAAACTATAATTCCATTGACTAAAAAAATTGAGAGAACGAAGATTTTTTTTTTGGCATTCATTGGGCGAACGTACGTAAGAGTATTAAAGAGTTAAATCCTATAAATCTTCCAAAGATTATGTCGACAAAGTTTTATACTCGATGCCCAGAGATCCTGTGACGCTATGGCGTCCATGAAACGGAGTATCCAAGCGAAGCCAAGCAATGCTGCTGCTGCTGCTGCTGCTGCTGCTGCTGCTGCTACCAGAGACCAGCATCAACCGCGCACACTTGTCGGGAAAGGAGATGCGCGGTTCTTCAGAGTAATGAACCTGGGAAACCGGTTACATCTCTCCCTTTACACACTATAATACACACGACTGTGCTATGGATATACAGATCGGTTGTACGTGTATAATATACATATGACCATCGAGTACCGTCCCATTTGGTATGAAAGAGCTTTTCGGAAACTCTGCAAACCCCACTAATATCAATTTCCCAAGTATCCGCGAAGTTTTACCTTCAAGAAAAATCATTTAAAACGAAAAAAAAAAAAAAAAAAAAAAAATAATGTTTACGACACGAAAGCGATGCGGAGCAAAAAAAAACGAAGGGGTGGGGGTGGATGTGGGGTTAAGAGCGCCGGAGAGCGATTATGAAGATTACTTTTCATCATCCCCTTCGCTCGAGCGGACGTTCGCGCATCTCCGCGAAGCCTCTTAGGCGCTCGCGAAACCCTCTTTTTCTCCGGACTCTTTTCCCTTCGCAGGCGTATACGCGAACAAGAGGTCTCCCCGTTGAGACTCTCTCGAGAGAAAAGAGGTTTTCCGGGGGTGAGAGTGAGACGAGGCGGTGCCTTGACACAGATCGTCGTCGTCTTCTACTTCGTCTTATTCTCGTCGCTGTTTCTCGAGAGGGATGGGAGGGTAATACGGAGGAATTCAATTACCCGAGAAACAGCAATAGAAAAAAAAAAAAAAAAAAAAAAGATATAAGAACGGGGAGAAAGGAGACGCGGGGGATATAGTGGTACAGACCGCTCGCGGAACTTCCGGTTGTACTGAGATGTTCCGGTTGGGGTTGGGGTGGGGGTTGGAGTTTTCATCGTAAACCGTTTCGGAGTTAACGTCACCGTGAGCGATGTCTGTAAGTTCGGTGAAGACACCGAGCCAAAGGCCTTCTTCATCCCCACAGGAACCCATCATCCCCTTCGCATATCCGGCACCCGGAGGCTGTACTGCTGGCGTAGGCAACGCGCGGCAAAGAAGAAAACATAATAGGGTGGGGCGCTTCGCTGCCGCTTTTGAATCGATCCAACGCGCTTCTCCGCGCGTCCTTCTCTATCGCCATTGCATTCCCACCCTCCGGGATCCACCCTCTCGCTTCCGCCATCGCAGCGGCGTTAGTACGGTAAACCTACAGCTGGGATACTCATCCTTCTCTGCTCTACTGTTATACCCTTCTATTCTCGCTATAGTTCAACCCTCTCTTCCACCCACAATGTGGAAGCAGAGGTTCTCATATACGCTAACGCGTCGGTATATATATGTATATACATATACAGTACTCACACACTACGAAACACCCTCTGTTTTTAATTCTCAATGGAATAACCTTTTTTGTTGTTGTTGTACAAATTAATACAATGTTTTCGGGAACTCGCGCGATTTTTAATTAATACGCGGGTTTCAGTTAATACTTAAAGATTGGCGTTTGTAATGTAATTATCGGGGCTGTGATTCGAGTGAATTATTTAATGCTGACGATTAAAATTCATTAATAATTCTTTTTTTTTCTTCTGAAATTATTTTTGGAATATCACAAGAAAAAATGTAATGTTAGAATGTTAGAATAATTGAGTTAATATAGAATTGTATTTAAATTTCGATTTTTGAACGTAACGTAACCGCGTCTCGAGTTATTCGACGGCCTTTTTTTCGTACGAATGAATGCATTTTTTTCGGGACCTTTAGTTACTTTTAATTAACACGCGTTTCGCGTGTTATACATCGACAATACACGTTTTTTTTTTCTGCGAAAGTTACTCGTAATGTTCGAGTTATCAAAGTTTTTCCACAATAGTAACCACAATAGTAAAATAAATATTTTTATTATTTTGTAAATTTCGATAAAAATACATCGAAATTTTGTCGAAAAAAAAAAAAAAAAAAAAAACAAAAAAATTGTACAGAAAAAGAAATGATAAGTAATTCACTGTTCAATGGGAAATTGCGAATTTTGAACGTAACGCTTTGTCGACAGCAATTCGATACCAACATATCATGTATATCGTAATAAAATGTATATAAACTTACCGTTGTTGCGGAGAATGGAACCGGGACTGTTGGCCTCGAGAGGGCTGTTTGGTTCCTCCGAACTCGGTTCGAGTTTCACGCTGAAATGAAAACATTCATTATGAATTTGTCGTCGTATGAGATGTCTGGTAGGATACGGTGAAAAAGACGAGGGTTACAATCCAGAATGCCGCGTCTCCTTCTTCTCCTGTCGTCGCGCAAAGTACTTCAAGTTATTCGGGTAGTTTTCTCCCCCCTCATATTCTGTTCGCTTAAATAACCAGAGAGAGAGAGAGAGAGAGAGGACTCACTCCCTGCCGTATACAACACACGAACCGTAGTATACGAAAATTGCCTCTTACATATACTCTACAACGCTGTTTCCTTCCTTTCATACTGTCGCCGATGCTGTCGCTGCAGCGCTCTTGTATTACCGTTAATTCCCCGGGATAAAATTCCCCTCGAGTATAAGTATTATCGTGTGTACCGGCGATATCGCATATGTTACCCCGCTTCCGTTTTCCTTAAATTCCCATTTTTCGATATTTGTTTTCGTTTTTTTTCAATGCAGAATCCGAAAGATCGCGAATCCACGATAATGGAGAATTTTTATCGGCGTCGAAAAACATCGCGCGATTGTTTTAATGAATGCGCAAGAGGAGTTGCATCTTCCGCGTTCTCTTGTTTCATCACAATTAACTACGCTCCCTCTCTCTCTGCACGCCGCAAGGTCCTTCGGTTTCACCGTTCACGGTCCTCTCTCTCCCCCCCATCTCCCATCTCGCGACTCCCACCCCCACCCCCACCCCCGCCGGTGTGTACGCGAATGGCAATAAAGAGTTGTGCTACCGAAGCTTGTGCGCTACCGCGCTCCGTAACTCGCTGACCCAGTTTTCGGCACAGTTCGCGGCCGGGCAGAAGCGCACACTCCCGGTGAAGGTTAACGCGAATACGAGAATGCAACCCGCGGGGGATGAGATGCGAACGAATGAAGGAAATAAATAGATCGAACGCGAGCAAAGAATTCACTCGATCGAGAAAAAAACGGTTTGGTATTATTGAGAAGAGGCGATCGTTAGATTTTCTTAACTACAAATGGTATTGAGAGAGAATTTCAAATCCTTACGAATGTAATAAAAGTCTGACAAATTTCTACCGTATTGAAAGTGCGGAAGGTAATTCGTAAATAAAAAAAAAAAGCTAATTTCCGAAAATCCGTTTTTTCGAAAAAATGTTGGATTGGTTTTTGCGAAAACGTATCCAAAATTCGTGACTTTTCATTGATAAAAAAAAAAATTCGAAAATTAGAAAAACAAAAACAAAATTTTTTTTTTACGTATTAAACAATCAACGAATGAATTTAGTTATCAGATTAGTTACGTTTTTTTTTTATAACTTTTTCGATTTATTGCAAAATTATGGAAACTTAATGTGTTCCCTTTCTATATGGTTGATATTTTTCAAATGTTTATTGCATTGTGAAGTATATAAAATTCTTTCTGAATCTTATTTTTGCCTCGAAAATTAACGATAAAATCTCCTTAAGAAATAATCAGCTTATCCGCCAAAATGATGAAAATTAATCGTCGGATACATTAAAAAAGACGAAGTATTGGGAACATAAAAAAAAAAACGTTTTTTTTTTTTCAATATATCTCGTTTACGTCATAATTAAACTTTATTGAAATTTCCTCCTTCTCGATGAAAGAGCAATCCATCAATTTCGATTTGATTGAATTTAATATTTATATTTACTCCCCGTTATTATATGTACAACGAAAAACACTTATATATCCTGACCACAACGGCAACGATGAATTTCGTTTCGATATATCTATTATTATTTTGATTTGCGCGCTTGAAGGATTTTATTTGATTTAACCGAATTCGAGAAATACGAATATTTCCGAAACGGAAATAATGAATGAGATATTCATATAATCGCGAAACGGTATGTTAATGATTGCGAATCTCCGGGATTTGGAAAGGGTACTCCGGTGCAGAATTCGATATCGCATCGTATGCCGCACCGACGATGAATAGTATAATGAGAAAAAAATAATAATAATAATAATAATAATAAAAAACATAAACAAGAGAATGTAAATTAGTTTCGCTCCGCGATGTTTCGCTGGCAAATGCGTAAAGATTTTCGTTCCATCGAAGGCGCATTACTTAATTCTTCATTAACGAGATAGCGAGATTCAATGTCTCGAATGCTCCTCCACTAGGAGCGATAAAATTTCTCGTTTTTTCGATGATTTAACGAAGAAAAGAAAAACTGGGTCACCATCAGCGCGATATCGTCGCAGTTTTATTTTTACCCTCGCATACTTTGTTTCCTGTTGACCGAACTATTATAACTTGGCGAAACCTCGATAAATGCGGATACTAAACGTTCCCGACTACGACGGTAAATATTTTTGACGATTCCGTACGTGCGATAAATATCGAACGTTGTTAACTGTTGAATTTCGTCGCGCGATACGTCGCGCAAGTATCGAAATTTTTTAAAATAAAATATTTTAATTACCAATCGCGAGGAGGGAAAAGATGAATAATTGGGATTTTCGGTTAATTGGCGAAACACGCGCTCACCGAAATCTACACTCGAATTTATACACGAAAATCGTTATATACGAATATATTTCGTTCGCTCACTCCGTTGTGACGATAAATTCGAATACTGTAAATTGCAGAGAAACTCATAGAGGCAAATTTGAAATTCACGGCGAGTGATCCAATTACTCTGCCGACTTTATAATTATTCCGCGCTGCGATCCCAATTCGCGAAGCGATTTCCACTCTTCGCGCGAACCTTCGACGTCAGAACTCCCCCGAACTCGTGGGATAACATCGCGAGCCAATAATCGAATAGCGAATATTAGTAATCATCGGAGTAAACGAAATAATAACTGGTTACGAACGGTATTAATGCGTTCCGAGTCGAGGTGCATTCGCGGAGAGCTATTTTCATTCTTCACCCACAATTACGAATTCACAACGGCGCGGAGATCCAATTAATACGATCACCAGCGACAGTGTACATCTCTCATGTGTGAATCTCGATAGTTAGAATTCTCTTCCAATGTCTGAGAGCGAAGGGATCCCCGATATTCGAGAATAGTACATCGAGCAAGTCCTTTGTGAAGAATCAAAAGGATGTATCTCGCGAAATTTAACGGGCAAAACGATGGATGGGATAAAACTTTCTGTTTCTCGGTAACCGAGATATCTCCATATATATCCTAATCGATCTTTCGTTTCGCTTTTCCATTTTTCTCCTCCACTGTGTCGAAGCAATTTTTCATTTACCGAAAGCTATTTTGATCCTTCGATCGTAGTTACGAATTTTCGACGCTCGGGATATTCGATTCGAATAGGTTAACTCCGATCGGAAGGTAAAAATAACAATTCCACACACACTGTGAATATTATACGGAACGCTATTGTGCGAAATACTACGATTGATTTAATTATTCTAATCGACGGTTTAGTTTATCGTCATTTTTTCGATAAGCAAAACTACGAATTTACAACGACCCAAATTCGCTTGATTACGTATTTATAGGTCCGATAAAATATAACATGCGAACCGAAGGATTCTGATGAGGATATTTGATATTCGGAAGTTTTTTTTTTAATTGTTTTAATCGAATTATATATATCGTGAAATGTTTCGATGATTTTTTAACCTAAAATCGTCGAGTTTATATTTTTCTCATCGTTACGAAAAAATCTTATAAAAAATTCCATGCGCTTGAATATTACAGTTTTTTCCAATACCATTTTTTTTATCAATTCTATTTTTTTAAAAATCAAGTTTCTCCTAAAATTTTCCATATTGCGAGTCGGGAATTTTTTCCAACACTTTCAGAATATCGTTTCGAACAAACAAACGCACGAGATTAGTTATACGATTTTTTTTACGTTTAAAAAAAAAGTAAAACACGTTTTCTTTGGATTCTTCCCCTTAATTATTCGATAATTTATTTTTTCATTGTTTCAATCGAAATCATTAATTTGCGGAAATCCACTCGCGATGTATTCTCGAAATCGTCATTATGAATTCACAATGGACTCGGATCCGATTATTACTGTTAATACGCCATCCCGCCGCGGGTATTTGATATACGAATGGTACATATTACAATTTAGGTTATATATCGTGAATATTAAAATGGACGTTCGATGTTTCGCAATGCGTATTATCGATTGATAAATCCTGAATATTACTTCCGTTCGTATTAATATTTTCATTAGACTCGAAAAAAGTATACGGATACTTATCGATCCTCCATCCTTATAAAAAAAAAAACTACGTACACATTTACCGATCTTTTCCCCTTTGCTCAGTCCCATCCGCATACATACGTATCCTATATAGAGTTTGCATAGCCAACCGATGCAGCCGCCGTCGTCGCGGTCCGTATCGAGTAGCAGATTCGTGTCGTCTATGAATAGATATCCTATTTCGGATCTCCCGTAACACACACAGTGAGATAGAACGAGAGATATATAAGCCGACAAGTCTCATGACCTCTCTTACTCCTTTGAAACTCTCGCCGAAAATTGATAGAGAGATGGATATCAAAACTCCTTCGCGAGTGGCCCCGAGTACTCGTCGGTTATTCCGAGTTTTGCCGATAATTATATTATTCCCCGATAGAATTTATGAGAGGTATGTGAGATGCATCTTTGCGGAACAACTCTTTCGCGGTATATAAACACATATAACGCGACATATATACAGGTTATGGATGGGTTACGTCGGAATTTTTTTTTTTTATATATATGTAACGTCCGACGAAATACGAGAGAAAGAGTAGGTCGCGTACGAGAATATCTTTTATCGTGAATATCGTTTCCGTATCCGGCAAAACGTCGGAATGTTGAAATGACAGACGATAAATATAATTCGCGACTATCGATATCTATGTTTTATTTCCGGAAGATCAATGAATCTTTCCAGAATTAACCGAACGAATCATCGAAAGTGCAGAATCGATATATTGACCCTTCGTTAAAAAAAATGGCGTTGAAAAAACGCGTAATTCGAATTTTTTTCGCCAAAATTTTTTTCCGAGGTTAGAAATACCGGATGTGTTTAAGATCGGAGCCGATAAAGAAGAAAAAGAATGAGAGAAAAAAAAAAAAACAATTCACTATCCTCAGGGAAATCGAATGGTAGCTGCGGGCTCGATGAATGTGTGTGTGTGTGTGTGTGTATATCTATATATATGTATATATGCCTGTTGGATCCGCGAGGCGTTGTCTGTGCACTTAAATTTTTAATCGTCCGGATGGAAAAAGAAGCTGGACGCTTGAACAAGACGAGGTGCACTTAAGCGTTGAATTATTTAACAGAGGGCTCGCGCAGCCACTGAATGTCCGTACGTTATACGTGTACATATAACTATAATTCTCTAACGCAGTGTATACTTCGCGACTCAAGGAATTCTACAGTCTGTTGATGTTCAAGTGTACACGCGAGTTCATCATCGTACGAAGGGCCCTATAAACAGTATCATCGACGCATTTGTCAATGTTGACAATAAAAATAAAACGACTTATGCACGCGATATTTGATTCGAGTGCTCATTTATAAATTCATACGTTTTCGATTTTCATCGAACTCTCGCGATGTTTTTCCGATTATCTCGACCGTTCGCTAACAGAGCGTTTGCCAACAAAGCTATTGTTTCAAAACAGTACGAGTTACGCTGTGCCCCTCGATGTTTTGTCGATCAAAACAATGAAAAAAGTTTCGAGAACACTGCATTCGTCGATTCAATCAACAAAGACGTTTAAAAATAATTTCGTTTGTTCAAAATACGTTAATATTATCCTCGCGAATAAAAAAATATTATTCCGAATACGTTATATTAAGACTGTAAACAAAAATATCACAAGGATATGTAAATCGCGTTGCATGCGTGTACCTGATAAAAGTCGAGTCCGCTGCGGGACTGGACGGTCTCGGGGAGGAGCTCGCTGTGGAGGCCGTATTCGTCTCCTCCACGTCCATCATCGTTCATGCCGACGGGGGGATGGAATTATTCCGGCTTATTCGTGTAGCTATCGTGTAACAACTTGTCGACGCGCGCCAACTTCCCGATAGTTGTCGAATTATGTGAGGCGATCGGTGAGAGTTATATTCGAGGTTACGAGGTAAGTACGTGTGCGTGCATTGGATCGGAACAAAACTCGGTACAATCGTTAACGACGAAAATTTATACACGCAAAAAATACGGAAACGCGATAAATCTCGTCGTGCTACTTTCGATAGTGAACGAACGATCACGATAACGGGGAGGGGAAAAAAAATTCGATATTAACTTTAATTAGTTACGATATACAACAATTTCGATTTAACACGACGACGGGGTTGACGCGGATGGGGGGTTGATCTCACACGCCCGTCCGCGTGCGCGGGCTTACGGGAAACAACTGACAAACGACGTTTCCCCCACTGTTAACCCCTCTCCTAACCTCAGGAGCATCCCCTGCATAAAGACCTGCGCTACCTACACCTGTACAGCACGCAAGCGCAAAAAATGCGGCTACTCTGTATGCGCGAGGGGGGGCTGCCTAACCTCCCTCGATATCTATGTGTATTATATATATATATATATATGAAATATCTCGATACGATTGACATTTTTTTTTCCTGCAAACGTAATCGAGGCCCCGCGGCAAGAAATTAGTTACGATGTTTTTATGATTACGCGCCGATGTGTTATATTCACATAAGGGGCGGCGCTGCGGATAAAAACAGTGGGAGCGTAAAGGATACATGGAAATATAATCACGAAACGTTTAAATTTCTTAAAATGTATTTATTGTGCCCTAAACATCCGATACAGTTCGTTCCCGTGACGAATGATATTCGCGAGCGAAAGTTTCACCGACGAGAAGCGGAAATACGAGTGATGCTTCCGCATATATCTGTGAATGGAAGACGGAAAAAATCAATCGATCTCGTTAACTTTGTTTTGATAACTCATTGGGTGATTGCGACGAATTCTCACCTTGACCGGCGCGGCGTCCTTTCGAATTTTACCCCACGATATCGCCTCATCCGGACGAGCGCCACTGTCACTGCCGTCAAATTCGGAAGCTGTGTTCAAAAATACCGCCAAATCGGCACCGTTACGCTGCGGAAAGAATTTTATTTATTCGAACGACTATCCGATGTAAACAATAAATGTGAGTAATTTTTTTTTAATTTTTTATTATTTCACCATTAAATTAGCGTTGCAGATGTGATGCTTCACGAGACCCCCACCGATTATTATCATTCCCGATGTTACGGCTTTCATTGCCATTGTATTTAATCTTCTGAGATCTGAGTAAAAAAAAAATTGCAACGATAATGGTTTTTTTACGTCGCATTTGTATTTAACGAAATAAACGATGGAAAATTAAGGTACCCGAGAGTATGTCGATGACTAAACCGGGATTGCTGTAAGAATGAAAAAACATCATATCCCCGAGACTACCGTCGGTCAATGCGGGACTGAATACAGGAATTTTATTCTTTGCCGCCCAATAATATATCGATTCTGGATTATCTATTTCTTCACCCAATCTCGTTATAACTTTTGACGGCGTCCATATTGTTCCCTGGAAACGTTACGAAATAATAATTAATAATTTTTTGTTTTACATTTATTATGGTATTAATAACAATTAATCAAAATTAATAATAATTCTTAACAATTAATAATTTTTTGTTGTTGTAATTCGTGGTTTATTTACCGATTTCTTTTCGATAAAAATCGTTCATAGATCTTGACAAACCTTTTCCTTTTGTTCAGCTAACATTGCATCCAATTTTGGCATTATCCAGTCTTCGAACAGACAGTAATTATCGTTAGGTACAAGTAGATTGCCGATGCGATTTATTCCTCGTTCTCTGAGACGTCTGCCCTGCAGTTCAAAGTCCCCTATGTAAGTTGGCGCCAAACACTTTATCAGATCTTCTTCCACCCCACCTGCGGATGCAACTATGCAGTCGACCTGTAAAAAAAAAAAAAAAAATTGGTTTTTCGTCGCAATCAAGAAATTGAGAGAAAAAAAGAGACAATTGAAATTTTAATGTTGAAATGAAAATAAAAATTGGAATTAAAAAAAAAAACAATTTATTAACATTTTTTTTTGTTTTAATTAAAAAATTTGTTTTACCATTTTGTGTTGTACTAGAAATCGTATGGTATCCCTGACTCCGCAAGATGCCATGTTAGACGTATACCCGAGAAATATTGTACACGAACTTTTCCTTTTTATAAACTCATCCTGTTCGGACCAGTCAATTTGGTCTTCGGTAAGCGGTACTTTTCTCGCCGCCAGCATTTTCTGTATTTCTTCGACCGCAAGACCAAAGTTTGTAGCTTGAAAACCGGAATGTTTATAACTATCGAACAGAGAATGATAATCTATTCCTTTGTTCCAATCGTATCCTGTAAAAAAAAAACACACTAATCGTAGATTTACAGCTTATCGATAGATTTGTTTGTGTTCGAAACTTTACCTTTAACCGTTGGCGTCTCAATCGGAAGCGGTAAACTGTGAACCAAAACTGCCGTTTTCGGTAATTCCGGCAGTTTATCATTAGCCTCATCTTGTTCGTCGCCCATTATCGTTGCTTATTGATTTTTCAATTTTATCCTTGAATTAGTCGCAAAAAAGGCGTAAACCTTTCACTCGGCAATTAACCTGTTTTTTTTTTTTATAACGGTGAGGTATATCGTCGTTGAACAAAACTTATTGAACACGATTGATTGTTTATTTATTAATTACGCGGAAATAGTTAAACGCTATTTCGTGTCATTAACAATGGCAGTTAGCAACAATTAAAATACGCACAGCCGGTTGATCACTGTTGACAGCCGTGTGTCATTGTGTGGGGTCATGTGTATGTTGCACATGTGTGCACGTGTCGTCTGCTGCTGTGTCTTCGACAATCGATTATCGAAACACGATTATTATCTCTCCTCGTCGCGCGCGACTTCCGGCCGCCACGCGAGTGACAGTTTGTGATGATTCTCCTCACTCTCCGCCGCTCCCGGGAGGTGTGTCTCGCGGTTGCCATTTATTAACCTCGAAAATCGCGAAATGGTGATATACGGTGTTTACATTGTTTCAAAATCCGGTGGTTTGATATTTAATCACGATCACAATGTACCGAAAGTCGAGAATGAAAGATCGTTCAATTATCCTCTCGATATTAAATTGACGTACGAGAACAAGAAGATCGTCGTGTCGTTCGGTCAACGAGACGGGATAAACGGTAACAAAACCGCTGTCACAGGCGAATCGTCAAATACTTCGAAAATACCGTCAAACATCGAAAGAAACAAAAAAACATTTTTCTTTTGCACGATTTTTGCAGTGGGTCACGTGCTAACAGCTGTGAACGGAAGTCCCGTCAGCGGCCGCGAACTCGAAGATGGTAGAGACGTCTTAGATATGTTGGAACAACAAAAAAATTTTCCCCTCACGTTGAAATTTAGTCGCGCGAAAATGACGACAAACGAGAAAATATTTCTCGCCTCTATGTTCTATCCGCTGTTCGCCATCGCCAGCCAACTGAGTCCAGAGCCTCGATGTTCCGGAATCGAAGTTCTCGAATCCGATACCTTCAGACTGTACTGTTATCAGACATTAACCGGTGTGAAATTCATGTTAGTGGCAGAACCGTCGCAACCCGGAATGGAAATTCTCTCCAAAAGAGTTTACGAATTGTACGCAGATTATGCTCTCAAAAATCCTTTTTATTCCCTGGAAATGCCTATCAGATGCGAATTGTTTGAAACAAATTTGCAATCTTTGCTCGATACTGTGGAAAAATCTGGTATCAGCAGCGTATGAATGTCGTTCCATTAGTTTAGTTGTAATCTCGGATCTTCAAAAAATTGTACAATATTTATTATAAATGGAAAAATATATTTTAGCATTAAGCTTCAATAGTAATTTTCATGCCAAATATTCTGGAGATGAGTCTGCATTCTCCTTAATTTTCGCGTATATATATATATGTATCTTATTAACTACTTGGCATCAAAATGCTGATGTGTCTATCGATATAAAGCCCGAGAACTCTAAGGGGCGATATTCCAAGATTTTGTTTCATCGGGTACCGGAAACTGTAAAAAAAAAAAGTTTGCGTTGGTTTATCGAAAATAATTTTAAAAAATTGGGAATACTTTGAATTCCGAATAATTTTACCTTTGAAGTTAAATGGTCGGTGCATCCCATGCGAATACGAGCCGCTGTGGCCGGAGAGTCGAGTCTAAACGGCGCTGTGATATTCATATCTTTGCGAGCCGCTTTAATCGCTTCTTTGATCGCGAAAAATGCCGATGACGCGAGGAACAGAGGCGGTTCTCCGACAGCCTAAAATTATCGAATTTTTATGCTTTCGAGTTCATGAAAAGCGTCCGAATTAATTGTTTTACCTTTGACGAGTACACGGCTCGGGGATTAGACGCATTTTTCAGGAGAGAAACATTGAATTCTTGCGGAATATCGGTAAAGCCGGGAAGTTTGTAAGCACCGGGTCCGCGACTGTAGAGTGTTCCGGTTGGCGAGTAAATTAATTCTTCGAGAGTGAAGAGACCGTATCCCTGGATAAAACCGCCTTCTACTTGGCCGATGTCTATCGCTGGATTCAAACTGTTACCTAAGTCCATAACAATATCAGTTCGTAAAACCTGAAAAAAAAAACAAAAAACAAAAAACAAAAAACAAAAAATTATCAATATAAGCGTTACGCCCGATGTGATCGTACGATTAATCAATCAGTGAATAAGCAGAGTAATTTTTCCCAAATAAAAAATGCTAATAATATTCACATTGCACAATAGTAATCAAACAAAAATTATTAAGAAATTAGTATCCAAATCTCTCGTATCCGCGTATCCAAAATTCGTGACTTTTCATTAATTCATAAAAAAAAATCGAAAAATTAGAAAAAGTTTTAAAAAATGTATACGTTTTCAGAAAAATTAACGGAACAATTTCTACAAAAAAAAAAAAAAAAAATTAGTTAGTATACCGGGTGATTCGTTAAACAATTTTTTAAAATTAATTTCTTAACCACAATTTAACGTAATTATTACGCAAATTTAATGTTCCTGTAGAGTTGATTTTTTCAGATTTTTTTTCTATTCAGAAGTTTTCGAAGTTCTCTCTTAATTTCAATGTTAGGCGAAGTACACCTTTCGTAACTCTGTTTATTCACTTATAGATAAATTCTATTTGCATCCATCGACGTACCCGATGATCGCCCGTCAGACAATCGATTTCTACTTCGGTGCAAGCGACGCCATACGTAAAATAATTGAATGCTTGTCCCGAATTCGTTTCAAACGAATATCCGATATCAGGAGTTCTGTAAAATCCCGTCGCCGATAAACTGATCCTCGCGAAGTACGCCTTCACAATCCATTCTTCCCAAGTCGACTCCGGATTCTCGTCGATTATGGGTTTCAGACGACTCATTATTTCATTGCACGCATTCTGGAATAATTAACGATAAAGTTATCGAGTCAAAAAGAATCATTAATATCGCAGTGAAAAGAAAAAATCTCCGTTCGGAGAATTTCAGTTGAAAAAACGAATAGTAAATTTGCGGAACTAATTTCTTTTTAAAAATACAGTTTCCCAACTAACTATTCGTTCTTCCAACTGATTATTTGTTTTTTTTGTTTTTTTCATTTCCTTCTTCCGTTTAATTCGAAATTTTTACCATAACCGCCATCCCGTTGAGATCGGAACCGGCGCTCGCCGCAGTTGCCGACGTGTTCGGCACTTTATCCGTTGCCGTTTCGGATATGTGAATCTTATTGGGATTCGCTTTTAGTATTCTACTCGCAACTTGAATCATTTTTGTATGAAGTCCCTGTCCCATCTCCGTGCCTCCGTGACTTATGAGTACAGAGCCGTCGGTGTAGACGTGTACGAGGGCACCGGCCTGATTTAGAAACAGAGCGGTGAAGGCGATTCCGAATTTCGTTGGTATAACAGCGATTCCCTTTTTCTTGTATCGATGTTCTCTGAAAATTTTATCATTTTTTCTTCTTCTTCTTCAAATTCTCACGTATAATAATGCAAAATACTCCAATAATCTGCACTCGGCGTTGAGATACTCACTTGTTGTATTTTTGTAACGCGGCGATTCTTTCACTATAATTTGCAGAGGAGACGCATTCTTCCCAACAGCGTCTCAAGGGACAGTTGATGAGCGGCTGGTTATAGTGAGTTAAATCGCCTTCTTTATATAAATTCAATGCGGATAACTGTTATTGAGGAATAGAAAAAAAAAAAAAAAAAAAAAGAAAGAAAATCAGTGATGGAAATTGATGATTTTACGGATTAAGTAAGTTGCTTCGCGGTGCGCAGTTGTTTACCTTGTTGACGTCCATTCCAAGGTAATTCGCGACGTCCCACATAATGTTCTCAGCTGCGAACATACCTTGCGGTCCGCCGAAACCTCGGAACGCTGTGTTCGATGGCAAATTCGTAATACACATGTAACCGTAAACACTCGACACAGGAACTCTGTACGCGTTTTCGAAATGAAGCATTGCGCGTTCGCACACCGAACCCGAGAGATCCAACGAATATCCGGCGTTGTTGTATATATGAATCTCCACGACGTTCAGCAAACCATCGTTGGAAAATCCAACTTTGTACTTAAATAAGAAGGGATGTCTTCCACCCGATATCATCATATCTTCGTCGCGATCCAACATGCAACGCACCGGTTTTCCTAATCTAATTGACATAAGAATTAACGGTATTAAAGATTGTGTATCGTTAAATTTTCAGCAAAGACGACATTCAACGAGAATTTCGAAGACTTTGATGGGATAAAAAATGTGAAAAATTTTGCGTAATAATAATTACAAATAGTTGTCAATAAATTAGTTAAAAAAAAATTGTTCAATGAATCATCCGATAACCTAATTGATTTTTTTAGCGAAAGTTGATTCGTTAAGTTTTCCGAATATATGTGATTTTTTTGACAATTTCTTCTAATTTTTGAAAATTCCGTTTTTGGAAAAATCATTGATTGATATTTGCGAATATGTTGTATCGATTGCCTGGAAAATGTTTGAGTGTAATCCGCAGTGTTTCTTGGAACGAATTTGTAAAAAAATTTGGTTAATTTTTTTTTTCAATTCATTAATTAATAACTTTTTGGTATTATTATTATGCAAAATTAATCTTCTTAGGACCTTCGACATGACGGATTTTTTGTTGTTGAGTTTTTCATTTCATTGGGAGGTATTCAAAATTTTCTCTAAATCTCACGTTTGACGGGAAATGTACCGATACACCTTTCTTAATTACATCGTACAGAAAAATATTGTTAATAATTATTAAATATTAGAAAAAAATATCGCTGATAGATTCGTAAAATTATTGAATAAAAATAAAATAATCGATTATAAATTACGTACTTGTAGGCCGCAAAAGCTGCCGGCAAAGCGACTAACATTCCACGGGACTCTTTGCCACCGAAGCCTCCGCCGAGACGTTTAGTGCGTATATTCACCCTATTGATCGATATATCGCAAACGTGAGCAACGAGTTTTTGAATTTCGGAGGGATGCTGAGTCGAAGAGTAAATCTCTAATTCGTCGACATCCTTTGGTATAACGAGAGCGCAATGAGTCTCGAGGTAAAAATGCTCCTGACCACCGATACGCGCTTCACCCTCGAGAATGTGATCCGACTCTGCGAATGCTTTCTCGACGTCTCCTTTGACAATGCGTTTCGGACATCCGGGAGCGAACGATTTCGCTTTTATAGCGTGCTGAAAAATGAAAAAATAACATCGCGTTACCTCACCGCAAAGTATTTGTTTCGTATCGCGACGAATGTGTACCTCTATCGTGACGATTATTGGCTGAAGCTCTTCGTATTCCACGTGTACCATTCTCGCGGCTTTCTGTGCTGTGGTTTGATCCACGGCAACGATGGCTCCGATCGCTTGTCCCTGACTCGTCACCTAATAATCAATAATATTTATAGCTATTCATTCGTTTTTTTATTTCTTTTTTTATTATTATTTTCAGCTTTAAAAAAAAAAAAAAAAAAAAAAAAAAAATGTACCTTTTTCGATACAAATACTTCCTCGTCGTGGAGAACGGGACCGACCCATCTATCGTGTTCCGGAATATCCTCGGCGCTGAAGAAAGCTTCCACTCCATTGATAGCCAACGCTTTCGATGCGTCGATTCTGACGATATTCGCATGAGCTTTCGTCGAAAATACGAGCGCCATATACATTTCGCCGTCAATATGCGGAATGTCGTCACAGTAGACCGCTTCGCCGGTCGCCTGTTTGTAAGCACTCGCGTGTACTATAGGCCTTCCGATCAAATCGTCGGGATTTTGATCCTTCGGAGTCTACGGAAGAATTATATATTAGCGATTGTATCTTCGATTATTCTGTTTAAGGAGATTATAACGTTAGAGTTTCAATTAAATGTGAGATTCCGAGCGAATTTCGAATTCTTCGCTATGGGAAAAAAATCTGAACAAAGAAATCAATCGTATCGAAGGTCCTAAGAAGATTCATTTTGCATAATAATAATGGCAAAAAGTTATTAATAAATTTGTTAAGAAAAAATTGTTTCACGTATCATCCGGTAATCCAAATTTTTTTTACCGCAGAAATTGATCCGTACATTTTTCTGAATATCAACCATTTTTTTTTTTTTTTTCTAATTTTGACAATTTTTTTTTTTTTTTCATGGTAAAAGTTACAAATTTTATCTAATAATTCGGAAAAAATTGTAAAAAATTCTACAAAAATTCATTGTATATTCGGAAAAACTTAACGAATCGATTTTCGCGAAAAAAAAGTTGCGTCACCGGATGATTCGTTGAATACATTTTTTTTAACTAATTTGTTAAGAATTTTTCCAAATTACTATTATTATGCAAAATTAATGTTTTTAGTACCTTCCGTATGGATTATTTTTTTCAGATTGTAATCCAACCGACAAATCTTCGAAATTCTCTCCGAATCTCACTTTTGGCTGAAAATGTAACAACGATACATACTCTTTAATTATTCTTTATACTCACAACTTGATAGTACTGCGAGCTCTTCGGTGGTACATAATGAAAACATTCTGCGGCGGAAGACAATTCCTGAGGCAGAGGCGTTAGACCCGGTAGATTTCTATGCATCTGCTTTGTTATTTCGATGAAACCCTTGAAAAACAAACTGAAAACAAAGTACAGAATTTTTCGATTTTTTTTTATATATCAATTAATTAATCGTCTTACGCGGAATCGTGTTTCGGCGGATAAAAATATATTTTTTCGAAAGGAAAATACGCACCTCAGCGTTAAGGAACGACGGTAGTGAACCTGTCCTCCGGGAACGCTGTCGGGTAGCGGAAATTCTTCTATGAGCGACTGATACGTCGATTCCAACATCTCGGTGTCCCATTTCCTAAAAAAATTAACGAATTAGCCATTAGCAATATAAATATTTTCATATTTTAATTTTTTTTCTAAATTTGTTTTTTTACTTTCCAATCATAGCGCGGCACGTGTTAACGGCTAATTTTGTCGTCGGAGCCATTCCACCGTAAGCCAAATGCGCCTCGACGATCTCATTAGTTTCCGGCCAAAAGATCACGTTCAATGCCATATTGACGATCGCTATATCATCGTCGCGTCTCTTCGCTTGTTTATAAGCCACGAAATATTGAGATTCCTTAGCGTACGGAATGTCGATGGAAACCAAAACTTCGTCGGGATGAACGACGTTGCGACGATAGCCCGTGAAAAAATTGTGATCGAGATTAATCGTTCGAGTTTCTCGCGTTGAACTGCTGACTATTAACTTAGCATCGGCGGCCATGAGAACCGGAACTTGATCCGATATGGGACTTCCGGTCATTATATTTCCTCCGATCGCCTGGCAAAGCAATATTTGCCAATAAATTTTAATAATTCAATAATTTATAGTAATAAAAAATATTTAAATAAATAAAAAAAATTTAATTTATAATAATAAAAAAATATTAATAAAATAAATAATAAATTAACGATTAATTAATTATTTATAATAAGTCAATCATTTTGCAACATTATTTCTGAGACGAATGTTACGATAATTCGATACACTTACGGCAACGTTTCGTATCTGTTTTCCGGCAAACCAATGCATCATATTTGCAACTTCGACGAATATTCTCGTTCGGTATTCTGCGAACAGTACACAATGTAATATTCCGCAATCACTTGGAAATCCTTTGGGATCCTTTGGGATGAATAATCAATTTTTTCGTTACCCGGTTGAGTTTTTATCTCTTCTCTGAGACTTTCTTCCATTTCCATCAGAGTAACACTCGCGCCGATACGCAAAACTTCTTCCATTTTAACGATTTCACGCAACTCCTTGACTTGCATGGGATTTATCATTACTGGATAAGTCATTCGTTTGAATTTCATCTCTACGCCTGTAAAACGCATGGCAATTTTCGGAAAATTTCTCGATGATTTATCATTCAATTTTTTTTGTTTTCTTTTTCCTCACCGACTTCCGTGTTCCCAACAATTATTTTAGCCTCTGGATATTGTTGTTTGAGAAGAAGAACTTGACTCAGATTTGTCGGTCGGTACCAAGTTACTTCCTTTCCTTTGATCACCAGATATTGTTCATCCAATTCCGACGAAAGCTGAGAACCAAACGATGCGAATGATATTAGGTACAGTCTTTTCGTATTTCACCACGAGATACGATAGACGATTTTTAAAATTCTTTTATCAAACGCACCTTTATCTTCGGTGGGAATATCGCTTCTTGCGTCGGATCGTACGGACGAAATTCCTTCGAATTAAACACTTCCGTGGGTTCCGAAGTAAATGCTTTTTTGCAACACGCGTCGCCCATTGCGCAAACTTTTGGTTTATCGTTCGCTTCTCTTTCACTTATTTTCGATGATATCTGAGAGATCTCCCACTCCTCGGTGAATGTTTTGAAGCCTTCGATTATCGGTCGGTAACCGGTGCATCTGCATAGATTACCTGCGAACAAAGTAATCGTTAAACATTCGTAATAAAGAGTTGCAAACAGAATTTAATGCTTAAACGATGTAAGTAATAGATAATAAAAAAAATGTGTACCTTGGAACGCAACTTCGAGATTTTCCATCGTCGGCTTCGGTATCGAACGGAGCAAAGCGTACATCGACATTACGATTCCGGGTGTACAAAAACCGCATTGTGATCCATGAGCTTTTGCTATTCTTTCCTGAACCGGATGAAGTTTAGTTCTCGTGCTGCCGATTCCTTCGACTGTTGTTACCGCCATTCCGTGCAAACTGCACACCGGTGCGAGACACGCGTTAACCGATAAATGACTGAATTCTCTAATTAAGAAATACAAATATTTGCAATTCTCGAAGTAAAAGTCTTATCAGATTTTTTTTTTTTTTTTTTTCTTTAAGGATACTGAAGTTTTCCGCTGTTTCGATCGATTCGAGAAACCATAACGGTGCAGGCGCCGCATCCTCCCTCCGCACAGCCTAATTTCGTTCCACATAATCGAACTATTTTATCGTAGTTAAGGAATTATTTTTAACCGGTTAACCCGGTGGTCACGAAGTACTTTTACGAAAATTCGCTTCACGCAGCCGACAATTATATTGATTTTTCCGTAAAAAAGGAAAATTACATAATTGTACGACAGAAAAACAAATTTTATATAATAAAACACCTTTCGTTAGACTAATAAAGTAATCGAATGTTCATTTGAAAATTATAATCGATTCGACTATCAAAAAATATTTTCTATCCTCATAATTGTACAAATGACAATTTCTTATTTAAAATATGAAATTGTAATACAATTCACAATATCGGAATTCGGAATTAATAATTGACTTAAAGAAACTCAAAGGATACGTTTGTTTCGAAGATAATAAAGCAGAGTCCATTCAGGATTAACGGCGGAGTCGGAGATCTAAAAAAAGAAAGAAAATTAATTAATTTTTCACAACGTCCCGATATCTCTTGTAAATAATAAAATCTTATCGCGATCATTGAACTCAGCTACTTACCTCTTTCCCATTAACGTAAAATACCAATGTATTGTATTGTTTCGACGGAGAAAAACGGAATCCATTGAAGATATTTTCTCTATCGGTTTTAATAAAACCATTCGTTTGTAACTCCTCCATTGCTACACCGTAAATCCTTGAAACTTTATACAAAATATCGAGATAAATAAAAAAAAAAAAACTTATTTACGCGTATTATTGTTGCCTCAGCGATGCGTTACGTCGACACCGAGAATCGAGTTTCATTATACTGACACTGGATACACAGTTACAGTTAAATTGATCCGCTTATACACGCGTCGTCGATCAGTTTCATTACTCGTTACGTCATAATTACAGTAATCCATCGCATCTGCGCAATACGTAAAGTTTCACCGAGACGCGAATATCTTCGTAAATAACTCGTTTTGCGAATCCAAAGCGCCCATTTCTACTATTTGTAGATAATTGACTCCGAAAACGTGGCATTCGCGATCGTATGCACGTGTTGCGTCTGACAGCGTAAAGAATGCACCGAAATCCCCCTCCACATGCTTCGAGGGTCGAGAAAGTGTAGAGAACCGTTTATTCGTCGCGCGCTAAGCTCGCTGACGCGAGAATCTCAACGTTTTCTAATAATCGTCAATCCAAACAATAAAAATAATCGATAATCGACTCCGATAATTACTAAAATTTGTTTTTGAAAAAAAAAAAAAAAAAAAAAAGATGATGCCGCGAGAAGCGCGCGATCGATCTATCGAAAGATCTGGTGCTGCAATACTCTCTTCGAAGTTACTGTACTATGAGCATTTATAGACTCGCGAGACGCATGCGGGCGCCGGACGTGAAATTAAATGGGAGAATCGGAATTACATACGAATAATAATCGTGGCGCTTAAAATTTAATAAATGTCAAATATCAAAAGAATACGAAAAAAAAAAAAAAAAAAACACAACTTACTCGGTGGAAATTTTTTAAAAAATAACGCAAACGATGTGTTTCGCGGGATTTCTTCGGCAGGTTTGCCGGCACACAGAAATCAACTGAGTAATCACAGAACACGTAACAAATTAATGTGTTTTCACTCGCAAGGCTAACAGAATAAATTCCATTAGCGCATCGCGGTGGAACATTCTCGCCGTTTGCGCGGAGTTTATACAAATGGAAAGTAATATAGCGAGACGATGCGTAGGCCGCGGTAAGGGTTTCCCAATCCCATAGCAAAAGCGACGCGGGTTATCGCTTAAGATACACTTTGCTGTGTGACGTACTATTTACAACCCCACGCGATCGACAAACGAAAGAAAAAGAAATTTTAAACGATATTTCTTTGTATATACGTACGGCGCGCATCTATATCTCTGGATACTATGTATTCGTCGACGAGGCACCGTCGAGTCTCTCTTTATATCTTTACTTACATAGATTTCTGTCGCTCCGAAGACGATAAGAATCGATTCTTATCGAATATCACGATTACTCGATGAACTCATAAACTCGACATTTATCTTGTAATCGTTTTTACTTAAAAACTTTTTTTCATTATTTTTATCCCGCAATAGTACTGAAAAAGATACGAGAAATGTCTCGTCAACGAATTGATAATATCGGTTGATAAAAAACGATGTATCGTCTCGTAAAATCGTTATCGGATAATATCGCAGAGCTGCAGCTACAGATCCGAAAGTAGATTTGTCGAATGGTGAATTCGTATTCACAAATATAATTCTCGATCGAGCGATCGACTGAGTCTTTTCAGATTATATATACGCGAGAGAGTAGGGAGACACGTAATTATTAATCGATTAGCATTATTATATAAATGAACCTGAAATCCCTTTTTTTTTTTTCTCTTTTAATCATTTCAAGTGCTGTTGGTTATCGCGTAATGGCAGGAAGATATAGTTTTGCTGTAAATAACTGGTTAATATGATTAATGGATCGCTATTGTTGGTAACCCGTTAATATATATATTTTTTTTTCAACACGAAGATCGGATTATCTTAACTTATCGATGTATTGAGAATTAGGAATGTTACTTTGCATGACATATTTACATAATCGAGTGGATGTTTGTGTGTCTGTTGGTGAGTATTTATCGGTTAAACCGAATGATAAATATCCGTTTTATTTTATTACGTTTGCGAACCGACGATTTATAAGAGTTTTGTTCGCGATAACGTTGCTGAGCAATAGCCATATCGGCAGCAGAACCGCTACTGTTACGTTGTATAACCAATTGCCGTAAACCATAGAATCGATTATCCCGAATACGAAGGATGTCTTTGTTGCATCAATTCCTCGTTTAAATGTCGCGGATATTGTTTCGTCCGCAAATGCTACGTACGAGTAAATCATCACCACCGCAGAAGCCAAAACGAAAGGATGCAACAACGTCCAGAAAATGTACAGTAGATTTCGTAATCTCGAGTTTTTCTCTTGTTTTGGCGTTATGTGTAGTACCACCGGAACGTAAACTATCGCCGTTAGAAGCGCAAGAGAAAAATTATGCATCGATATGCACATTAGTGTCGTCGCTAATTCAACCAAAGCGATGACGCAGACGAGCGAAACATTGTCGTATCTTGAAGATCTATAAACAGAATGGAATTAATTAGAAATTCATAATTGTTGCTTTAGACGCCGAGAAATGAAAAAAAAAAAAAAAAAAAAAAAAAAAAAAAAAAAAATTGATTCATTTACCTTCGGAAACCGAAAAAAAATATCAGTGTGAAAAGACTTGTAGTCATAAAACCCCAATATATCGAATTTTCGGTCGTCCAATGAAGCATTTCAGTTCCGATGTAAGTAAATAGCTTTGGAGATGACATGACGGCGACGCCGAATAAATGATTCCACAGGATCTCCGACGCTATACTTCCGACGTCGAATTCCTCGGGTTTATCTTTATGTTCCGATATCAATTGAGATTCTTCGACAAGTTTTTTCGTAGAATCGCTTTTTTCATTGTCTTTTTTCGCAATATTTTCGTTTTTATCCTCAGGTTTTGCGGTGATCTCTTGCAGCTTCAACCACATGGAAAACGCTTTGATGAAGAGACTGCCGATCATCAGTACTAAACACGGCATGTAGAGTCCTAAATATTGTAAATCGGAGATTAGTGACTCGAAGTTTCAACGGGATGTATGGTGATTCGCGTTATTTACCTATTGATATGTAACGATCCGTCGACGGTAATAGATAAAAGAAAAACGATTGATGAAATCTCTCCAATAGATTGTTCAACGATCGAACAATACTCTCAACGACTCGACCAACTTGGGAGAAATTTGCTTCGCTTCCGCGACCGACTTTTTCGAAGCCTTCCAGAGTTATCGCCTCGATACCGAATCTGAATTAAAAAATATGATTTTTATTTTATTTTTTTCTATTACCCTATGAGATGTATTTATTTTTCTGTACCTATGGAAGAGTCCGTGATTACCGGTAGGAACACCGGCAGCTTGAGTTCCTATCATCGTCATCAGTGTATTAAATTGATACCACCATTTCTTGAATTTGTCTTTGTTATTCACGTCGAAACGGCGCTGAAACGATTTTCTTATTCCCTCTTTGGTTATCATGTTCTCCGCGAGATTGAAGAGATCCAAATTTGGCAATTGACCGTTGAGCCCCTCTACCTTCGGGGCAATTAAAATTGTTATTAACGAAAAAAAAAAAAGTATTTAGACGAAAGTAAAAGATTCGCACTTTTACGTCGATATATCCGACTTTCATCGCGTGAATCTCCAAATTTATCGCCGCTTGTATGGATCCCGCCCTTCCGGTCAAATCGCCCGCGAAAAGTATATCTTCCTGACCGCTCACAACCCCGTGGTACGCGTCGAGCCACGCCTGCATCCCCAATTGCTCGTGTTCCGTTACCAGAAATATAATATCTTTCGCCCAATATTTTTGTCCTAAAAAAAAAACGCATCGTCAGTTGTTAAAGATTAAAAAACATCAACCGTAGATTTTGGAGCACTAAAACGGCGCATGAAGATCCTTAACTCGTTGCCGTCGTGTTATCGAAAATCTATATTTTTTTAAAAGTACTCGTACGCCGACACGTAAACTACAGACTGTAAGCCACGTGCTAAGGTGCCACATGTACATCGATCGTTAAGAAACAAATAGGCGTATCTCGCGTAATTTAAGAAACAAAACGGCGCAGTTTACGCCCTTTTTTTCGAAACATTTGATATAAATATTGAACAAAAAATAAATAAATATAAAATAAAATTATTCTTACAAAAATTCTTCGATATAAATATCACGTGAATAAAGAGATATGATACAAAGAGATATGATGGTTGATGCAATTATTGTAGAAGTTACACAGTTTTGAGAGCCTTAACACGACAAACGGTAAAAAAAAAAAAAAAAACGTACATTAAACGTAATATTATTTAAATTGTGAAAAACGCTAATTCCCGTTAACCAAATAAATAAATAAATAAATAAGTGAAGAAAAAAAAAAAAAAAAAAAAAAAAAAAGATAAATTAATTATTGCGCCACATACAAGAAACGAATGTTCGTGAATTGTATAAAAAAAAATAACTTACGTCTGGAGTACTGCGCAAAAGCCAAAAGCAGAGCGATGGAAGGCGCCGTTGTTGGGTGAGCGCTGTTCATGGAACGATAAGGAACGCTCACAACGATAGCTTCCGTACTTGCGGCTCGCGGAGCTCTAACGATGCCGTAAACATTTTGTCCTGTAAACTGAAAAATCATAGTTCTTAGTTTGCGACAAGAAAAAATTTTATGTTCGACGTCTCTAGCGCCGCTGGTTTTTCATGTCTGTGGTGTATTTACCTGTTTCCTCCGGAATGGATAGTCGAGCGTAAAATTGTGCGTATAGACGTCGAGATGAAGCTGATTCATTTTTGCCAAAAGCCAAGCGTACGGCATGCCATCCGGATATCTTTTCATTTCGTGCATCAAATCGCGATAATACTGTTCCGATACATAATCCAAGTTGCTTCCCTTTGTAACCAAACCTGGCAGTAGGGCATTTTCGGAAAAATACGAATCTGTCGAAATAATAACGACAACGTTCGAAAACAAAAGAATGATGAATGTAAATTGACGAATAATTCGATAGAAAAAATTGTTATTTACTGTCATTAAACGTGGGTAGGGCAAGCAGACACATCCAAACTATACCGCTCGCGTACATCAAGAAACACAAAGATTTTTCCCATTGTAAAACAAATTTGATCATCTTGACGTTCGATGCTCTTGGATCTGTCAACAGACCCATTTCCGATTTGTTTGTTCACTCAAATAATGACGATCTGTCGTATAATAATAAAAAAATAATAACAGAGATCGCGATCCGTATAACCTAACACTGTCGAAGCCGACGACACGGCGAATGCGACAGAAAAACATTTCTCGGGGGTCTAGCCGTACCGTAGCGCGCCCTAGGATTCCCCGTGGTTCGTTAGCGTAACTATTATCCCGAGTTCACTAACCCTGTGTTTCCCTGTTATTTTGATAGGATCAGTAATCCTTCGTCCGCCGTGGTGAAAGATGCGGTAAGGGGATGATCTATAATCAATTTAATCAATATAATTTGTTACAAACGATGAAGTCGAAATCATTCACCGTCAGAGCGATTGTCGTGTGTATCGCATTTATTTCTCTAAGCGGTTCAACAGCGGAGAAAAGTACATGAATAAACGAGAAGTGGTCACCGACTTGTTCGATATGTTTTCCTTTGCATCAAAATAAAACGTAACTTTCAGCACGCAGTGCAACCAGAACCGATTTAACGGAATGCAAACTCACTCACTTCGGTACTGAATATAAAGGCCCCAAAGCCACGACGGGTGGTGGTATACGTTGTCAATTTTGGCATTCCGAAGAACCTCTGCACAAGGTCTGTTTTTCTTCGTCCTACATAAGTATATAGTTATCGTTCCGCAGTTTCTCGCGCGTATAAACACACAATGAAAACAGTTGGAGTGCATTAATTTTTCCAAAGTTTCGTTTATACATCAGATAAGTTCCGAAATAAAAGATAACGATTTTCCCGAACGGTCGATGAGACTTGCGAAGAATTATTGTAGAAATCCAACCAGAGATCCCAAAGGTCCGTGGTGTTACACCACGGAACCAACGCTAATTGACGACGAGTGTGGAATTCCTTTGTGCAATTACGGAGGCGAGTGTAACAGCTGTGGCATCCCGAGTATTTCGCGATTAGCTAAGTTTTATTAACCTATCAAAAAACGCCGATTACGTTATTTGTAGAATGCAGAGTTTCCGGTACCGGCGCGGAATATAGCGGCGGTCGAAAGACGAGCGTTTCGGGAAAGAAATGTAAACCTTGGGACAAGCGTCACAAACTTGCCGAGGGACGGGTACAAGCGATTTTTACGCGATAATATATCTTCGATAAGTTAACGTCCCTTTTTAGCGTCTCAATGATATAAATGACGTTAATTCCGATAGACCGACAAGTTTTCGAACAAAAATTTTCCCGAATTATCGCGCGACAAAGCCAACAGCTTTTGTAGGAATCCAAACGACGACACGGGCGGTCCTTGGTGTTACGTCGAGGAAGAGAATTACGAGACTGTCGAAAAAGAATATTGCGATATACCATTCTGCGACGATAAAGATTGTTTGGTATACGCGCGCAATTCTTCGGTATATTCAACTATAACGAAGCTTAACGAAACTTATGGAAATATAACCTTTTGGATAAAATTGTGGAATCCTATAGACGAGCAGAATGTTTGTTCATTTATATTCGCGATTTTTCCCCCAATACATTGCGAATTGTGGAGATATTTAAATCGAATTAAATTATTCATGCAGGGCGAAGCACGGCTTCTCCTCAGTCTCGTTCCGATTCCTACGTTGGCGAAAAAAATCGCTCAGGAATGGAAAGCCGGAGTAGAAATAGTTATTTCGAATGCGGGAACCGGTCAAGTGTACCCCACGTCAGAAGTCAGTTGGTTCACCGTTGGGGATCGATCGAACCTTCAAAGATCTTGTTATTTTTTGTTTTATTTTATTTTTTCCGATACATAGGATGAACAAGATTTGGAGAGTACCCCCGATATTATACTCGGCTCCAAATGGTTAGGATTCTGGATAAATTGGGGCGGAGGATTCGTTTCCGTTGGGTCGTACGGCTCCGCGAAACCTTTGTTTCTCGGCGAATACAAAAAAAAAAATACTATATCGACTCTCTATCCGGACAGTTTTCTTTACTACGGACTCATGGGAACGGGAGTTTTGTGGAGCACAGCGTTTTGTCAGGAAAGTAAGAAATTGCGAGTTTTATAATGAATTTTGCGAATTTTTTCCTTTTACTATATTTTCAATATTTCGTTTTTTTAATATTTACAAAATTCGATTTTTTAAAATAATTTATCATTTTTATAATAACTTGAAAATGTTTTCTTTTTAATGAATTTTTCGACGATGTTAAATGCCATTACTATGAAACTGCAGAACTTCGGAAAAATGATAAAATTCCTTATACATTTTTTTTTTTTATATCGCAATTTTCATTTCCGGTTCTTTTTAGATTCGATTTTTTCGTATCGATACCACACGAATTGCGATAAATGTTTTTTATCCGCTAACAATTGAATTAATGAAATTCGAATTCGAAGCGAATGACGAGTCATAACATAAAATTTATTATCGTCCTGCAGCGTGTGAGATTCACACAACCTTTGGAATGGAATTTATCAGATTATGGCCCCTGCAGCCGAGCAATACGACTTACGACATACGTTTCAATGTCCGCGCGACTAAGGATATAGCCGTCCGATTGTATCAGAATCCCGGAGCATTATTTCCGTGTTTTACAGTGCGTTATATCCGCTTTATCGTCCGTTTTCTCGTGTAAAACAACTCCGCGTCTTTATTAGATAACGATAGGAGATGCCGAGACGATAACACTGGTGTATCAGTCGAGCGAAAAATCAACGAAACAGCATCTCAAAGATGCACCCGGAAAGGATTTGTTGGATTACTGGATTTGGAAAGATTTCACTCTTAGGTACGAAAGATCGAAAAAAAAAAAAAAAAAAAAAAAAATCAGATCCACAGCCAAAGAAACGATTTACATACGCAAAAAATCATCTCCCGCCTCTCAGTATTTTCGGACCTCATTTGCGATTGTTCTCCGAGCGAATTTACGGTAACGAAGAAGTTCTCTACGCGAAAGACAATCTATTCGGTACCATCAGATGGTTCAGCGTCGGTAGTCGCAACAACATAGCGCTTTGGTCATTTTTCTGCAAACCTCTATCCGCTCCCGTTGAAGATCCCGCACCGCCGAATTGCATCGCGAATCTCGCGGATTATAATTACGAAGGTTCCCAGTGGACGACTTTCAACGAGATGCCGTGTATTCCGTGGATATCTCCGGAGGTGTTGATCATATGTAAAGTTACAAAAACCTTAAAATCCCCTTAATGGATCGTTTATTGAGACATTAATTTCAAGATACCGGATGACGACAAACGCGACGATTTGTTCGTCGAAAGTTCGGCTCTAAAAGCGATAAACAAATGTCGTAATCCGGGACACGATCCGAAGGGTCCATATTGTTACTCGATATCCCTGGAAAATACTTTAACAACATCGAAACAATATTGTCCTATAAGAAGCTGCAGATCTTCGGGTGAATTTGAAAAAATGAAAAAAAAAAAAAAAAAAAAAAAAAAAAAAAATCGCTTTTAAAAATAAAATTTCGAAATTATCAACGATCCTTCGATCTTTTTTTAGAGTGCCGAATGGCTGGTACCGCGAATGATTACATAGGTACTCTCGCGATAACGCGTTCGGGACGTAAATGCGCCAAATGGCTCAGCGATTACGATATCGATCTTCTCGAAAGGGCAAAAATCGCGAAGAATAAAGAATTAGGAATTACGCGATCACCGACTATAGCGGAGACTGCAACTACATCGGGGGATTTGCAGCCGTGGAGAAAAAAAATTAATTTTATGACGAAGAAAGTTAAAATGATTTCATTCAAAGCGCTAAACAACAGCGATTCGTCGAGCGGTTCGAAAGCCGCGCGGTACATGAGATCCATTGGTCTGTGGACAGTAAAAACAAAACCGAAACCTATTAATCCCGTGAATCCCGAGTACTTCAACGACACACTTTATCCGGAGCACAGCGTCAGAAACGCGAGTAATTATTGTCGAGATCCGTCGCGCAATATCGCCGGCACTTGGTGTTACACTACCGATCCATTGGTTCCGCAGGATCTATGCGATGTTAGGGACTGCGAAATGCCAGGTGACATGTTTATTACACTTGAATTTATTAGAATTATCGATAGATACGCCGGACTCGTGCGATAACGAGAAAATCTGAAATTTAAAAAAAAAATTCTTCACGTTACTTTCAAAAGCGAATCGTTTCTACGATATCCATTATATCGATATTTCATTTCGACAGAAGTCTTCCTTACATCCCGGCGTTTCGATTTCGCTATAATTTATCTTAAAACTATTGATTTTTGGCAAAGATTCGCAGTGGCGAAGACATTGGGTCTCTCAGGATTAATAGAACGCCTTCGATCTTCGAACGAAAGAACAGAATATAACGATCTTCTGGATTAGCAGAACGATGAATAATAATCAACGATCCATTTTTTTTTTAAGAGGAATGTACGTTCCTCGTGAAGGGCCACGGCGTTGGAAGACGTTTATACGTATTGCCGGAGCATCGATCGGAGGGACTGCACTTTTCGCTGAAAGCCTGGGAACCCGATCAACCGGACTCGATAACGTTTGTCTTTACCGCCGACGATGGTTTGAAATCTCGTTATATCCTTAAAGTAGGAGCGTTGGGAAACGAAAAGGTTATACTGTATTATCAGGGCGAAGAAGGAGGTATCGTACGATTTTCGATATCCAAATTCGATTCTTCGCCGCTCGACGATCCTCTTCCGCGCGATAATCCGATACGAATAATATTCCGTTAGGTATCGAAATGGTAAAGAAAAAAACTTTGCCGCATCTTCTGTATCTCGGTAAATGGAGTAATTTCGTAATTAAGATACCGCGCGGCAAAGTACTCGTCTACTATCAGGGCGCACCGAACCCACTTTTTCAATGGGATCATCCGGAACCCGAAAAAGCTTTTTTACCGATTTACTATTACTATACCAGCGAACTTGGAAACACCATCGGGGTGGCGTTCGATTGCGCAACGAGTTCGTAGCCAAAGAATTATTTTATATTATATATTTTATATGAAAACATCTTTAACGATCTTTGGCGATATTTAGCGATCTTTGGCGATCTTTACGATCTTTACGAATCGAATTTTAATAAAATATCGATGCCGATCCCAAAACTAAAACTACCGAAGATCTTTTCACATAAAATCGCCGCGAGTACATGAAAATGTAGTCACCAATTTTTTTCTTTTTTTCCTAAACTTCGCGATATCCGGAACTATAATAATTTCGCGTATTCGCCAGGATGTCACATCGAAAATACACAGACCGAGAGATTCTCGAGAATCTTACCGCTATCGATTTGGAGCAAAAGCGGAGTATCGAATCCAAACCGATTGGAGCTCATGATTCGCGCCGAAGGTGTCGTTCTGATACCTCTTCTTCTGTTACCCGCGACACCGGGTTATTACGCTCTGACACTCGGTGAATTGGGGCAATGGGTCTTTTTTCTGAAGAACACGTATCCTAACGTGAGAATATTTCACAAACAGAAAGCGCCATCCGCTCTTTTCACATCGAATACGTGGACCAACTTTACTATAATGTATGCGTTCCCAATTCTACAAGATTTACTATGTATTTCGTGATTTATAATTCATTATCTCGATAGGTGGTTCAACAGTACTATTAACCTGCTGTGGAACGGTACGCAAGTGTTTCACTACGAACACACGAGTCCATTGATATTTTACTTTTTTTCACTGGCGGTCGATCGCGGAGGATGGGCCACTTGGGCAGCAAATTGCATACCGTCGGGTAATTGCTGCATAGAATTATCCGCTATATTTCTATATTAAAGATATGAAAGCCGATCGTTCGATTTATATCGATAGATATCGACGGCGATCCCGAGGACGGCGGATGGTCGGAATGGGGTCCGTGGGCTTGCAGTGCGAGTTGCAACGGTGGCGTTGGAACGCGAAAACGCGTTTGCAACAATCCGGAACCCAATGTTAAAGGGGAGCCGTGTCTCGGACCGAACGTAATGTCGGGACGATGCAACACTATCGTTTGTGGCGATGTAACGGAAGGTGAAATTAGATCACTTTTGTTCCGAACGCGATATTCGTCCGTATTGCAGGATTTATATTCATCCATTTTTTTTTTTTTCTTTTTTTTTTTTTTTTTTAACAGACACAGTATCACTGATCAAACGACGAATTCGAAGAAATCATACGTCTCTCAGTGTGAAAGAGGGACACGCGATAACGATACCGTCCGATTACGATATTATAAAAGCCATAAGTACCGAGTCACCGGAATCGGATATCGAGTGGTCGCATAATGGAATATTCGTATATCCTGATAACGAAAGACTTGAGATCGAAGAGCATAATATCGGTAAGAAACTTCCAATGGATTGATTTCTTCTTTTAATCGATCCGCCGCATCGGAGCACTTCGCTTCGGAACGCTAAGCAAATGATAAACATTAAGAGTAATTCTTTTTTTCACGTTTCCGCGCCGGAAACGTGAAAAAAAAAAAAAAATAGCATGAAATATGGTGTTTGGAATAAAGTGAATGGAAGATTCGCGATGACTGGAGGAAAGAAATACATCGGAAACGACTGAGGCGATAAAAAAAAAAAAAAGATATGTGTTCTCAGTTATCAAGAAAGCGGAGGTGAACGACTCCGGGGTTTACACGATTACGTTGCATCGCGTTGACGGCACTCACATGATCTTTAAAATGGTAACTCTGGTGGTTTATCCCGTGAAAAGTGTCGTAACCATTCGCGAGACTCTTCCAATGACGATAACTTGCCACTGCGTTATTCTCGGCTACTTGTACTCTGATCTTAAAATTTCGTGGACCGTTTCACAAGATTTGTGGAAAGATTACGGTACAACTTTGCCGATATCTGTAAGAAATCGATACACAATCAATATCGTTGCCTTGTGAGACCGTTTCTTGAGTTATTTCGTCATTTTTTTAAGGTAAACGTGGATATCGTTCCCGCATTGAATGTTTCGCACAAAGGTTTGTGGGAATGCGTTGTGCAACAAGACGATTTGGGATTTAAATGGATTACAAATGCGGTTCTGGTGAATGGTACATAAAAAAAATTTCAACAAATTTTTCGATCGATTACAGCGATAATCTTCGAATTTCCAGTGATCGGTCCACCGAATTGGCGGACTCATCTGATGGAAGACAAGATTACGAGACCGATATTCGGGTGGATGCCGAACGAAACATTTGTCGCTGTCTCGGCGTTTGTTATCTTCTTAATCATTACTGCGTGTATCGTCGTTGGCACCGGATATTACATGAGGTAAATTATTCTTTGCACAGCAAAAAAAGTGAAGGTGTCGGAAATTTTAATAAAATTCAATACATTTTTTTTTCTATTGCTTTTCGATGTTAATGTCTCTGTAGCGTTATACGGTTAATTTCTGTCCTAAAATAATCGAAAAATTCGCATATCGCGACGATTTTGAAAAATTATTTCGCTATTTTTTCAATACTTTTTTTTTTTATCGATGTATCGTTAATTTTTTTTCCATCGCATAGATTTCGAGAATCCGGCAAATTTCGTGGTTTTCTCGACGCGCGAAACGACGAGGTGCCGAAAAAATCGCAGATCCGTTCGTCAGTAACGAAAGATGTAAAGACGGTCGGTACGCAGCACGAGAAAGCGGAAGAAAGTTACGACGATAAAATAGTAAAATCGACGAAAGAACGCATGAGATCGAAGAATCGTCGAACGGCGGATCGGAGCGAAAAGCCCGAACGTCGAAAGCTCATAACGGCCAGCGATACCGATAGTTCGTGAAGTTTTTCCATCCGAACGCTACTTACGTTACAAAGTGTCGTTCTCGCGAAGATTCTAATGAGCGGATGAAAATTTATCGAATTAACCGTCGATAATCGGACGACGAAGGAAGAAAATATATAATTACACTCTTTGAAAACACGCGATACTCGTACTATGTATATTACGACGTATTAAAAACAACATTTCTTTTTATATTCAACTATACGGAGACACAGTACGACCTGTAATTCTGCACGAAGATCGAAGCTTCGATCGTCCAGCGAGACGATGGAGAAACAAGTTATCAGTGGTTAGTTACAAACTCTCTTTTTTTTTTTTCTCTCCATTCTCAGTACAGTTCTCTCGTTTTCTCGGTCCTCCCCGCCTCTCCCCGAGTTAAATACCGTGTAAAGTCGTTCGAAATCGATGCATAGATAAGTACGCGTTGCTTCAAACTCTTCCGCTGAATTCGCGCGATAAAAACAAAAAACGTTTTCAAACGAATCAAAACGAAAATCACTCTTTTTTTCTTTCATAAAATCCATTGAACGGAACATTATCAGAGTGCAATAACTATCTCTCGAATCCTACGAATCAATGCCGCATCGTCCATCGAGCGAAAATATAGGACCGAAGGGAACCGAAACGCGAGAGAGCATATAAGACGGAAAGGCGATCAGTTTTCAGAGATTTGCTTATATGCATGTCGTACGCATGTGTGTGCGTAACGTCCGTCGAGTTACTCTCGTAAGTCCGTGGGAGTTGGAGTCGCGCCGCCACGCGATGTTAAGGACATCGAGAACGAGAGGCAAAGAAGACGAAGAGTACAAACAACGATCAGAGATCGCCCGGCTACTCGCGGGGATCTCGGAGCGGAGAACAGGTGCGCGTGTGCGTGTAGGCAAAGTCCGATGACTATAACATATATACCTACGGCGACAAAAAAAAAACCAAAAAAAAAAAATATATATATATATATATATATCATGCATCGAAGTTTCTGTAACTTATACCGACTACTTATAACGATGTCGCTCTGCGTGCCGGGGCACCGCGTCGTCTTGAACGTGGCGTGCGTGAGTGCGTATGGGGAAGAAAAAAAAAATCAGATTTACGAAAAAAAAAACAACAAAAAAAGAAAAAATATAGAGGCGAGAAAAGGGTATCGAGAGATGAGGCGGCGAAGAAGTCTCTCCCGTGGTCCGTTCTTTGCGTGTATATCTATATATATCTGTGTATGTATGTGCGTGTATATCTATGTATATCTCGGTTGTTCGAGAGGTTGAATCAGACGCGTAGCAAGTTGGCAGGCGATCGTTCCGTTCCTCCGCTTCCTCCGGGAGGAGTGCGGAGGGTTTAGCGCGGCAAAGAGCCGATTGCCGATGCGAGAAAGCGAGAAGGTTCCGTCGAAGAGAAGAGTATCGCCGAGATCCAGATTACGGAGGAAGGGAGAGACTCGGTAATCTTCGTAGTCTCGATGAAGAAGAGAACGAGAGAGCAGCGTTGACGCTCTTCGTTTCTCTTCATCCTTTTCGCAAAATCGCAAAGGACGGAAAGAGCGAATGACGACGAGAGGGGAGAAAGGAGAGGAAAGCGCGACAGGTGCCGAAGAGAATCGCCCACGTGGGTTTCTGTGCGCTGCGCTCTCAAATGCTCAAAAGGGGCTGAACGCGCGCGCGACCCGTTCACCGTCTCTTTCTACCCGAATGCGTACAGCGGTAGGACGCGCGATTCGCCTGATGGCGAAAGAGAAAGACGAGAGTTGAATAAAGAAGTATAAGACGCGGGAGAGAATGAGAGACGACGAAGAGGACGTCGGGGATCGGCTTCCTTGTGGCAGAACTGACCGTTCGCTCTCTTTCATTCGCCGTATGTATACTTAGGATACTCTCTCTACTCTCGGCAAACGGAAAGGGAGCTTTGGAGGAGAGGAGAGTAGAGCTGCTGCTGCTGATGTTGCTTCTCCCGCTCCTGGGAACTCCAGTCGCGGGGCTCCATGAGATATATATACACGTTGTACAACCAGAACAGTGGGAGTGGGACCCGTCCTCCGCGAAAGACGGGAGGGGCCCATCGCGGACGCGCCAAGAAGAAGAAGAAGAAGAAGAAGAAGAAGAAGAAGAAGGGGAAGGGCTACCCATTCGGTAGCAAATGCTGCTGGTATAACCCGTCGCAAGGTCAAGATCAGTCGGTTAATCCTATCCAGTCAGCCGAGGGCCTTGCACCTTGCACGACGGACGATCCCCGACGCGGAGGAACCGCTCCGAACATCAAATCCGTCGATAAGCAGCGGACCTTTCGCACGTTTCTTCCCGAGCATTTCGAAGCATCGTTTCTCATTTTATACATAAATATATCGTAAAACGCGTAACCAATTGTAACATTATTGGGAAGAAAACAAAGTTTACTACCCCCGTTCTGGATGTTCGCCGGTAAGCCGCTGTGAATCAACGCGATAATTCACTCACTAATTTTCACTGCGAAAAAATCGATCAAATCGGCGAATGTCACGCAGTTCGGGTGGTGACTATTCGACGAAAAAATTTGTCGAGAAATTTTTATTTTTTTTATTTTTTTTTTTTAATGGTGAAATATTACTGCTGAATCGAACGGGTGGCTCTTCAACGGAAGAAAAGAATATATTTATTTGAAGAGTTTATCCTGTTATGGAAACGTGCGTTTTAATACCGAGAGAATTTTCATTGGTGTTGAAGCCGAACGATCGTAACACGTGTAAAAATGAATACAAAAATGATGGAACTTCGCTTGTCGGCGATGTACGGATTTCTGTCTGGTCGAATGTTGATATACCCGCCGGAACCCTCATCTATCCCTTTCAGGGATCCATCAGATTCGACAAAATCGATCTTTACTCACTGCTCGATGATAACGATGTAAGTACTGTGAAGCGAATGAAGTTTAATTAGTGAATTACATTTTTTTAGGGGGATTGTTAGGTTTTTCGAGCGCTGAAAAACAAATGGTCGGTTCTGATATCACTTACATGCGAAAATAATGAAAAACAGTTTCGTTTGTTTTTTTCTGAAATTTAATATTTCAGTTTATACAGTATCGATATATTTAAATTTTTTTTTTCTCATTTACCGCGGAAATTTTGAACTTTAGATTTAATTGATTTAGTAGCTTTATTATTAATGTTTATAGCTTAACTTATTCTTAATCCACATATAGGCATCGCGGGTAATTTAATTTTAAGAGTCGATATTCAGTTTCCATTTTTATTTTTTTTATTTTAGCGTAGGCGTCGAATTTAATAAAAGTTAAAAAGAAAATTATGACGAACGATAGGCGCGCGAGAAATATACGCTGAATCGAGAGGCTGTCTCTCCTTATAAAGTTAACTTGTATGCTATACGACATTAGCTATATTCGCGTACTTGCGTACCGCACTCACGAGATCGTCTCGTATTCTTTCTTCTCTCGCGGGCGAGAATCTCATTAAGGGATCCACTTACAGATTAGACGAGAGTACGGATGCTACGACGAGGTCTCGTTCTCCAACTACAATCTCAACAAGCGTCAGTGCAATTGGATAAGATTCCTGCGTATCGTACAAACGTATAACGAGAGAGTCAATCTGATCGGGACGAAGGTGAAGGGTGAGTATTGAAACAAAAAAAAGTAAATTAATTCGATCGCGTAGATTTTATGAATCATCGGACAGTAGGCGTTTAAAATTTTTTCCAATTTTTGCGAATCGATAAAATGAAATATTTATCGAATTTATTCACGCAAATTATTTAGTAAATATTATTTAATTTGAAAACAAACGATGTAGTTGAGTCAAGCAAATCGTTTTTATCATTCTGCGTAACGAACGGCCGGTATAATGTGCCGAACGAAATAGCAATCGATCGTGAATCGACGGGGTTAATATGCTAAACTTAACGGGGTAGTCGTCCCGCGAATGAGATATATCTCTGTCACGGATAGAGCCACGAGGCGCAGAGAAAGAGTCCAACACTCGGAACTTCGCATATCAGAATTTATTACTCTTACAAAGATTTATAATTGCCCACCGGACAGGCGAACCGATATTCGAGGTGATCAAGGATATTCAGCCAGACACGGAGCTCGTCGCGTGGTTCTTACCGGCTACGCATCAAGATTTTGTCTTCATATCCCGAGACGTGTGTTCGCGATCGGCGATCTACAGATGCACCATCGATTCCATTCTCGCCGGTGAGTTTTCAACGAAAATAATTTCAAAATTATTTTAAAGAATTTCAACATCTTAAGCCTCAAATCCTCCGTTTTATTTCGAAGTATTCGATTGTTAATACAAGTAAATCGAAGAATACCGATTAATACAAGTAAATCGAAGAATACCGATTAATACAAGTAAATCGAAGAATACCTATTAATACAAGTAAATCGAAGAATACCGATTAATGCAAGTGTAAATCGTTAAGAATAACAACCAAATGTTTCTGTTTCTTCTTCGCTAATATCCCATTTCGAATAGCAAATGCACGCAAAATTTCGATCGCGTGAATTCGCAAAGCATTAAGCGAATAAGTGGTTACAAAACTGCGCTTCGTGTGCTTCTGATATTGCAGCTTCTCGAGGCCGCAGCGTGTACTTATCTCCCGTTTTAACATTTTTTTTTATTTCTTCCTTTTCATACCACACGCTACATCGCTTCTTCTTCTCTTATCGCAACGAAATCACCGCCCCAATATATAATATGTAATTCGAATTTAAGATTACCGATATAAGAGATACGAGACACGGTTGAGTTTTTGTTCAGCGAGACGAAATGTATACAGCGGTAAGGAACAGAAGCGATGTGCGTTTTCTGTACGCCTCTCGATTCTCGGGCCAATTTCGGAGTACAAAAGCACATTCGCGAAATTCGCGCATCACGTGAACTCGGAGAAGACATTCAACGGGATAAGTGGTTACAAACCTACACTTCGTCTTCTTCCGATGTTTGCTGCGCATCTCGGGGGCCGTCAGCTTGTAGTTTTTCATTACTTTTTTTTCTTTTCTCCCCGCCATCCCTTCCCATTTCTTCCTTTTCGCACTGCAAACTCCACCGCTTCTTCTTCTTCTTCTTCTTCTCTCATCCCTCGGAATTTTTTTCTTCGCTTCGGTTCCTCACTGCAACAGTTGTTCTTTACCTCGGCGTTTCTCTCCCTTTTCCTCTCTCGTGGCACCCCGTCCCTTAGCTCGCGGCTTCTTTCACATCGTTTCTTTTGGCGAACCGTTGAAACTTCGTATGGAATGGGAGAAGACGCTACGAGATGCACGAGAGAAAGAAGAAGTGCACCAACAGCAGCAAACTAAGGACCGTCTAGCGGCGGCTACCAACATCCATTGTACTGTCTTTTATTCCTCTCCATGACCGGGGAGACTCTCCACACATTTGAATCGCGAAACGCGCGCGCGCGCGCCGACTTGGATCTCCGACCGACAAAAATTCCGCCTCAACGTATTTGCATTTCAGATTTGTAGGCAGTCTTATCTTTCCGCTTCGTTCTTCCATCTTATTTTCTCTTTTTTATATATTATTTTTCGATTCCGACCGACGATTGTGCGCCCCACAGTCGGCGAGCAGTGAAGTTACCGAAGATAGGGGGGGGGGGGGGGGCTGAGGAAACCGCGAGACTTGGAGAAATTACGAATTCACGTGTCCGCAAGAGTATCACAGACCACCCCTATCGGTGAACGAACTTTTCAAGTTTCTCTTTCCGAACCCTTTACACTCGCAATTTTTTTTCGATTTACTTCAATCGTTCGCGTTTCGTTGTTGTTCTTTCAGCTTCGGGAAGAAGGAAATCTATTGAAGAAAAGAGAGAAGAGGTCTGTTGCGATCTATTTAAATACATTTTTTTATCGATTTTTTTTTTTTTTTTTCAGAATCCCCTTTGGATCTCTCAATGACATTGCTGTCGCATCGTTCATCATCGGTAACGCAGAGTTCGTTCTATGAAATCGACGAATACGAGTCCACCTCCGAGGAGAGTTCCTCGTCGACGCTATCCTTGGTAGGGGATCATCTCGACTGCAGTATACTGACAACTATCAAACGGGGCGAACGAGTTCTGCTGCCATGTGAAGTCTGCGGAAAATCCTTCGATCGGCCATCTCTACTGAAGCGACACATGAGGACACACACCGGTATGATATATATATATATAAGAGTAACATATACACCCAATGAAAAAAAAATAACTCTGTCGTCGTATACCTCCGCCTATCGCTACGTCGGGTTTTATAATCCAGAAACCTCATACCAACGAGTCTTCCCCTATATTTACATCTCGTCTCTGACGTTAATGGCCTTCGGAGCTCAAGAGGTGTACGAAAAAACAGTACAAAAACATCGAAATAAGAAAAAAAAAAATAAAAAATATAGATGAGGCGAGAGACTTCGTTAAAGATCGCCAACACCTTTTCATCCGGGCGAACGGTACGAAAGATGAAGATGAAAAAATTTTTTTTTTAAATTCCATATACCATATTTGCGCGATTGTTATTTTGTCGATTGCTGTACAAGCGACGCCCCGAATTATCTCGAGAGTCACGCGATACAGTGTCGTCCGGCAATCAATATCAAAGTCACAGATACGAAAAAAAAAAAAAAAAAAAAAATTCAACAAACGCGAAATGACTGACTTTACATTTACTCCGATATTCCGTGGACACGAGAAGGAAAAGGGTATCATAAAAGCGAAACATCGGTGTAATTCAGATATTCTTATTTTACATTGAAGGGGAGAAACCGCACGTCTGCATGGTCTGCAACAAGGGTTTCTCAACCTCGAGTTCTCTTAACACTCACAAACGGATACACAGCGGTGAAAAGCCGCATCAGTGTCTCGTATGCGGCAAAAAATTCACTGCATCATCCAATCTTTATTATCATCGAATGACGCATATAAAGGTGAGTGCTTCTGTTTGCAATGCAAGATATCCATATATATATAAATACATTCGAACTTTACACAAACTTTTTTACGCATCAGTCCGCGAAAAAAGAAAAGAAAAAAAAAAATCTTCCCTATCGGTAAAAAAATATTTGTCTCGATACTCCGAAGCTGCGTTCCCGTAGAATTTTCTTGTCCCGCATCCCGTCTCAATATAACCAGCGATTTTCTATAATTGATAAATCCATTAAATCCTTCGATCCGCGCAATCCGTACGCACATTTAGAATTTTCCATCGTGAAAGACGAATTTAACGATTGGAAATTTTTCGTCCTCTCGTCCGTTCAACGCAAAGCAATACAAACCGACGGGTCCAGCGTTAAGGAACAGAATTTCTTGTTCAATGGAATTTATGCATTTGCAAGATGTAAATATAATGTGCATAAAGTCCGGGAGAGGCACCGTTTGGTGTATTCGCGTTGGGATAGGAGCGTTACAAGCGCGCAACATCCTACTGACCGCAGGTTTATTGCCCGCGCGCAACGTGTACGTTGTTTTTTTTTCGCGCTCTTTCATTTATTGCTTTTGCCTATGTTCACCGCGTAAGCCCAGTAGAATAACTGGAGTATATAGAAATATATATATATATATATATATATATATATTGCTGAGCGAAGTACGGAGTCCGGGACGGCCGCTACCGTTGAAGCGATAGAGAGCGATGGAGAAGAGAGTAAGAGAAAGAAGAAGAGAGGGATGAAGAAGCGGAGAGTCCGAAGGGGAGATGAAGAGAAGGGGGTCGGTGGATAGTTTTTATTTATCGGAACGGAAACTGCATGAGTTTCTCTAATCCTTCGAAGTAATGATATCTCGGGGAGCCATATAGGCTGCTTCTGCCATCAGCTACTGTAATTGGCCCATTACTTGCTACCGCTTGGAATGCAATCCAATTAGAGAGACAGAGAACGTATGTACCCTGAGGCTGTTCTCCGTTCCTCGAGACGCTCTTATAAACCCCTCGCATACATACTATATACCGCTCACTACCTGCGAGCGAAGTTTCACTTATGCGTACGTCCCACAGCCACACGTTTCAGAGCCTCAGCTCTCCTTGGGTTCGGCGGCTTCTCTGCCTCATTCTTTTCCGAAACGTTCTTCTTATCCTGAGCCCTCGAGACTCGACATCCGTACCTTACCAACGATAAATTTAACGAATTAAGAATGCACACTGTTTCTCAAGCGTTACGAAAAAAAATTAATAATGCGTAGGCGTTCGATATATCGAAGATTATCGATGGTATAATCCGCGATCTATGGTAGTTACGATTTTCCGGATTATTAGGGAATCTTATGGGATAAAAATGATTTCTGATCGCAGAGACCGAATCAATCGATAGATTTCTTCCCTAAGGCCTCTCATTCCCGAGCTGAAAGCTGTATTTATGCATCGGGCGTATGCATCGATGCGTTTATAAGTGCATCACGATGATGCCGCCGCGTATACATATACGAGGAACTTTAAGAGTGTAGATACACACGGAATACTCTCTTCTTCCCCCGTTACCCTTACCGCTCCTATCGGCAGGTGCATCTCGGATTATGTATCTTATGTATATATACGTGGATCGCGGTATCGATATATATGTACCAAAGGCTTTTACGGTCCCAACATAACGAGAGCGGCTTCTTCTTCGTATACACACCGGTTTTAGTTTAGCGCATGACTACGTCTGAACGGGTAGCCAGCCAGCCGCAGGGGACGAGAGTCGCACTCGCTTTACCCCGGAGGCCCCCGTAGCATCACGCGGGCAATTCATTATCGTCATTGAGAACTAAACAAAATTGTCCGTAGGGGCTTCTCGGGGCTTAAGAATTTACATCGTTTTCTCCGATCGGAGAACAACAATACTACGCGAATCTCTTCTCCTTATACATTTCTTCTTTTTTTTTCTTTTCTTTTCTTTTCTTTTTTCAATCTTTCGCAGGAAAAACCTCACAAGTGTTCGCAATGCTCCAAATCGTTTCCAACCCCCGGGGATCTCAAGAGTCACATGTACGTCCACAACGGTCTTTGGCCATTTCGTTGCCATATATGCAGTCGGGGATTCAGCAAACCGACGAATCTCAAGAATCACATGTTACTTCATCTCGGACGGTGTTCCAACAAGAAATTCATCAAATCTCTTCCCGACTTGTGACCGGATGCAGTCGGTTTTCTATTAATTAAAAGGACGCGACGCGACGCCATCGGAACATCTCTCGTGTTATTCATTTCTTTTGCCACGCGGCGGATCCTTGTTGTTATTTCGCTCGTTATTGCCGTTCGATAAATGTGAAACTGTTGGGCGCAATACACGTCGGCGAAACTCAACGAGGGACTAATAATTACGCTACGGTGTAAGAAATCGATATAATTTTTCTTTATTAAATATTTAGCGTTATTTGAGAATTCATGTGCCAGAAATTCACGACGATACTCGTTATAATACGTTATTAAGTTGTATTCAAGTCAGCGACGTAACAAGTTTTGTTTTTTTGTCGTGTTTTTCAGTGTATAATGTATTTTTTTTTTTTTTTTTTTTTTCCTCGTATTTGTGTACCGCGTGTTTGTGTTTTCGCATGTTTTACAATATAACTTTACGAATTTTTGGTTTTTTTTTTTCTTTTTCTTTGCATTTTTTATCGTGACGCATAATGTCACGTGGATAATTTTTTTTCTCTTTTTTTTTCGCTATATTACAGAGTGAATGAATTTCACACGTGAACGACCGATACTCTCAAAGACACATCGACGTTCAATGCTTAAATACCATAATCTTTCGTCATTTTTTAAACTCCAAACTCCGATATTCTATATAACTGCGTTAATCGAATGATTGTAAATGTTATATTATTTTTTCGACTTATTTTATAACAAATTTATTCGGAATAAATTTCTGATGTTATTTTGGATATCGCAGTATATACTGCAAAAATTGAATCGTTTAACTCGAATTTCCGCAATGCACGAAATTTTTTTCTTTTTTTCGATTTTCGTCATTCGGTAAATAATTTACAAAATATTTCGTGCTGCACGGCAATTTTACTTGCGTAACGCTTTCGAAAAATCAATTTATTCCGAATAATTCTGTATGCATATACTCTGTGTCTTTATCGGATCATCGAGCAAATATTAAGTGATTTAATAATTGTGAAAGAAAAAAAAAAAGGAATTAATATTTTTTCGAAGTCATGCAGCTATATTACGTATTCGGGATGCGATGAGATTACACTATTTTCTATACGTCGAAGGAAAAACAAACAAAAAACAAAGTCTGATACAAACGTAAGTGGATTAATATTGCCATATTTTACGCAGAGGGAGTAAACGAATGAGAGGAGGGGACAAAATATATATATATATATATATATATATTTTTTTTTTTGTTTTCTGTAAATATTCTATTAAACAGAACACAATTTGGAGATATTTAGATTGCATTTGTTTTTTTGTTATATAGAGATTTTTTTTTTGTTCACCTCTTGACCTCCACTAATATATATTATCATCTCGTAATATCACCTAAGATGTCCGCTCCTACGTTATATCTCCGCGCCGCCGCTTCCGAGTCCGGCTTTCGAATCGACGGGCACTTGTTTAAGAAAACAGTCCTCGAGAAATTGTGCCATCGATAGATAAAGATGACTCTTCACACCTGCGAGATTGTGACTCACGTCAGGATAAACCTAAACCCACGAAAAACGCGAATAAAAACCGAATACTCAAGTATGTTTCTCGTTGCTAAAAATAATTGGCGCTTTCGTTACCTGTTGCCGAAAAAGTATTTGCTTCTTCGCGAGATGCCGCGCGAGAGCCATCGACTGTTGAAACTGCACGTTGTCGTCGGCAGTTCCGTGGACGAGATAAAACATTTTTTTTCCTAAAGACTCCATTCTGTTGTAAACATCGGATTCTGCGTATCCCTTGTAATTCGACGTTACGTTCGGCAAACCCATGTATCGCTCCGCGTAAGCGGAATCTTTATGAAATAAGAAACATTAGGATGAGAAGAAAAGTTATTAATTTTTTTTCCTTCGATGTATCGATATCGACCCCTTACGTACGGAGAACGTAAATATACATCCAAATTTTTCGACCACTCGTTACCTTCAATTGCACCGTTTAACTATAAAAAATTACGAAAAAATTGTGAAAAAAATTGGAAAATAATGTTCAACGATGATTCATAGATATTTGTTTTACACTTTTGCGCATTGCTCGTATTACGAGCGGAATAAACGTTCTACTTGGTCGGCAAAACGTCTCCCGTACGCGAGGGGCTAAAAAACGACGATGCAAGGGTTGCGTACCGTAGAGTTTCCACGAAACTATCGGCGCCACACTGATTCCGCATTGGAAAACGTCCTGGTCGCGTTTCGCCAGTGCTAAAGCTGCGGCGAAACCGCCGTAACTCCATCCCCAGATAGCGACGCGTCGCTTGTCGACAAAGTGAAGAGAATCTCTGAGATACTCGGTGACTTCAAGCTGATCGGCGACCTCCACGGTTCCCAGTTGATAGTAAACTTCGTAAAGCATTTTGTATCCCTGTCCTCCGCTACCACGACCGTCTATTTGCGCGACGATAACGTTCTTTTGACTCGCGAGATAAGTGTTCCAATCGATTTTAAACATATCGGTTACGAGCTGAGATCCCGGTCCTCCGTATACCTGAACGACCATCGGATAACGAGTTATCTCGTCCTCCCGCAATCCCGGCGGCAGATGAAGTCTCACTTGAGCGTTGTAACCGCCGCTTATTTGCACGGGGAATGTTTTTATCTGTGGAAGTGCGATCTTTGCTATTCTCTCCTGAAAAATATTTTTTAAATTCAATTTTGCAATTAATTTAATAAATTTTCTATTAATGTAAAATTTCGAAAAAATTATTTATCCAGTGAATTATCCCCCATTTATAAAGTCAATTTTTCGTTTTACCTATTGATCATTTTTAAATAAAATAATTTGTTAATTTAATTAATTTTTTATTTTTATTTTTATATCGTCAATTATTCCCTATTTATTAATTTAATTCAGAAATTTAGAATTAAAAAAAAAATGTATTCATTTTCCGTTAATGTAAAATTTCTATTAATTAAAATTTCCAAATTCAATTGTTCAAAAGAAAAAAAAAAAAATTATAATTCAATTTTTTTTTTAATTCAATTAATTTTATGAATCTGATATTAGTATAAAATTTCCCTAAAATTACGATCGTCCGTAAAAAATTTTTCGTGTGATCGATTAATATACTCACGCGAAGGAGAGTATTATTTTGCAGGAGACTCATGAATCGCGGTGCCGGTACGTCGGTTTTGTAGAGCGAAACTGTCGGAATATCGGGACCGAGGCATTCGAGTACAAAGTACTCGAGAGTCGGTGAGAACAGAGCGGTGTGATACTGACATGTTTCGGCGACTTCTGAAAAAACCAATTATCAAACGACGATGAGGATAGAACAAGTTTCTAATGTTCCCGAATAGTAAAAAAAATAGTAAAAAAAATTATGAAATACGATTATTTCACGTAATGACAACGATACATAGACATATTAATTTTTATAATATGAAATAATGCCATTGAAAAGCACTCTAATATATATATATATATATATGGTACACGAGTATATAGACAAAAGATATATCCCTCGCCATCTCATGCCCGTTCATCACGCGAATTTTCCGAGCAATTTACAGTCACATTTAACATAAACACAGTACGTTTAATATATATAAATACCGAATCTCTCGACACTTTACCACAAAACAGATATATATATATATATATATATATAATTAATAATGAATAATTAATATATATATATATATATAGATCTAAATAATGCTTCCTAAACATCGACATATAAAACGTTTATTAAAAGTATATAGTAATAATAAACGGTAAACCGATTCGGGTGCTGTAACAGTTGGGACCGCGCGCGGGCGACCTGATTATTATCATCCTTCGTGCTTCTAAAAACCGGCTTTTCATTGTGTGTTCGATAAAACAAGCGGTGTTAAAATATTGATCGATGCTTCACAGTAAACGGCAAAGACGCAAAAGCCGCACACTTTCGTTTACCCTCGTTAGTGGCTCTCGTGCGAACAATTTATAATGATCACCGACGAAGATAACTCGGTGTTCCTGCATTATGAAAATAACAACAACAAAAAAATGTTTTCGCCTCGTAGATAACACGAAACGATTGTATATAATTTTTTTTTCTTTTTTAATATTAACAAAGTTGATGATTATTGATCCAACGAAATTACGAAGACAGAGAGTCGTTGGTTTTTCAAAACGATGAAAAATAACTGGTGCTTGAGCCGCATGCGTTTAAAAACATAAAAAAAAAAGAAAAAAAAACGTTATATACGAATGACAAGTCTGATTATGTGGAGTAACCGTACTGGCAGATGTGAGGTTTTCCGTGTCCGTCTCGTTTGATAATCCATCGCAAGAGTCCAATAATGCAACATTTAGATCGCTTGTCGTATCTGTGAATTCGGGGGATTTGAGGTCTTTGGTGATATTACGTATACAGTAATTATCGTATAATATTTTCATGTATAATTAATAAATGTTATGTACAGAGAGATGACATCGCTCGGCGGAGATCGCACCTCGTATAAAACTTGAAAAATTTTGTGTTGTTTTTTTTTTTTTGTTAATATATATATATTATTTTTTTTTGATTTTGTATTCACGAAACAAATAATTATAGACAATTATTAAAGAACATCGCTTGTCTAACAAAAGCGCATCTTTACCCTCTGTTATGCCATATTTATCACGCAAACACGCATAACTCACTCAACGCACGCATACACACACGCGCACGCGAGACAACGCCATCAGATTGTTATATATTATATAAAACACGTATTAAAAAAAAAAAAAATTATAAACAGTGAGGCCAATTGTTATCAATTACCATATCGTAACTAACAGAAAAGCTTTATTTATTAACCGTCTCTACCTTATTATACTCGTGTGTGTGTTTCTCGCCAAAGTCCCGGCATCGGCTCACGGATCAGCGCACTCATACACCCGAAGATCGGCAATTTACACACATTGTACGGATTAATTTGAGGTCACTGTGGATTCGTGAAGGTGAATTCACGCCTCCGGGCACCTCGTAGCTCTCGCAAAGCCTTCGGATTAATTTGCCTGCTGCGATAGAGAGAGAAGGACCCGTGTGTACGTTCCAGTTATCAAATCCCCAGCTGTTAAAAAATCTCTACAATGAAAGTACGTTGTCGGTATTGTACGACGATAATAACTTCTCAAAAAAAAAAAAAAAAAAAAAAAATACGATCCTATTATCGATTTTTTATCAACGCAATTTCTACGAAATATAAAAAAAAAAAAAAACGATACCCTAACGAACGCGAGTTTTTCGCGCGGAATCTCTACACCCTAAATTCACGTGATTTGCCGATGAATTTTTTTGCAACCCTTGTGCTCGTCTACAATTTCGTGGATCTCATTATATCGCGTATTCGCGACGGATTTATCTATCTACTATACAAGTGATAATTTAATAACGAGATATATAATATCGGATGCGATATTAACGATATTTTTGATTGTCTTAAAATACGAAATTTGAAAAAAGACAGAAAAAAAAGATATATATATATATATATATATAATGCAATCTACTTTTGGATTTTTTTACACAAGAAAAAAAGAGTTAATACTGAGGAATCCTAACTACGTGTGTTCTCGATGCGTGTGTGTATGTGTGAGTTATATATATTATAATACAAGTATATAAATTAGTATTATTAGTTATACTTGGCGACGAGCAAAATCATCTATCTATATAAATATAAATTTATAATAAATTGCATTGCCCACGAGATAGTGGAAGTTTACAGATCGATAATAGGTATATATATAGACACAGCTAATCGTGTGTGTTGAATAGAGGAAACGAATTTAGGCGATTGATTATCTATTCAGAGTTTTAATAGAATTAGAAACTATGACAATTCTCTACGAACAAAAAAATTGCGATAGGGTGAGTAAAAAATGAGATATAAGTAGATATAGAGTTAGTTGAACGAGAAGGGGACGAGAGTGGGGCGTCACTATTCGATTTTCTCATAGTTAATACTCACTTGCTGCAGGTTTGCTCTTCGATTTTTCTTTTTTACCAGTAGCCGCGTCAACTCTTCGTTGATCCTTGTTGACGGCGTGATCAACGTCAGCTTCGTATTGTTCGCTCCAATCGTTCTTGTCGGTCCAACTGCTATATCGATTCGCGATACTCGAATGAAGATCGGTCTCACTGTCCGACAGTGCGTAACGACCCTCAGCCTTCGCAGCTGTCGAACAAGTGATACAGATAGCTGGATGAAGAGGAGTACCGACTTCCGGTAGTATCGAACTAACGCGATAGAGATGACGCTGACCGGGGCGCAACGGTGGAATGCCAATGAAGTATCTGAGAGAAAAAAAAAACATCGGAGATCGTGAAATCGGGGAAAACTGCAAAAGAATTAATTTTAGAGTAAAAAATCGACTGTAATGATTTTGGAGTCGTAGATTCGCTATTTTTATTAATAAAAAAGAAATGGAATTCATAATAATACATAATGCGAAAGGGTGGAATGCCGGTGGAATATCTGGGAGAAAAAAAAAGACAAATATATGATTCACCGATTCGTGATGAAATCGGGGAGAGTATCAAAAAAATTGATTTGAAGGTAAAGATCGTTTGCAATGATTTTGGAGTCATAGATTCGTTATTTTTATTATGAAAAAAAAATAAATAAAATGGAATTCGTAATAACCGCAAGGAATTTTTTTCTTTTTTCAACATTGAGATTTCGAATTTTCCTCAACTTCCGGAATAGGCGCATTAGGCATTTATGTCGCGGTAAATTATATTGTTCTCTTTAATTATCCGATAATTTTAGATACTTACGAGGAGCTATCAATTTCGACTCGCGTTCGATATTTGTTACTTTTAGTTGCCCGGTTCTTGCCCTTCACAAGCGTCAAAGTTGAATGGCATATGTAAGCAATGAAGTATTCACTCACATGGTATTATTAGATTGGTCCCATGCTAGTATTTTGACAACTTCGCAACGTCCGTGAGTCAGCGGAAGAACTTGTTTTCTCAGCACGTTAACCCACACTATATGCTTGTAATAGCCAGCGGCTGGACCATCGCGTACGGGCGCTATAGCTATATAGCTACTGCCGTTCAGTGAGAAAAAGGGTGACTCGGGTGGTGTATCCACCCATCCCTTCGATTCGGTGATTCTCTGAATTTCCTGAAAGCGACAGTGAGAAATGAGAGAATTTCCGCCGCGCGCCGGCAAGAACTATCGTAAAAGCCCTCCGCAGTTTGGAGGGCTGTAGAGAATCTCTCGAAATAACACGCTCTCGAGGGAATGTAGTTGCTACGAAAGGATGAACACAGCTGAAAGAAATCATTCCTCTCTCGACGATGTTCCGTACGATCGACTTTTTTTTTTATTACCCACCTGACACTGCCACGAGGGGCTCTTGCAGACGGTGACTATCGATAGATTCTGCGCACGAGTTAGCCACGTTATACAAACTTCCGTCAGCGAAGTCCATGATGCCGTCGTGAAGTAATGATCACTACGATAAAATAGACACCGAAGAGAGGAATATATTAAATCGACGATAAACGACGCTTTCATTGCCTCCTTCGTAATTTCGAACCAAAGATAATATTATTCTCGATCGGGTTATCTACAGTAACGAAGCTTTCGAATGTGCAACTTTCGCTTTGGTGCATTTGTTGAAATACTCAAATTACCATAACACTTCTACGTACTCGATAAAAACGAAAAGAAGCTGTGTAAGCTGTTGAAAGGGTTGGTTACAATATTATATATATATATATATATATATATATATAATATACTAAAGCTTTCCCGACATTATAAAAATCCGTGATCGCCGTCGCAGGTTACAGAGTTAAGTCCCTCTAAAAGGGACTTTGAATATATGTCGGGTCAGACCTCCCACCGGGACCGTTGTTATGACAACTGGTGCTATGGAAACCGTTGCAATGGTAACTGTTCCAATGGCAACCGTTGCTATGGGCTCAATTGTTGAACACCGCGGCGGCGGCGGCGGCGGCGGCGGCGACGAAATCTTTTTATAATATAGAGAGATACATCTTATCTTTCTTTCTAATTAAACAACTAAGCCAGGAAATAATGGAACTCACACATGCTCGATCGCAGGTGGCGGTTTCACTACCTTCGTGTGTATATTCTTTGGATCGGCAAGATCGGCAACGTACAGTTTCACCAAAGGGTTTGGAGTTCCAGGCTGAAAAATCATCGTTTCACTACGATCTCGATAATACAGGAACAAGCTGTGTGTGTGTGTGTGTTTTTTTTTTTTTTTTTTTTTTTTCCGGTTTCTGTTTTTTATAATGCAATTCTATGAGCAATGCGATAGCCAAATTATAATTTAAGGAATTTCTGTTTCGTGTCTCTGTTTACGGGATTAGCAATCGTCAAAATCTCACCTTTGGATATCTCAATGAACGAATTTTGGGATAAAGAGCTTTGCTCCCCTCGCCGAACCATGGAATATGCATTTCCTCAACCAGCGAGTCATTGAACGAGGCGTAGAGCATCATGTGGCCGTCTTTCGACATCCAAATTGCTTCGGCACTTTGCAATATCTCCTCTGCGAAATGTTAAGGATCCGAAAAATAAAGCGCGAGTTTTGTCGATTTTTTTTAATAGGATTTCGAAGGAAATCGATGTACCTTCGTAAAGCCAATCGGGGAATCCGTTCGACATGATACCCGGCACTGCTGTATCGGTTACACGATACTCCGAATTGCTTATCGGACTTGTTTTGTAATAAATGTCGAAATCCTGAACCATAACGAGTCCGTGACCCTGCGGTGTCCATTGTGCGTGCAAAAGATACGGATGAAGATATTTCTCTGGATTCGGCGTTATCAATACGGTTTCTCTGCAATTTAATTGATGACATTCGTAATATCGTAAGAATTCGTAATTTTGCTTTTCAAACTCGACAACGATTTGTCTCGATAAAGGAAACTATTGAAAACCATTCGACTGACCGAGTGTTTACGTCGTAAACGGTGTATTGAGCCAAATATGAGAAACGAAATAGTTTCTTTACGTTCTGAGCTATTAGTAGATATCGATGATCCGGTGATAACGAGAACTTCACAGGATTCAATCGTCTCTGTGGGCGAAAAATTCATTAAGTCACGACGATCCATTATTCCATAGAGTAAACGTCGTTATTATCCGTGGGATATTGTCGATTCATCGAATAGGAAAAATTGCGAAGGACAAGAAAGCTTCGCGTTCGATATCGAGCCAAAGAGAGAATTTGCAATTCAGAATATTCCGACGCTACCGGAATCCTTCGTGTCGGAAAATTCGCTTCGGTAGAGTTAAAAAAAAAAAAAAATGCTTTATTCTTGAGATTAAATAAAAGGTGCCGCGATTTTTCTTTGCACTTACAAAAGTCTCGTTGGGCATTAGACTATGAGACGTGATGTTGGGATCTGCGGCGTCGAGCAACGATATGCCGCCCCAAGCATCCCGATAGCATATGTGTCGACCGCTCACCCAAGTGCCATTGAACAGCCGAGGAGATAATTCGCCGGTTATCACCTGCGATACAATAGAATGTAAGAGAATAGTGACGATATAAACGATAAAGAAGAAGAAAAAAAAAAAAAAAGGATTCTCGGCGGTTGCCGCGGAGAGCCGACGAGGGTTCGAGTGGCCGCTCGGCGTGTTTCAGGTACCGTCAGCTCGATCGATTAATCGAGACACTTATCGCTCTCAAAGCAGCTTACGGCTATAGAATTTTTTTTTTTTTTTTTTTTTCCATTAAAAAGCGGAAGGCTATGGCGGATTATATAGCATATCGGCACTTGGCGACAATAAAAAGAGCGTTCGCTCACCTCGGAAAGTCGCAAACGTGCGCCCCTTACGCGAGGACCCTCGTCGGGGGGTGTGAGAAGCGCCACAGATGTGACGATCAGCGCGAGGACCGCAATGATGACCAGCAGTGCTATCAGAATTCCACGCCAGTTTCTCTGATTCGGATTCGTCGAGACGAGCTCCTTATATCGCGAAAATAGATATAGAACAAAAAAAATTAATACAATACAAAATAACAACAACCACCATACAGACGCATCTGAAGTTCGATGATTAAGATGAAAAGCGATTAACCTTATATCCGGTGGTCGGATTAATTTTAACGTTGCTTCGTTTGTTTATTTCTTTATTTTCGTGTAAAAGTATTGATAATTGTAACGATGTATTTCCGATCGAAGCACCTGTAGATTTTCGATGGTATATAGTTCGCTTATATATATGTATATCGTTTAGTCACGATTTTTATTCGCTCTCCCTCTCTCTTCGTACACTTTCGCCCTCAGTACGGTATTGACCTGACACGATATTGACCTCCATCACTCATCCCGCGCGTTCTTCTCTTTACTCAATCAATCGTGCAAGAGACCGCGATGCCTGAGTAAACCCGCTGCCATACTTTTCCTACCACATCCTTCCGGCTGTCACTCGCAAAAACAAAAAACAAAAAAAAACTCCCCCAACCGCGATAATCCGTCGCACGCCAATTTATCCGGAAACGGAGAAGTTTCCCTTCTCGTATATACGGAGCTTTAAAAAAAATCACATGGTCCTTATTGATTTTACTGCGTGAAGCTGAGAATTATGCGGATCGCGCAATCGTCCACATCCCAACCGAATATTTTCCTCTTACGAAGATTTGAAATATATATTATTGAGAGAAAAAAAGCCCATGTTAAGGAAAGGATCACGCAGCTGCGGGTTATTTTACTGCCGGATTTATATTTCATGGAGAAACCCGACTAAACGAAAGGGAAGATTCTACGACGATTATCAATCTCCTTCATGGCTTTGAGCGAAAATAAGGACGGCAGGATTCGTGTTTAGCCAAAAAAAAAATATATATATATATGATTTCCAAACAATTTTCGGAGTTTCAAAAAATGTTGATAAAAAATCGTAGTTTTTTGTAAAATGGAGTAAACAACGAATTTTTTACGATCATATTTTTTTAAAACAATATTTTATCTATATTTTTCCCTCAGATTACGAATTCGCTACTTATTTTCACTCCTCGCCGAATATCCGACGCGAAAACCCGCGACGAAAAAAAAACAAAAAAAATGTTTGTAGATATTATTTGCGAAGTCTTCCGGATTATCTCGGTACGGCTATAGATTTTACCGCAACAGCATGGGTAACAATATTATTGTGTAACTCGATCAACGATTCCCTTGCAATTAACTTAAACGAAAGGGAGAGCTTAGCGCGGTCGAGACTCGGTCACCCGCGAAGTTACGTGCCGAAACTTTGAAAGGAGCTTTTGGTCGACCTGTTTTCATTCGGAAAAAGCCTCTAGTGGACTCCGTTGGTAGATATACGCAGTTCACGAACGAAATAGAGTCGAGAGCTTTAGGGTTTCTACTCGCGTTAACTCCGCCGTAGTCTATTATATCCACAAAAAAAGGCTTTTCCCGCTTAAATTCGTAAATTGCCAGAAATTTACTTCAACCGTAAAAACAACAAAAAAAAAGAAAAAAATTGTTTCAGCGAACGTTATATAAATGTTAATGTGCACAAAAATCTAAAAATCGGAGCTCGTTAACGATAGCGCGCATGCCGTACAGATATGGAAAGAAAAGGCCACTCGACCCGCGGCGTTTCTCGGAGAATAATTATAAAACTCTTTCTCTCACTTTTGCAGAAAACTCTTCAAAGCTTCTTGCTGCCCAACACACGCGTAAAAAAATATATATACATCCATACAACGTATAGATGTTAATAATAAAACCGCGTTAAAAGGGAAAGAGTTCGATAACAGTGCCGATGGTGATGTAGCGTTTAAAATAACTGGCCTTGTGCTACGCGATCTCAAAGTACTCTTCGTGAGTTTATAGCCGCTCGTTATCCGGGTAATTAACAGTTTATCGGAAAAACTCGACTATATCGGTCCAACATTTGCGTACAATCGATTCCACAATATTTCCCCGATAAAAACAAAAATCTCATATCTCCGAAAGTATCGCAAGAATTTCGAGTCTCGAAGTATTTTGAGTTGCGATTCGTTGCTCGCCGTAACATTTATCTCTTGCATCGTCCTATCGTTTTTTTCCGGACGGCAGGGAGCGATACGGCAGGGAAGGTATATAAAATTGCTGTGCAAATTCTCTTTTCAAGCGACACATCAGCATCGCGCGCTCGTACGTTCGTATGTGTGTATGTGATGCGCGATATAAACGTAAGGGGTGAGCGTTGCTTTTAGCCTCGAGGGGGGTAGTCAGCTTGCGAGGCAGTCAGCTGCTGCTGGTTAAATCGATAGAGAAAGGGCCGGAGAGGCGGGATGCAGCAGTCGGCTACGTTTCTGTGTGTTGTATTTCCCTTCCTCCCCCGCCGACTCCGTCGACGGCACAAGGCACCTACAGCGGCAGCGGGAAAGCTGATAGCGCATCAAATACGAATGCCTTTTGCTGACTTCCCCTGGAAACGTGACTTTTCCTCTATTTGCGTAAAAAAAAAAAAATTTATAGCAACTCCGAGGGAAAGAAAATAGGGACCTTCAACGAAACCGATCATACGACATCGATTGCTCGAAGACACACGCAGGCAAATGCATTACCGGCTATCAGTTAAATATCCAGCATGAGTACACGAACGGCTATGAATAGTATAGTAATCGTCGCGACTCGCGCGTTTATATCAATACACGATATGCATCAGTTTGTTTTTTTTTTTTTTTTTTTCTTATCGCAATTTTATATCCGATGGATAGAGAATGTCGACGATGAAGAATAATTCATAGGATACAAAATGGGAATAGCCAATAAAGTAATGGAAAGTTTATAAAAAGGGATGCGCGTACCTGCGCCCGGATATTCGCGGGAAGATGAGCCGAAAGCGTTGGAGGATAAATATGATTTTTTTATTACCTATACACATACACACGAGAGTCGGATGTGTGCGAAAGGTCGGGTCAGCGATATGGATAAAATTTATTTCTATAGATCGCCCACGCGTGTTCGTCTATCGTTAGCTATCGGTGAATTGATATGGAAGGATTGATCGAAAGGGGGGGGGGGGGGGGGGAGGGGAGGATATACGTCGGCTACGGTCACCGGTCTATCTCTCGATACTTCAGTGTGTTATAAATTGATTAATACATAACTCATACATCGAACAACGAAAACCGGCGAACCGGGCATTCGGATGGATATTACAGGGAGCGAAGTATAAGTCTCCCGCGGGTTTGGCGGGATATTAGAGAAGAGTCTCCGACGATATATTTTCAGTCTTTCGAGACTGTGATGAGCGATGAGCCAATACTTCGTTTACATGCATACATATACATGCGGGACATATTATACATGCGAGAAATGAAACGTAAAACACAAATAGCACTCGACTGTAATATTCGGTGGTTTCCGAAAAAAAAAAAAAAAAAAATGTTGATCATTAAAAAAAAACGACATTTATGAAAATTTTATAATTATTTAATTACGAGAATTATTTAAATCATGAAATAATAATTGGTTGAAAAAAAGTAATCGTTGGTTTGTACAACCCGATTTTTTTTTCGTAAAAAATAATTCTTCTAAGTGATAATATTTTTCGATGTATATAGATGAAATTGCGTAAAATAAAAATTAAATGATATTTCAAATAAACTGAAAAAAATTGTAATTTCAATTTGAGAAAAATAATAATTAATTAAAATAACGAATAATTGGTTGGTACAGCCCATTTATTTGTAAATAGTACTCCAATTCCTTTTTTTTTTTAGTGTATAATAGATGAAATTTAAAAAAATGTACGGCTGTAAAATATATTAAAAAAAGATGATTTCGGGAAAATAATAATTTTTTGGAAAACTCTTACAATTGGTTGGTAGAATCCATTTTTTTTTTTTTAAGTACTTCCAATTCATAATTTTTTTTCAGTGTATGTGGATGAAACAGAGTCAAACGAAGTATTGCACACTTAATAATTGTTTGTAACTATATGCTGGCAAAGACACTCAAAAATATTTTGCGTAAAAAAAAATAATTTTTTTTTCCGTATTACGAGTAAAAGGCACATGTAATAATTTGGTAAAAGTTTTGTTATGTACCTCGTCGTCGTACATATTGTCATGATCTGCCATTGTAGTAGGTGGTGGTTTTGAATATTGCTGATTTCGGAAGCCAGTTGTTGTATTTGGTCTCCTCCTCCTTCTTCAAGGTCGACGGAGCGATTCCGCTATCCACTATCTCATTCGACCGTCGAAATTGAGATGAGTAATGCGAGCCTCGCTCCGGGGACCGGTCCACTATTCAGTCTACGGACTTTTTGGTACTGAGCCCCAAAGATTCCCAGCAGTGATGCTGCGAAGTTCCGGCGTCTGCGCGTTTACGAACTTGCGCAGGATTATGGAGTATACGGTTGCAGAGGGTAGAAGAATAAATATGTAAAGAAAAGAAGAAAAAAAACACGAAAAAAAACGACCGTATGAACCGGGGAAATGCCAGCAACGCAAGATTCTCTCCCGGTGTGAGAGGGCACTAAGCAGACGGGGGAGGGGGGGGGGGGGGGGAGAAGGGGAAAGCTCCCGTCGAGGATTCTCCCGAAGTTCTACCCTCGAGTTCAACTTCCGCTCGTGTTGCACGACTAGTTTATTCCTTGAAAAACGCAACGCTAAACCGATCCTGATACAGTGAAAAAATAATATACTACGACGATTTTTTTTTATCGTTTTTTTTTTTCTGTTCCTATCGTGTACTCGAATAGCGTTATCAGGGAATTGTGCGCAATAGAAAATGACTGTTCTTCCAGTATCGTAATGTACAATCGTTTTGTTTTTAACTACCGGTCGATTAACATATCAGATTTGGCGAAAAATTGGAAAAGCTGTATAAACGGATTCTTCGTAATATAGGTGATGTATTTTTTATTTCGATTGGATCGATTTATTTTATTGGTGTATTATTAGCCAACTATGTCGATCTCGTATTCTCACCCCACCACGTGGCTAACGTCGATCACATTCATACTACTACCCCGTGTCTCCCTCTGGCGTTTTATCATATTTTTTCCACCCCCTAATCGTCACGTAATTTTGCAGCGTCGACTGTACAACATAATTTCGACGTTTATATTGTCTACGATAATCGAGTCATCGATATGTAAACGACGTCTCGTTAATGTAAACTATCATCGAAGTTTCGATAGGGAAACTATCGCACCGTCGAAACATTCGGCACACCCTTCTCTTTATCGGCGCAGTGCGCAACTGCAGACTTTCGCGTACTACGATAACGATAGTTAAATAATGCACCTGTCTGTCCCTGAAGTGCGGCCAGTGCGGCACAACCTTTCAGGGTTGCCGCCTTATGTTCATTTACTAGCAGTTGGCTAACACCTGCTAAGCTCGCGGCTAACTTCGCGTAAGACATGAATCGCGACGAGACGCACTTTTTTCAAGCAATAAATATGACAATTATGTTTTATAACAAAACAAATTCCATAATTATAGCATCGTTGACAAACACTGATTGATTTAACAGATGATTTTTTTCGTGTTTTGCGGATTTTCATTTATCTTACTTAAATAACTGGTAATACTTGGCGGTCACATTACCGAGTAGTTGATCGTCGATACTCCAACTTCACGCTCCCTCCGTTTAGTTCTCGCGTGTGTGCGGCCGCTCAATGCCATAGTTCTTTTCCGTAACACGTTTTTTCCTACTTCCTAAGTATTTACTGTGTTTTTCGTCGTGACAACCCGGTAACTCAATTAATGTGACACCTACGAGCACTTCAGTAAAACCAAATGCGGACGACGATCGAAAGCTAATAGTGGCATCATCATGGCAACATTCGGTAAGCTTGACGACGATCCATCGTGAGCGTGTTTCGACACGTGCCGGCGTAACGCGATTCTTCGATTCGCACACGGCATATCGTGCCCAATATGACGTGATAATTGTATGTTATGAGGGACGCATTAGTCATTTTGTATCTCGCGTCAACTCGCATCGATAAAATTTTGAATCAACGAGGACAATGACAACTTTATCGCGATTACGATAAGCAGCATAAGTTCACATTTGAAAACTGCCGGAAATGCGAAAAATTGTTTCGTTTCGGCAATTCACAAAAATGATTCGTTCGCCATTGAAATCGATTGTATTGCTCGTTACTTTTCGATGAAATGCTCGATCAAACGGGTTTTGTTTGCGTTGCTAGTATAATACAAAATGAAATAAAATTCGACTTCGTGACGATCAAAATACGGGGGTTGCCGAAAGCCCGACTGGGCATATCATCATCCGGTATAAGGTATAATGCGGCGTCCAGAGCCGGTTCCAAGCACACAACTAACTAACATCATTCCGTATGAGGGAGCGACGTTCTTTTTGGCGGTACAAGTTGGCGGGAAATGGACGGCCTCCATGTAATGTTGCAACGGTATTTACTCGAACTCTCGACATTACGGATCGACACACCCGCGAGTGCATATCGACAGTAAATTCAGTTATTTTATTATTTTCTCGGACAAACGAATGCTAGAAACCTTTTGAAACTCGTGCGCGACATTGCTTCGTTTATCGTTCATTTTTTCATTCATCTTCGTATATTTCTTTCGATACATTGCGCAATTTTCGTGTTATTTTTTTCCCAATGAATTCGTATTATCGTGACTGACGCTTGTTTAACAAATTGCGTGACGTCATCTCATCCTCGATAACTCGGATCCTTTGTAAGTAATTATTCAGTTATCCTTTCTGTTATTAAAATTCTCAAAGATTCCATTTTCCAATGAACCATTGACCTGCGATTCGCTGCCTTTGATCGCTTCGCAAGAGTACAAAACTTAGCGCTATTGTTGTTGCAGGAAAAACTGTATTTAGAATACTTGTAAAAATGTCGTCGCCCTCCAAACATCACAACAGGCCGTTCACCGTGTGCATAGAGGGTAACATTGGCAGCGGAAAGACAACGTTTTTAAACAATTTCAAAAAATACAACAACATGATGGTTCTGCAGGAACCTGTTGAGCTCTGGCGTAACGTATCCGGAACAAATTTATTGGTACGACTATTTTCATCTCGGGAAAAAAAAAAAAAAAAAAAAAAAAAAAAAATTGTCAATTAATTATTAATAAACAAAAAAAAAAAATTGTTTTTAGGATTTAATGTACAAAGATCCAAAGCGATACGCTTTTCTCTTCCAATCGTACGTTCAATTGACGATGCTGCAACTCCACACCATGAAGACAGAGTTACCGTACAAAGTTATGGAGAGATCAGTGTACAGTGCGCGATGCTTCATTGAAAGTATGAGACGCAACAATGTACTTAGTAGCGTTGAGGTCGTCGTGTTGGAAGATTGGTACGACTGGTGTATAAGCAATGCAAGCATCGAAACCGATTTGATAGGTAAGTTGATATTGTTGATAAAAATCACGCGAATGAAAAAAAAAAAAATGTTGAGAATTTTTTTTTTTATAAAATTTTTTTAACTACATTTGTCTTCAATTTTGCAAACAGTGTACCTGAGAACAACTCCCGAAATCGTTTACCAAAGAATGCGGGAACGCGCGCGTAAAGAAGAGGACTGCGTCTCGTTGGAGTATTTGGAACAGATACACGAGGTTCACGACGAGTGGCTCTACAATCAAACCCTGTTTCCGTTACCGGCGCCGGTGATAACGCTTAATGCCAATCAGAATATGGAGGACATGTTTAAGGAGTTCGAGACTTGCAAACAGAGGATATTCGACCGTCAAACGAATTGCGACGCTGAAAGTAGGATATCCATGGGAACGACGTCGCCGTGTGCCTCGAAGAAAATCACCGCCGGTGCAGCGGATTAGATGAAATTTTTGCGGTACGAATAGATATTTAACGGATTAATAGATAGTTTATGGGAATTTCGTTGTCAGGAGTAAATCACCGATAATAGCTTTAACGATATACCGATAATATTCCTCACGATACGACTGAACGAATTGCAAGAATATCGATTTAGTAGCATTTAGCGTTTGACTCGACTGATTAAAATCGTAGCGTCTTTAAAAATGGATAATTTTCTTAGCGAGAATAACATATAATATTTGCGCGTTTATGAAACAATTGCGTTTTCAATATTGCGACCAAAAATTAACGCGGAAATATTGATTTTTTTTTTTTTTCGAAAATGTCGGATTGTGGAAAAAAAAAACGCGACATTGACGAGCGCCGCGAATAACAATGTTACATCAGAATTATTATTATATAATGACAGCGTAACTGCGTATATTTCATAGTGTCGCCGCGGAGTCAAATAATAAATGTATAGCGTCTCGTTATTTTGCCGTTCAACTTTTTCTTTCTCATCAATGAAATAAATATTTAAAAACTCGAATATCTGTAGTGGCAGATGATTCGAAGTATTACTCGTTAAACGCAAACCACCGTTAGGATTACTTTCTGTGTACATAAATGAAATGAATTGAGACACATAACCGATTCAACGAATTATTATATTTTAACAAATAATTCATTCACAGCGTGACGTGCCGACGAAAAACGATGTCGCGGCACGTTGCAACTAATTATAACGTTGAGGGATACAAAAGTCTCTATTTTCATACCTAACTAAATATATATATATATATATGTATGTATGTATAACGAGTTCCGTGGGAAGTATATTTTATTTTCATTTTTTTTCAATGATAAAAAACTAAACTTGTTGTTCTTAAGCGTATAAAATTGGTTTCGCCACACGCGATTACGGCGTTCCATGCGTTCGTCAATTGTTCCATCAAAATTGTTCGAAAAAAAAAAAAAAAAAAAAAAAATCTAAAATACGAGAAATATGTATAGTAATAGATCTCAGCTTATTGTATTTATATATATATACTTATAAAAATAAAGTAAAAAAAAAAAAAATGTATCAACGGGTAAATATAAATGCTAATATGATGATTCATAGTTTATCTTTCAAATGCGAATCAATCCCCGCGTCGTGACAGGATTAATTCTTAAAAAAAAAAAAAAAAAAGGAAAAATATGAGTAACGAGACTCGTCACGTCGATGTCTCTTTAGTTGCAGCAACTGCCAGTCTTTCGGCGCAATCGTATTCTCGACACGACCACATTAGACTTATCAAAATGCCGATCTGCGCGTCTTTAGTATTCGCCTGTTTCCAGTCGAGGAATGCCTGATAAATTACCTTTGAAAAAAAAAGAGAGAAATAATATTATTATACGTTTTATACGTCAAACAAAACGGTATCCGGAAGATTTCGTAGGAACCGACAGAGCGTTATCGCGATGTATTATTGATATGATGAATTACGACTATACCTCATCGATTCCCTTCCCTTTGTGGTTCTCTTCGAACTGATCGACTTGACCTTCGGAATAACCGAGTCGCCGGACAACGTCCCGCCATCCGTGGCCTATGTGAGTTTTTATGAGAAATATGTCGTCGATGCATATCTCTCGTTTACAAGTACTCATGTCTTCCACTGCCTTTGGCATTACTTTCGTTTTGGCCCTCGCGCTTCCGCTGTCGCACGATTCCTTCGAGTTATTCGTACATTGATTTACGTTGCAAACGTAAGTTTTCGTCGCTCCAATTTTAACGCCATTCGAATTAATTATATTGTAATTAACGATGTTGGCGGTCTGCGCTGTTGCTGCGAATAATAATTAACCTTATTTTTCGTTTGTTTAACTAATTAATCGAAATAATGCGAAGTATTTTTAGCGAAGTGAAAAAAAAAAAAAAAAAAAAAAAAAAATTGGTGAAAATTAAATATACCGGTAGTGGAAGTTTCACTATAGATAATAATGGTAAATTCAATGTTCCCGGAAATTAAGAATTGACAATCGCCGTAAAAAAAATGCTTTCTATACCGATTTACGCACAAAACTTGTAATAAATATCAAAAAAATACGTGTTGAAATTTTAAACAATGTTTTGCAATGTAAAAAAAAATTTGGTAATTTTGATGCAATTGCTTATTTTCCGGGTACAATGAATTTATAATTATTTTTCACTATCTGTTACGATTTGTTACAATGAACAAAACAAAAAATTACATCGAAATTACCAAATTTTTCTATAAATCACAAAACGTTTAAAATTTCAATACACATTGAAATTAATGTACAATTTTCATAAAGCATTAATGTGCGATATATTAAAAATTTTATTTTTTATTTTATACTTAATTTTTATTTTACTACAAAATTACATTAATTTTTTATCGCCATTGTAAATTAATTTGAATGTCGAAAAACAATTTTAAAAAATCATAAAAACTTTTACTATCGGTATATTAAATTCACAGTTTTTATTTTACAGTATATATTTATGAATATTTACCACTTCTGTAGGGTGTTTTCGCTTTGAAACGCGGGGCTTTTGGTTCCTTCGGAATTTTCCGGGTTCCGTTCGAAGTACCCGAATTTCCCAAACGTGAACTTTCACTATCTCCCGGTGTCTTATTAGGAACCGATTGTCGTCGTTCCAAGCGATCGCCGAGATCATCGCCGCTCGCAGCGATATCCGGTGTCGCGGGGGCAGATTTTTGACTCAAATCCGCGGGGTTGCGGGGTAAATTATGTGTATATCCGGGTGTACCATTCCGCGGTGGATCGGGTTTCGCATCGGTCGTCAATAGATGAAGACGTCGCGAGAGATCGGCGAGGATAGGCATTTTTTTTTTACGAATAATTTCTGTGTGTCTAAAATCACAAAGCAAACGATCGTTAGTCCTGAAAAATTAATTGGCGTCGTTCGAGAAATGCGCGCCATATGTCGACTGTCGAGTATCAAGTGTCGAGTGTTTGTTTAAACATAATTGTGTAAAGAGGCTGATAAGATCTTTAAACACTTATTAAGTACCGGTAAAGTGCTAAAAATGCCCACAAATCGTTACGAATTTTCTTGGAAAATGTTTCGAGATAAAAATTGCAGCGCCGTATAAGATCGCGTAAACAAATAGGAGTCATAAAGATGCGGTGAAAATATACGAAGAGACAACGAAGCCGATCTACGAAATGATATAATTTTTTTTTTCGTCAGACTTTATACTGTACGTTGGGGGGAATTGACATAGAGATAAGCAATCGGTTAATGCAATCTCGTCCGACCTTATTGCGACGATTTTTTTTTTTTTTTTTTTTTTTTTTTTACTAAATTGCCTCACATATTTCTGCTTTGTTTTCTTTCTTCGATTCTTTATCCATCGCGTCTAATAATAACCTCCGTAAGTCTCGATTAACTCGTTCGACGTGAAAAAAAAAAAAAAAAAAAAAAAATGTTTATATATAAAAGTTAATATTTAACTTGCGAAACGATTAAAGCAGAGCGCGTGGGCCCTCTGTACTGGAAATCATATATCAACCCGACTATAATAAAACGTTCTGTTATGTAAATCCTTGCAAACGCGCGTTTCTATCTTTCGTAGAATCTAAACTTCCCGATAAACGTTACCGGGAGCACTTGTTACGTTTCGTAAATTCGCGAGGATAACCGAAAGATCGAAGGTAAAACGGTCGATTTGATAAGCGATATTTTTTATTAATACTCGGATTTGATACCGGATGTTCAATATAAATGACCGGATGCACACGATGACAACGCTGTTGATGATCAATTCGAAACGGTATAATCCCTAAGTAAACAAGGAAAATATCCAGATTTGGGCCGAACGTTGATTATCTTAGAAGATACAATGATATATATCATTTATTATCTACAGACTCATCGACAGTTATCTATATTATTTTTTCAAATGTTTTTTAAAATGTTTTTAATGAATAGCTAAGCGCCAGTCGCGGTTAATATCATTACTTAGGTGCATCATACGCTCAGTTGCGACGAAACGTCTTGGGTTTTCCAGCGGGCAAAACCAGTTCTCACGGACACGACGAAAAAAAAAAAAAAATATGCGGAATGGGAAAGAATCGCTCGAGTGTCGACGTTCGGAGTCTCGAGCTGCTCGACGAAATTAGCGTATAAATTATCGATCTCTTGCCGCGCCGTTATTATTGAACGAATTTTTCGAGCTTCGGAATTTATCGAAGTATTCATTGGAATTGGCATAACCCTCAATTTTTTTTGTCGCGATCGACGCAATGCGGTACGTAAACGTGTGCAGCGTAAAGATAAGGAAAACTTGTTACGCGGAATAATGATCAACCCGCATAATAGAAAAAAAAAAAAAAAAAAACACCTGAGAAAAACAAATGCAATTGTTATACCCATCGATGTGTATTTTTACGGCAGATGTTCGATAAGCAAATTAGTCGTTCCCCAATTGCGAGCTTTCGCTCGGCAACCGCGGTTGCTATCTGTTCTAACAGGACAGTCGTCAGAATCTAATCGAATTACTCATTTGGGTTCGAAATTCGTTTATTTGTCGCGATCCATCAACTTTTCTTGTTTTTTGACATTATCGTATTGCGTTTTACTCGTATATGATTCCGTCTCGAAGATCTGCCGAAACGATTAATCGAGACGCTCGTGTCTTCGATAGACACCAGAAGTGAGCATCATCACTTCGTCCCGATAATAATTTTAGACGCTACTATCTCGCGCGGTTTTATCGTTATACATTCCTTTATCATCCCGTAATTAAACTGTAACAGTCTTTTATCGTCACTGTTAAAATTTTATTATTTCGAATTAATTTCACGATTAAATCGCGATAGTTATTCAAAGTGGTTCTTTAGCCGCCATCGACGCTTTTGTTCTCTCGTGAATACAAACGATTAAAACGAAGGTCACGCCCAAGGTTGCCGTGACAAAACTGACGTTCGTTGCGCGGTGTCAAATAAAAATAAAAATTGAAGCTTTCCTCGTCAGTATTCCCCTTGTTGCTTCCGTACAATCGCACTTTACTCAGACGCGAGATCCGTGCTTCACGGCCATTTATGTTTTGCAATCGTGCACTGTATACTGATAAAGTGAAACTTGGAAAACCCGGTTCACGCCCTGCTATTTATGTTTAAAATATTGAAGTCATCGTTAACGATATCATTCTAATATGATTTTTATTTTTTTCGAAAAAAATGTTTCGCTTTCTTATCAAAAAGAAGGGGAGGGAGGGTAATCGAGTTTATTGAGCTTCTTACATATTAGAAATTTAAGCGCGCGTTCGATTAGCTATCGACTTGGTACGCGATTCGTCGTGCACGAGATTGATCGAAATGTAATCACGTAGAAGTTGAAAAAACGCGTGTATTTTAATAACTGATTAACATTCTGTACGCAAACAAATTATCGTGCGAATGGGTCTCTTTGCAAAATATGAATTATCGTCGATATATTATGTATACTCACGCGTGTTTCGAAACGTGTACGATAGGCTGCAAAGATCCCTCTAACGATTTCAGTGAAATCAGTGATAATTCACGTATGCAGCCATGTATCGTTATTTTATGCGAGAGTAGTTGAAAATAGTATGCATGTATAGACAGTCAAGCGCATCAGTCATTAAACAATAGCGCAGTACCAATAAAGGAAAAGCGGATTTCCCGGAACAAATGTGAACACCGAACAACTCATGAGGCAACAAAAAAAACTCGTTGTAAATAAATAAATAAACACCGATTAAAATTTAACACTCGTTATGATTTTTGTCAAACGAATAATGTTACAATAATTTCAAGCGATCACTTGGCGCGACCTGTTGCGTTTATCAATCGCGAGCAACTGAATCACCAACTCACCAGTCTCGTTCAGAGTTTCTATTTCAATTGATCTCCTGCAGGTGGAACCAGACAAAGTCTCGATCAGCCACGTGATACTTAATGTATATATATATATATACATTGACAGTGTCGTCTGTAGCATCCGCGCGCGGTGCGGTGTTTATTGCTCAGCTATATTCTTGTGATTAACATTGCGTTTATGAGATAATTGCTTAATGTCATTTTATCCAATTACAATGGCAACGCGCACAATTGGCAAGGTAATCGAAAAAGCTTCGATCTCATATCGTGTGGTACTGCAATTAAATATTAACCCCGAGATAACCTCAAAGTGCACATCGCCGAACGTTTTTTTTCCGAAACTCCGATTGCGAGCGAACGAAACAATCAAGTTTCAAGTGAATTAATTATTATTACAGTTATTGGGAATCGGCCGATTCCTCGCATCTCATAGATTTTCGATGCCGAGATGCTACAGTTTATACACACCGGATTATCTTCAGGTATATTTTCGGAGTCGCGTTGATAAAATTGAGTTCGGAAAATTAACGCAAATTTTGTGTGTTTTTTTTTTTATCGTAGACTGGGAAATCAAAAATACCTCTTTACGTAAATTTGAACATACAAATTAAGAGTTATTCTTATCCTGTACTGGAGAGTTATCAAAGTTTTATCGACACTCTGGCGGAAACTTTGGAAATGGAGGTTGACGACAGGTATTCCTTTTTTTTTTCTCGTAACATTGCTGCTTGTTGATTAACTCAAATAAATTGGTATTTAATTATGAAATTTTTTTCAGTTGGGCATTGCCACCGACGTGTTTTAAGATACAAAGATTCAAACCAAGTAGTTCCGCCGTAGTTTCGGAATACGAAGTCAAAGAATACGAGAGAAACATTCAGATGACGGAGGTATCGGCAATTCAGTATCCCATTTTGTTGAGAGCATTGGAGGCGTCGCTTCCGGAGGGCGTTACGCTAAAAGTAGAATATTTCAATGCTCTCTATGAAAATAAACGTTATGTTCCGGACAAAGAGTTATTGACCCTAAAGGAGGAATTGGATGCTATGCAGAGAAAATAAATTTTACAAATCCCATGGATTTTTTCACGTTTTCGTGTTTATCATTGGTACAGAAAAACATTATTTTTCAGATGTAATTTTTAAGATTTAAGTTTTTTGTTTTGTTTCGTAAACGTATTCATTTACATTGTTATTCAGCGTATAAAAAAAATAATAATTGTAATATATACACAAAGTCACGAAGATGTAACGATGTTTTACTTGATGTGAATTTTCATTATCGTATTATAATATTCCCTTCGCGATCGTTACAAAAGTCCGAAGTGGACGACTTTTATTTTCGCTGCTTCCTCGGTTTTGGGAGCTTCTTTCGCACGTTCGATTTCCGCGTCTCCTGAAACAACAAATTATCGTCTTTCATTCGACTGATTACGATCTTTTTTCATCGTTTCACGTGTCTCAGTGATGCTGCTTACTCGACAACGGTTGAAAATCCTTGAGATAATCCTCGTTTCCCAAACACAGGGGCAAACTCTCGGCTAATTCTCTCTTTGGATCCATCGGATGGAGCTTCGTAACCGAGCGCTTCTGAGTCGGTCGATACGGCTGACCCTGAAAAAAATTGACGATATGTCAATTAATATAATAGAATTAAAAAAAAAAAAAAACGAAAAAAATGCATTTTCCGAAAAAAAAAATTGCTGAAAATTTAATTCACTGATACTGAAAGTTTTTGTGCGCCCACCGTTACGATAATACGCAATTTAATACGCGCAATTATCATGAAAAATCATATACGGTATATAAAAAACCGTTAATTTACTCTAATTTCACTATAAAATACATGAAATCTAATGTACGATTTTATGGAAAAAAAAAAAAAAAAAAAAAAAAAAAAAAACTTCCAGTACTACTAAACTAAATTTACAATTTTTTCTTTTCGTGTAAATAATAAACTATAATACGCGCGAATCCTCACCGTTCCGGGAACAAGAATGTGGGTAACGGTGTTGGAAAATTTCACCTTTGGTTTGTCGCTCGAAGTTAGCGAATCTACAGCCGTTTGATACTGATTCGTCGTTTTGGAATTTGATGTATTAAGAACGGGAAGCGGAGGAACGTTGAACGGTATGTTGGGTTCTTTATTCGCGTTAACACTCGCGGTACTTTGCGAGAGTCCCAATCGCGTATGTTTCGTTTCCATTGGTTTTGCTTGACAATTGAAATGGGATTGGAAATTACCAATAGAATTTATGGAAGTCGAATCCCCGTACGGTATTCCCGATTCGTAGTCAAGATTTTCGGAACTTCCGTAAAATGGTACGTAGTCGAGATCGTAATTCAGTCTGTAATTTCTTATCGGCTGAAAATTGTTATTTCTGTGTTGACTTTGCAAAATACTCGATACCGATGATTGCCTCTGCAAAAGTTGTCCGTGTGCGTTGGGACGCGGCATAGGAAATTTCATAGTCGCGTCGTTAAGGTCTCCGAGACCTATGGAACTCCGCGATAACGCGGCATTTTTTTTCGGCAAATTATTGAGATAATTCGCCAAAGAGCTTGTCATCGTCGGCGGCGGTGGTAAACCATCGAGCGATGAATCTGTGTTCGTTAAACCGCCGATCGGTGTCGCGTTTTCAAAGACCGCCGCGATATCAACATTCATATTGCGTTCGAGTGACTCGAGCGTATCTTCTTCCGGATCGTTGAACGACGTCGACATTAGATTGCTACCAGAGTTGAAGAACGACAGAGGATTCCCTTTGGTTATCGTCGTATTATACGACGTCGATATTTTATTCGTTGCGACGGAATTACCGAACGATACGTGAGGAATGTCGACTGACGACAAACCGGAATTATTACTATTGCGAAACACCGACGTCGTGTTACTTTCACGCATCGAACTTCCCGTTAAATTACTGAACGACGTCGACATAACGTTTGTGTCGATATTCCCGAGTAAAGACGGAGATAAATTCGACGGCATATCCAACGACTCCAAGTCGGGTGTCGCGTTGTTGAAACTCGTAGAAATCAAACAATCGTCGGCTATCGAACCGCTCAATAATTCGCTATCGTTTCGTCGTGTTTGGCACACGTTACCCGTTGATTTCGCGAAAGATCGCTCGCGCTGATTCAATCCCAGTAATCGTAGATTTCCAAAAGTCGCGGATATCAAATCGTCGCTGAGATTATTATACGATTGCGAGTTTGTCCCCAGAGACGGCATTATACCGCTACTCATTCGATACGGTGTTCGTTTCGTGAAATCCGAAGGAAATACTTTCGGCATCGCGAGAGAAGCGTTGATAGACGATTCCGCGATACCGCTGTTGGGAATGTTAAATGCCGTCGACATAAGATTGTCGGATTTGCTTGGAGTCACGTCGTTGAATGACGTCGACATTAATCCACTGTTTTTCAACAGAGACGAATGAACTATTGGCAAAGATGGAATTTGGCTGGTGGATCCTCTCGCGAAATGTCTCGCGGGTGGATGAACCTTCGATTTAACGCGTTTCGGCGAATCCTCACTTTCGCTTTCGCCGCTGTAAGATTCGCCCTCCTTGTCGCTTATCGAATCCGAACAGAGCGAACACGAGGATCGCGAACATGTGGAATCTAAAAAAAATTCCAAATTTTCATTTTCGAAAAATTTAAATAAAAATTTCTAAAAATTATTTAAAAAATACTAAACATTTTTTTCTAAAAAAAATTTTCTGAAAATTCTTTTCTGAAATTTAGAAAATTAGAAACTCGTCGCTACCGCGATATTTCTGTTTCTCATTAATCCAAAACGATCGATAGACTCACGTGAGCTGCTGCAACTGTTAGATCTGCTCAGGGAATTCATCGCCTTCTCTTTCGCTGCTGTTGCCATTTCCATGTCGCTGGTAACGAGAGCGTAGAAGTGAATATCCATGAAGAGGTCGTGATCGTTGAGATCTATCGCCAGTCGGAACGCTTTTTCGAATAATCGATATCTGCACGACACACGAAAAATCGCGTAAAAATTATTCGGCGGATACTTATTTTTCTTTAAAGTACTTGGCGTCGAGACGTTACCGTGTCTCTTGATAATTAATTAATACAATCAATTTTTACTGAATAGGAAATTACCTTATCAAGTGATGAAAGAATCTTCTCGTTAAATCCCTTATCTCGTCGCCGTATTCGTCTTCCACCGCTTGGCTAATCGGTCTGATCGGCACGTGAAAACTTCCGAGTGCATTCTGTATGAGACTCTCGCGTTCCGGCGTTAAAGTTAACTTGAATAAGTGATTCAATATTTGATTAAGCGAATGCATACAACTTCTCGGATGAGTGTCCCAATTCATCGCGAGTAACAACGATGTCGCGCGATCGACGTTAAGTAAATTCAGATTTCTGCATATTAAAACGTCTCCCGGTAAATTATTTCCTTCGATTATTCTTATCACTCCGAGTGGACCTCTGAAAAAATGCATTAATATCAATCGATAATTTACGTGTTAAATTTTAGAAATTTGGCTTCGTTACCGTTCGAAGAGAAGTAAAAACAGAGAATCTCCGTTGTTGTAATGATCACTGTAGGGTCCCGGATCAGATTTTTTATTCCATGTCATACGCATCAATGCCGGTTGACTTCTGTTTTGCATAAAAAGAATAATAACAAAAATGATACAATAATATAATATTATTATTATAATAACAATGTTATTATTATTATTATCGAAATCTATCGAATTATTTATTAAGGTACCTAAAGTAAGTCGATAGATCGAAAATAATTGCCGGTGTCGCGTCCTCGTTGAGCATTTGACTCTTAATGCACGACATAGAAATATCGTAATGTTGGAACTGTCCGCGTTCGTTCCCAACGGTAAAAACAAATCCATCGCTGTGCCAAGACGCCAATGTCGGTATCTATTCCGTAATTATACATTTTATATGTAAAAAAAAAAAAAAAATTGAGCCGTTTGCAGTGTCTGAAACTTACGAACGGAGCTTTGACATTGTTACTCAGTCCTTTTTTGTGATCGTGTAACGTTATCGAGCCATCGATGCAACACAGCAACAGCATATCCTGATTAGGAGAAAATTGCGCGCAACTCGTGTGCGTTGGCAGTGGTACCGATATAACTTCTATCCTCTGCAATTTATCCTGTTGCGATACTTCGTACGTCTGCCATTCGATCGTAACTTCGCCCTGTGATACAATATTATAAATAACATTTAAAAATTATTTCTATTTTTTTTTTCTATTTTTATGCATTAAAACTTCCAGTATCGGTACATTGAATTGTCAGAATTTTTTTTTTCTTACAAAAAAAAAAAAAAAATTCATAAAAAAAAAATTGTAATTGTATATTGTGAATTTTAAGTTGTCTCTCACCTTTCGCGAAACCTTCTGCTCAACCGAATGAATGACATTTTCGTGCCGCGAATTGAATATAATGCATAAAGGATCGAATTCGGTTCGAAGATAACATACCAATTCGAATTTCGTCCTGAAAATATTAATTTCAAGGTCAGTATTGCGGATTCGATATTCGTGAGATGAATAATCATCAAAGTGGAAGTAGTAGTGACGGTAGTAGTAGAAAAAGACATCGTGCGTACTGTGACCATAGTAACGGAAGAATTAACAAGCGGTGACTTGGTGGTGTTTTTTTTTTGTTTTTTTTTTTAATACGAAATTTTGCTGTTAAGAGGGATGTCGCAGTTTTGGAACGCGCATTGGGCGGAAGATGCCTACAAACCCGGATTACTCGGCAATTGGCAAGTGCCGAATTGGCATCCCGAGTGGCCGTGTATTAGACATTGCGTTACAACTACTTTTCTCGCTGATAAATCGGGACGACTTTTGCCCGATAAGCCGCGAACCAAGCGATCCCCTTGGGGAGATTTTAAGGTATTATTATTATTATTAACAGTGACGATGATAATGATAATTTTATTTATTTATTCGAGAATTCTACTGGTACTCAGGGTACGTGGGATTTACCGTTAAAGATCGATAGAAAATTAGCGCAGAAATTATCAGCCCCACCGGAGTATAAACTCGCCGCTTGGAAAGCGCATAAACTTCACTACGAAGGTCTTTGCGGATTCGCAGCAACAAAACCGAAAACATTTAAAACGAATCCGGAAAAGCAAACTAAACGCAGGAAATCTCCTGTAAGAATCGCCGAGATAACGAGGAAACCGAATGTTCCATCGAAAGAAGTTGACGATAAAATCGAAGGCAAGAAAAATGAAGCGATTGGGATAAATAAAAAGGGAAAGTCTTCTGCAACGAGAAAAGCTACAGATGATACTAATAGATCGCGAAACGTAAATCAGCCGAAGAGAGTCTCTGAAGATAGAAGCAAAGTAACGAAAGACGAGGAAAAGGCTGCTATCGAAAAAGCGGAATACGAAGAGGAAAAAACTGCTATCGAAAAACCGGAATACGAAGAGGAACAGACTGTTACCGAAGAACCGGAATACGAAGGGGAAAGGACTGTTACCAAAGAACCAGAATACAAAAAAGATGTAACTGTTACCCAAGAGCCGCCAGTAGCGAAAAGACATCGAGAACGGCGCAGAAAAGCCGAAAGAACCGAATGCTTCTGTGAGAATGAATTCGATTCTAACCCACCAGCGGAAATTGTTCCGAAAGCAACGCGAAAAATCTGCACTATTCATCAAAGTTTGAGAGTATAAAAGTCGATTTTAATTGATCAATTATATCGATTGAGTATTTATCTCTCGCGCACTACGTACCCCGTTAAACGATAAAGATGAACGTTCGCGCGATCGTGATCTTTGACAGCCGGACTCCAGGGATATACTTCATTCATCGTTGATTTCCACCAAACTAAAATCTACACGCGATATTTCAATAATATTCCGATCGAATGCAATCTCAAATTTCCTACTGTATGAAAAAAAAAAAAAAAAACTCACTAAATCTCCAGTTCTGTTGATGCATATTTTCTTGTCTTGTCTACGTCCGCTCGGGCCGGAAAGTTCGACAACGGATAATCTCGGCTCAAGTTTGCTAATTTTATCAAAGACTAGTCGCTTAGGTTTTGTAAAATTCACGACGGTAACTTGACTGTCGTTGTGAGTGAAAACCAAGTGATTCTTTGTCATGGTTACTGCAAATCATAGCGAAAGTATGAACCTCCAGTGTTATAAATAATGATTTATAACACTAGAAAAAAAAAAAAAAAAAATTTCTTTAATCCGAAATTTGTAAATTTGGATAAAAGTCAATTTTTTTTTTTTTTTTCAAGCAAAATAGCGTAATTTCTTCGATTTTTTGAAGAATTTACGAATTTATTACTGCACAGATGAAATGATAAGTTGGTGCGTCTATATGATGATAAAACGCATCTTACCGTCCGATATGTGATCAGAAATTTTTCCCACCAAATATTTGTCAAACATTATTTTCTGGATGTCGGCAGTGTGAACGTTAACTTGGATGTAAATAAGCAAACCGGTGCTAAGCACCAGTTGTACTACGTGTTCATCATGCCACTGACAATAAACGGTCGAATGGTCGCGCAGTTGGTCCTGAAAATAAAAAATTAGCACAATAAAAAGAGCGAAGATATTCGACAAAATTCATATATTATTTCAAAGTATATATTAATGAAATATTATTTCTATACTAAGTTTACCTCGAGATACTTTATCCCATCTTTCAGTTTGTTTCCCTTTTTATTTTGCAACACGGATACCATACCCCTCTTCTGGCAATAGGCTCTCTTTCCCTCTTCGTACAATCCGTCGACGCGTTTCTCATGATATCTGCCGAAACATTCGCGTCGATTATAAATAACTTTTAAACAAACACTGCAAACAATTGCGATAAACAAACACGGAAATACTTCGCGTATCGTAAACACAAAACTAACTTGAAGGCACCGAAGTCCGTGTCCTTTATGTTAATATCTTCGTCCAGACTCCACAAATTAATATCGCCCAGTAGGACGAGCATTTTTCAACTATCGGCTGTACTGATCGTGCAGCAACATTTAATATTTTGTTTATTTCTTTTTAATGACAATGGGAATAGAAACAACTTGCGAGGGTTATGTTTGTGTTTTTCGGATTACGATGAGGTTATGTTTTCGTTGTGTACGTCAGTTTCGCGATGCTAATTGAACGCGGGACGCGCGGCGAGAGAGACAACACAAACAACCTTGGAAGCCGACGACAAATAAATAATAATTATTATTCCATAGCAGACGTGATATGATGATGATGATGATGATGTTGTTGTTGTTATTACGGCGGCCCAATGCCGTGATTTTTAAAGAGGATCGTTGATTGGCTCTTCGTGTTACGGGCCGACTGGGTTGGTCGGCTGATTATTATTATTTTTCGGACAACGAACGCTGATTCGCTGCTGCCTGGCGAATAGAAATTCGGCTCTGAGCCCGGGATATTATTTATTATTAAGAAGAACAACACGTAAAAAACATTTGGCGACCGGCTGTAAGTGCACATGGCCACTTCACCCTGTATGAGAGACTGAAGAATCAATTCATTTTTATTGTTCCCCTCAAGGGCTTGAGAAGTCGAACAAAAAGGACTTTCTCTTTAGAAAATACAAAACGTTAATCTTTTGAAACGCTCGAAAGTCACGTACGCCTTTACAAGCACTCATTGAAATATTTTTAAACAACTCTAAATTACAGGATATCGTCATCACGGCGATATTGCAAATGAGCACAGAGGCTTTCGTATATAATAATTCGTTAATCAAACCGACAAAATCTTGTTTCAAATACCGCGCAATAAGTGGGGGATTCGTGCGAGCTCGCCGCTCGTCACATCGTGAGCTACTGCTGCTAGATGTGATTCGCTGTTGCAGCGGCGAATTGAAATTCGCTCCTGAAGTGCCGGGAAGGATTTATTTTGGATGTTTCGTCGAAAGATTTTAAAACACGAGTCATGGGATGAATGATATGTATATTGATGTTGGAACACAATGTATCGAATGATGAAACACAATATTAGCGGTACACAATAAGATAAAATACGTTGATAGAAAAATATTCAAAGTCTTATATTTTACAAGACGAGGGACGTGTAAGACACTTGTAGAATTTGCGACAGTGCTCATTCGTGTTTCTTCCAAGACTGACCTTCTAGTTTTTCCAGGGAGGCTTCAGAGTTACCAACAAACCTCCCCACTCTGCGAACTTGCCGTATGTCTGTGTGTCTAACACTTCTGTCGTCTTTTTCTTACGGTACTATCTCTATCCCGGTCTTCTCACTCTTTTGCCTCGCGTCTCTGTTTTTGGGCCCCACGCGAGGGCCTTCTTTTGTATACTAGGTTTTTCGAATATTGCAAGCCCGGCGCCTGGCGGGCGAAACATGAGCTCGGCGCCCGTAGTTGTAGCGATTCGCACTTGAGATTTTCCGGTACTCGACATTAACATTCTTACTTTTTATGACACTAATCCAATAGTTCGAGGAAAAGTCACGTTCACGTTCAAAGACCCTTTTGAAAAAGAACAACCTTCTCCATTCGTTTATAGACAAACATTCATATGGCTTGCCAGGCGTTCGTTCTGAAGATCTCGAATTACCGAATGCACGAATTTGTATACTCTAAGAGATGCTTAGAGTTTTGGATTACTATTTATAGCCGTCGAAGGCGAGAGCGAAGAACCGAGTTAAATCTTAAGGTTATTATATTTATAAATATCAGCATAATCAACTATATCGTTCTGCTTTACCGCCTACTTTGCTACTTGTCCAACTTTCGTTGAATCTACTTTATCCATCTTGTATTATCGAGCTGTTCGCGTTCTAGAAACACGGCGTCGGGTGAGTAGCGGAACCGCAGACGTCACAGATAAAGTTCACACGCGCCGCGACGTTGGCGGCGGGCGCTGTGGCGGGATGATTTGAAATGAAAAAAAGAACCTCAGCTTTTTATAATTTTTTAATGTACATTACTTTAAATATCGGGAGACCGCAATTTAATTTTTTCAAATCTCTAATATTTTTTCGAAACGAAAAAAATTAAAATTTTACCTCGAATTTTTCCAACTACCGTTCTATTTTTTTTTTTCAATTGTTTCAATATAGGGCAGAGCGGGGCAAAATGAGACGACCTAAAATTGTTGGAAAATTGTGATTTAACAACGCAGAACAACGTAGCTATTGATAATATAGCATTTTTGAAACCATTCAGAGTGTTCGAAAAAATATGGCATTTAAGGTCGAAAGTCTAGAGCGGGACAAAATGGGACAATTCAAAATTATTTAAAATATATAGTTTCCAATATTTGAAAGCTCATAATTTTTGAAGATTTTTTATTTTTTAAGCAATATGGACCTTCAAAATTATAATATAATGATGGGGCAAAATGGGACACTGACAGAAAATCTAAAATTTGCAACGGAGAATCGCCTGTCTCTTCGTTTATATTATTCATATATGTACACATTTTTTTCTATGCACATAAGAAACACGCACACATAGACATTTTTTTTATTTACATAAGTCGCACGTATATTTGATTTCTTCACATTCATCTACCCCGGCACAAGCGGTATGTGACCAGCCCTCACACTTTTGACATTGGATCCAACTTTCACAGGATTCCGAGTATAAGCCCTCGCAGAAAATGCACGAGGTATCTTCTTCCGATGACTTTATCTTCTTACTTTTCCCGCCTTTTTTCTTTTGCTCGAGCAATTCGTTTCGGTATGGCGAGTCTGTCAAGACAGCCGTTTTTCCACGAGCACGACGTTTACGACGAGGCTCGTCTTCCTTCGTAAACGGTAGCGGTTGAAGATCGTACGGTGACACATTGAAATCGCGCATCGTAAGACGAGTTGATCGGCGTAAGTTTAAAAAAAATCGCTGATTATTGAAAACGAAGTTGATTATATTTCATTCGACAAGATGATTAATCGTACAGGATTGCGTTAATATTTGCGCACACGCAATCGGTGTGTCCGAATCTCCTTCGGAGCTCGAGAAAAACGTTCTCGGAATGTACGATGCAATAATTCCTCGTGTTTTTTTCGTTGGTAGCGTCTTTGAGCAGTGTGCTTCGTGACTCGAAGACTCGCGCGTTCTTTTGCTGGGGGTAGAACGACCGATTTGCGGCTCCGTTTCATTCTCTTCGTCGTTACGAATCGAAATTTGACTCAGTGACTGACTCAAGTCCCCAACAAAATCAGGACTTTGAGATTGAAGTGACGATGGATGACCGCAAAGACGTTCAGGGGTAGTTGCGCGCACCGATTACACAAGAGACTTCAGAGATTCCTCGGCAGTGAAAAACTCTTCGCTCGAACTACGCATGTTTATGTTTAGCTCCTCATTATCGACAACGGACGAATATGTCTCCCCACCGTCCTCAGGAGTATAAAACTCATCGTTCGAACTACACTCGTCTGTAGGTAGTTTCGCCTCAGCGACAACGAACTGTGGACGCTGATGTGAATTTAGTTCGTCACATTCCCCAGGCGTATATAATGTAACCTCTGCCGACGTCTCCGCCGAGAGTCGAGAAATCTGCAGTCGATATTTCTCGGTCACCTTCAGTGTTTCACTATGATCCACGAAGATCGCCGAGTGTTGGGAGATCTGCGATACATTATGCTCAGTCACAATCGATGGCTCCCTGGGAGCCACGTCTAGAACTAGTCCATCGACTCGGAGCTCGTTCGGTAGATCCATCTGTTTCCGGGCATTAGAGAAAAAAAAGGGTAAGCAAACTGGTAAACACGAGCATTAGTGCAATGAAAGAAAGAAAGAACGAGCGTACATCCTTAATAAGCGCGCGATCGTCTCGTTGAGTCTGCTCTTCTGTTGTCCTTGTCAACGATCAGTCGGTTACCGCTGCAGGCATGAATTCCTCGTCAGAAAAAACATCGCGACTGAAAGGCCATATGCCAGTTTTTCGAAAACCGTTTATTGCCGTTTCGGGTCTTGCTGCTTCGGCAAATGCTTGACCGAAGAGAACGAGGATTTCAGCAAGCTTTACGACGCGTCCCGGATTTGATCTCATCCACTTTTTTACCGCAGCAGCGTAATACAGTGATATTGGCCGAATGAGGCTTACGTCCAGCGGCTGGAGTCGGTGTGTACAATGCGGCGGAAAGCAAAGAATGATCACGTGGTGTTTACGTGCGTAATTTATCACCTCAAAATTCCGGGAGTGGGTGGTATGGCCATCGAGTAATAGAAGAACGGGCTCATCCTTCGTAGAATGCACAAACGATACGAACCACTTGAACCACTTAAAGAATAAGTCGCTCTGCATCCACCCACTAGGATGGCACACCGCCCAACTACCTTCAGGTGCTCCGATCAAGAGACTTGGATCCATCCTTTTGCGTGGAAATACTAACATAGGTGGTAAGTAGACACCGGAGGCAGACATGCACAGCTCGACTGTAACGTTTTGTCCTCGCTCTGCTGATGATACAATTCCTATTTGCCGCTTTCCCTTCGTTGCAATGATTTTGGAAATATGTTTCGCCACCGTTGAGCAGCCCATCTCATCGACGTTGAAAATTCGGTCTGCTGTCAATGTATATTTTTTGAAAGTTTCTTCTAGCAACGTCTGAAAATTGCCAACGACAATTTTGTTGAATCCCATTGCACGAGCAATAGATGTAGCTTCCGGCTTTCGAATCGTTAATATCGGATTTCTTTTGAGGAATCCAGTAATCCAATCCTTTCCAGCCATTCCATCGCTGAAAGGATGATGGAGATGATTTTGCTCAGCAAGCTGCCAAGCCAAAACCCTTAACTCTACCATCGTCAGCCCGTGGGGTCGGTGCTCCATATCTTGAAGATACGCAGTTAATTTCTTCTCTTCAGTCGGAGTAAAGACCGTTTTATATGTTCCTAATCCTGCAAAAAACTAGCGTGAACACCATGCAAACGCATACAAACGCACGCAAACACAGGTGCACGCACGCCATATGCACAAGCGATCTCACACTTGTGGGCTCTCACCTTTGTCAGTCGCAAGAAGTACATCATGATACTCGCGATAACTCTGTACACGCCGATGGAGAGTACAGCGTGGTACGTTGAAGCTTTCGCTAGCTCTGTTGTAGCTCCATCCTTCTTCTGTTAGCGCTTTTACTGCACTCACCATTGTAACTGGGTCCCAAGACTGTCTGTCAGTCGTTCTTTTTCGGTTTCGAACCATCGTGCATCTCCGAGATGTCACCTCAATTCACTAGTCAAATTGACACTTTGACAGTGACAGTTTATCGACTGTTGTAAAAAAAAGGTTATGTCGTCCACGCTGATCGGATTAAGGCGCATGCGCTCAGTTGCGGTAAGATATATTTATGATTTCTATCCCGCATGAGCGCTTGAAACAAATAAACGAAGCCAATATGTTAGAGAAACTTGAGATTGTCCCATTTTGCCCCTGGGGATATATTTTTCGAAAATTCCAACACTGCCCTTACAGTTCGAATTATTTAGTGATTCGGGGTAATTCAAAGTCATAGATATAGTTACAGCGGCGTTTCTCTCTTAGCTGTCCCATTTTGCCCCTCTCTCCCCTACTTCCGTGCATTTCCATGTACTTTCGTGTATTCCTGTTCTAACCCCGTAATCCCGACATCCCCGTAATCCCGCCATCCCCGTAATCCCGATGTTCCTGTAATCCATCCATCCATCCGTCAATCCGTCAATCCGTCAATCCTTCAATCCGTCAATTCCTCAATCCGTCAATCCGTCAATCCCTCACCCTCAATCCCTCAATCCGTCAATCCATCAATCCCTCAATCCGTCAATCCATCAATTCCTCAATTCGTCAATCCCTCAATTTCTCAATCCGTCAATCCGTCAATCCCTCAATTCCTTCAATCCCTCAATCCGTCATCCCTCAATCCCTCAACTCCTCAATTCCTCAATCCCTCAATTCCTTCAATTTTTCAATCCGTCAATCCCTCAATTCGTCAATCCGTCAATCCCTAAATTCCTTCAATCCCTCAATCCGTCAATCCTTCAATCCGTCAATTCCTCAATCCCTCAATCCGTCAATTCCTCAATTCTTCAATCCCTCAATTCCTTCAATTTTTCAATCCGTCAATCCCTCAATTCGTCAATCCCTCAATCCGTCAATCCGTCAATCCGTCAATCCGTCAATCCGTCAATCCCTCAATTCGTCAATCCTTCAATCCGTCAATCCCTCAATCCGTCAATCCGTCAATCCCTCAATCCCTCAATCCCTCAATCCGTCAATCCATCAATCCCTCAATTCCTCAATCCGTCAATCCCTCAATTCCTTCAATCCCTCAATCCGTCATCCCTCAATCCCTCAACTCCTCAATTCCTCAATC